>CM064505.1:17579201-17626701 GCA_032716605.1 Paralithodes platypus
GGTGTGGCGAAGGAGCTGGATGTAGGAATTGTAGAGAACTTGCCTGTTGGGGGCGTCGACCTCCTCCTCGGCAACGACTTTGCGGTGCCTGCTTCTAAGGTTTCACCCTTGGTCGTTGCCGAGAAGGCGGCCGACGTTAGTAGGGAGGAACAGGAGTGGGTTGAGAAGTGTAGCGTACAAACCATGGCGTGTGTTGTGACGCGTTCTCAGACATCCGGAGCCTTGCAGCCACCACCTCAGTCTATCAAACCGCGGAGGAAAGGTCACAAGAAAACGGGAAGTGTTGGTCAATTGGAGAGTTTTGAGCCGGCAGTGTTTCTTGGTGACTCATTATTGGCACCTATGTTAGAGTCTGGAGAGGCCCCGGGGCCTGTCACCGCTAGTGCAGGTGCAGGGCAGGAAGAGACTCTGCGACAGCATCGTTATGCGCAGCGTGAGGAAAGGATGGCTCAGCGGGACATTGGAGGTGGAAATAAATTATTTAAGATGAACTTGGATAATCTCGCACCTGCTGATATATGTTCCTTGCAGCTGGAAGATCCTGAAGTCAGGGCGTGTGGTAATGGTGCTGTCGAACTGGAGAGCGATGGGGATGCGCAGCCTGGTGATTTTTTCTTGTCCGAGGGGATCTTGTATCGGAGACATCAGGATCCCAAGAAAAAGTGGGATGGCGGGTCAGGATTAGTGGACCAGTTAGTAGTACCGAGGGTGTGCCGTGAGAGCTTATTGAGATTAGCTCATGATGTGCCTTTGGCAGGGCACCTGGGGGCACGTAAGACGGAGGCAGCTCTGAGCAAGCTTTTCTGGTGGCCTGGGTTAAAGGCGAGTGTCGTGTCATGGGTGTCACAGTGTCACACTTGTCAAGTTGTTGGGAAACCCAATCAGGTCATCCCGAGAGCCCCGTTACAACCCATCCCTGTCATTGGGCCGCCCTTCAGCAAAGTAGTTATCGATATGGTTGGCCCATTGCCCCCCACTAGTGCCGGCAATAAATTTTTACTAACTGTAATGGATGTAGCAACACGGTATCCAGATGCTTACCCCATGCGCAACGGGATGGCTAAGACTGTTGTCAAAAACCTACTTGTCTATTTCTCTCGTTATGGCTACCCTCAGGAGATCCAGTCTGATCAGGGATCCAATTTTACTTCTGCTCTGTTTAAGCAGACCATGCAGCAACATGGGATAGTGTCTGTGGTGTCATCTGCCTACCATCCCGAGAGTCAGGGAGTTTTGGAAAGGTGGCACTCGACTCTCAAGAGTATGTTGCGGTGTTATTGCATGGAAAATGGGAAGGACTGGGATCTAGGTCTCCCATACGTTTTATTTGCTGCGAGAGAAGTACCTGGGGAGAGCTTGGGATTTAGCCCGAACGAGTTGGTTTTTGGACACAGGGTCAGGGGGCCCCTCCACATAGTCAAGGAGATCTGGGAGGGAGTCACAAAGCCATGCTCGCTTCTAAAGTATGTAGTTGAAAGCCGTGAGAGAATGCTAAAGAGCCTGGAGGTAGCAGGTCGGAACCTTAAGAGTTCACAAGCTCAGATGAAGGACAGATACGACCAGAAGGTGAAGCTGAGGGAGTTTGAAGTAGATCAGGAGGTACTGATACTACTGCCTCTGGTGGGACACCCCTTGTCTGCCAAGTATTCTGGTCCGTATCGGGTTGTAAGGAAGGTTTCTGATCTCGACTATTTAGTAGCTACTCCTGATCGTAAGAAAAAGAACCAACTTTGCCATGTAAATCTGATGAAAGAGTATGTGAGGCGCCCCTCCGAGCCTCTCACTGTCCCGGTGTTGATCTGCAGCGATCGTGGTGGAGAAGGAGGAAGGGACAGTCAAGCTGCGGGGGAGGATAATTGGGATTGTCATGTTTCCGCGGATCAGTGGGCGGGGAATTCTAGACAAGTGGCTCACGAGTTGATATTGCACCTGCCTGAGCAACAGCGTGTAGCTGTGCAGCACTTGTTTGATTCAAACCCAGCTGTTTTTGCGGAGCATCCTGGCCTCACTACTCAAGCGGTGCACGATGTCGATGTTGGGGACCACCCGCCCTTTAAATCAGTGCCATACCGTGTTCCCCCTATTAAATTACCAGCACTTAGGGAAGAGCTGGATTATATGCTGAAACGTGGGCTGATTTCTGAGGGTGCAGTAAGGTGGACTTCCCCGTCACACTGCAGCCCAAACCAGATGGCAAGGTGCGGTTTTGTATAGATTTCCGCAGGTTGAATGGTTTAACCCCCACAAATGCCTACCCTCTCCCTCGCGTGGACGACAGTGTGGATAAGATAGGAAAAGCCAAGTTCCTCACTAAGATAGGCCTTGTTAAGGGTTATTGGCAAGTGCCCTTGTCTGAGCGAGCGCGAGAGGTGTGTGGGTTTGTGGTGGACGGTGCCACATATCGTTGCCATGTTATGCCATACGGGCTGAAAAATGCCCCTGCAACGTTTCAGAAATTAATGAACGACATTGTAGCCGACATTCCCATCTGTACGGTGTACCTAGATGATGTCATAATATACGACGATGATTTTAACAGTCACTGTGCTCACATCGGACAGCTTTTTAATAAACTGAATGAAGCAGGTTTGGTGGTAAACCTGGGTAAGTGCGATTTTGTCAAAGCCACAGTTTTGTACCTGGGGTTCGAGGTGGGGATGGGTCAGGTGTGCCCTCCACAGACAAAGATCAAAGCCATCGATCAGTTTCCCCAGCCTACGACTAAGAAACAAATCATGCGGTTTCTAGGTATGATAGGCTATTATCGTCGCTTCATCAAAGGCTATTCGACTGTACTTGCACCTTTAACTGACTTATTATCTAAGGACAAGAAGTTCCGGTGGTCTCCTGAGTGTGCAGAGGCGTTTTCCTTGGTGAAACACCTGTTATGTACCCACCCCATACTCAGGGCCCCGGACTTCAGCAGACCTTTTCAGCTGGCAACTGATGCCAGTGGCGTAGGGGCTGGGGCTGTCTTGTTACAGACAGATGATGAAGGTATCGAACATCCAGTGAGTTTTTACAGTAAAAAATTCAATAGTGCACAAAGGAATTACTCTGTAATTGAAAAAGAACTCCTGGCGATAGTGCTGGCGCTCAGGCACTTCGATGTATATGTTCCTGCTTTCGGACCAGTCGTAGTGGTTTATACCGATCATCACCCTCTGAAATTCTTGAATCAGTTTCATAACCGGAATATGAGGCTGACCAGGTGGTCACTCATGCTTCAGGAGTATAATCTGGACATACGCCATATTGCCGGTTCTGATAACGTGATAGCGGATTGTCTATCAAGGGTGGATGATGTTGGTTAGACTGCCACAGGATTGAGGGTTGAGTGTGGAGGAAAATAGGCTGTCACTGTAGTTCAGCCGAAAAAAACAAATTAAAAAAGCAAAAACCTTATAAAAACTCTTTATTTTTTATAACGTGTAGAATTTTGTATAAGATGTTGTAGCAGTATCTAAGTTGAATGTTTTCGCTTATTGTCGCTAAGTTAGTTGAACTTGCTCGGTGGAGCGCAACAGTCTTTATTTTTTTTTATATATAGTGCCTTGTGTCGCAACAGTGTGTGGTACTATGAGAAGCTTTCTGTTAGATATGAAGAACTTAGTCAAGTGTCTTATATCTTGGGGGAGGTGTGACGCTTCTGCATAGTAGCCACGTGCGGGCATGCGCGCGCGTCGGCTGCCCAGCCGTTTAGAAACCGGCTGGTGGCAGCCGGTCGGCAGGCTTTTCCTTAGTATATATCCTACGACAACGTAACTAATGTCTGGGATATTCTTATGTTGTTTCACAGCTTGAAGCTGCCCTTATTCTTAACCAACGCATCTTAGTATATTTTTATTCTCGATAGTTGATTGTTTCATTATAATATATAAGATGTAAGTCTAGTGAGGGCGGGAGGAGACGAGCGGGAGAGAGAGACCGGCTTGGGACGTTGCTTCGCTTGCCAGCTTGGGACGAGCCTGAAGCGTTGCCATATGCATTTGATTGCAACGTTAGGCTTAGTTTCGACTCACGCACGGGGTAGAGGATTTTGACCCGGCAACTGTGTTGAGTGTTGCCAAGCATGGGATGTATTCTGCATGCCTAGGGCGGGGTCCAGACAGATTCAAGACTCAGAGCTCACCTCACTGTCGTACCCTTCGGACCCCCTTGATATCTATCCCTCTCAACCCCACTTAGAAACTTTCTCTCTTACTTTGTATACTTTCTTTCCACTACTTCACCAATCTATTTAATTATCCTATCCCCTTGATAGACCTTATATCTATTATTGTATTAACGACGAGCTCTCAGATAACTAGATAGGATTTTGGGCCTTATGCAGAGATGTAATTGTTAATGAGACCTAGGAAGCTTTTTTGTTGTCTCATATTTGGTGGTTTCATGCTTGCTAGTGTGTTCTTGTGTCAGGTTAGCAGGGGCTAGACCGGAGGGGAGGCTTTTTGCGATCCTTTAAGTAAAGTCTGCTGGTGCGAGTCCTGTGGACCCGCACGACTTTACTAGGATACCCGTGGGAGTCTGGGGGCATTTTCTTGTCTGTGTCCCTGTGTGTCTAGTGTTGTGTGTGAGGGCCCTTGCCTAGTCCACTCAGCACTGCGCTAGCACGTCTTGCTTTTGCTTTAGGGTCGCCAGGAGAGAGTCAGATACTTGCGATCTGAGTCTCTCAAGAGAGCACCCTTTCAATTAGAGTAATTTGGCGCACAGACTTGGGAACGTCCCTAGGCTAGAGCAGGTGGCTCAGCCCGGGTATCCGAAGCCTATATCCTTCCGGCTAGACCTCTGCCACCTGGCAGATTAACAGCTAGGGGTTTATTATTTCTGTATGCTTGTTATTGTGCCACAGTTTACCGTTTTTGTGAGCATTGTGAGTCAGGGTGTGGCTTAGAGACTCTGTCCGAGCAGGCTTGCCTGACTAAGAGTGAGAAGCACACCTGTATGTGGTTATGTTGCGAGTTGCTGCCTTTATTTAATTATACCTATGCCATTATACACTGTAGGTCCTATCACTAGTATTTATTCCTGCTTATGAGTTAAGAGTTCTCTAAATCCGTAACATACTTTCTTTGCTAAGCATCAGATCCTACAGTAGCCACATGCAGTTTAGAAACCCGCATCTTGTCTACCGGTACGATGTTTTGAGGACTGTTTGCTTTCACCTTCTTTCACGCAGGGGTGATTAGTTGTATTAATTAACGTAACGTTAAATGTACTTTCTTCTAGTTTGTTATTAAATTGTTTCTGCAATTTAATTCCGTTATCTATCTTTTCCTTGAAGCTTTAAGTCAACTTAATTGTGTGATCTTTTATATAGCCTGCTTGTCTATCAGCAGTCTATAGTGCGTGCACCCTGCAACCGAGTCATAGGATACCTCGTTGTCCAGGCAGGACTCTTGACGGTTTAGGGTGGTTTGTTGCCTGGGTTTATAGATAAGGGTTGGATCTAGCGTTTTCCGTTGTTGCTTGTTGCCGCATACCTAGTCCAAGAGAAAGAGCCCAGTGTTTATATATCCCAGGACGTAACAATAGGATTTGAGAGAGAGAGAGAGTAGAACAGAGTGTGGGGAGGCGCGCAGTGTTTTGCTATACTTGATGACGTCATAGCTGGCTGGCTGGTTAGAGGAGTTTTTACCATGCTTGGTGACGTCATGTTTAGCTAGCTTCTTTGGCATTGGCTAGAGGACTTGTTACTGCTTTCCTACGCGGTTCGAACTAGTGCTAGTATATATACAGCTCTCTCGCTACTTTCTCCCTCAGATCTGGTTTCTAGAACGCATCCCTCTTATCCCTTTGATACCTGTCCCCCTCTCTCCACCTGAGAACCTTTTCCTCTGCCTATCTCTCTCATTTTCCATATCTTTCACCACCTTTTATTAATATTATACCCCCTCTGGTTAACTCTGCAAAATCAGCTTCATGCTGGACAGTTGTATTGTGCGTTAAGGTCTGATATAACCCATGTATGTTAGTTGTTAAGATAAGTTGATCACGAAGCATTGGTTGGCATTCATATTGTTCAGTACCGCTTCCTATAATTATTAGTGTTCTGCTAGATTAGATAATGCTAGACTAGGAGTCTGATACTATAAGGTATTGTTTCCGATGAGTGCTGGCTTTAGTTAAAAGCTGCACGACATACCTGAGAACTGGAGTTGATTGGGTAAATTCTAGTCTGTGTGCCATTGAGAGTAGAGCATGCACGAATGAGGGCTTTTTGCCTATACCATTCTGCACTGTTGTAGGTCGGTTGTTTATCTTTGAGGTACGCCAGGAGAACGCTTAATACTTCCGTATTAAGGTTTCTCAAGAGAGCTACCCTTCCCTATAACATAATATTTGACGCACAGACTTGAGATTTGCACTAGGCTATGCGGAATGCCATGCGCACCAGTATCTCGTATCATTGACTCTAGCTAGACTTTATCAGTCATAGTAGACATTAAGTATATTAAACCAATTACTCTTATTATGCATACCCGTTTATGATTACACAAACATTTCGCAGCCTAGTTTGAGGTATTGAGACACAAACGACTTAGGCTCTTTTTGTTGATAGGAATACTGCATTGTCGTGGCGATTATTATTATTGTTGTAGCGCTTAGGATATTCTTGGCTCCGACTGCATTATATATCCTGCCTTTTGTGTGCATAGCCTGCACGAGCATTGTTCCGCTGCCTGCCTTTTTGGGTTCCATTTCCGATTCGAGCATCTTGATAGCATCTAACATTTAAAGAAGATTCCTTGTTGGTGTTGAAGGACTTTAGTGCACTTTCTTTCATGCAGGAGTGCCTGACATTTATTGATTAAAGTAATGTAAGCTGTAACTTCTCTTACCACCTTACTTTGCATACCATAACCAAGCACCTTCGGTTATAGGTAGTAATAGGCTGTTTTCACATAACATTAAGCCTGAGTAGACGCACATTTATTGAGAGTTTGATAACCTATTATTGCATATAGAACTCTGGAGAGTATTTGTGTTCTTTGTTCACTGGGAATATACATCAGAGGTTGGATCTAGCACTTTCCGTTGTAGCATTTATGCCATTACTAGTCCAATGAATAAGAGCCCTGATATATTTGAACCTCAGTCGTAACAAATGGCGACCTTTCCTAGGATTTGGTGAACCTACATTTATTAGCAGGGAACATTTGTTGTTTTGGGGAATATTTTGCGGGGATCAGCAAGAATAATTTTTGTTTGCAACATAGTATAGCCCTTGAGTATTTCCGAGAATTTGTGTGTATATTGAGGTATAAGAGTTTGGGGTGCTTCTTTTCTGAATATTGAGGTGGGAAATTTTTGTGAGCATCATGTCTTATACCGGATCAGAGGAGAATGGAGACACAGTACGTAATGTCGAAACTGAGGAACAGCAGAATGATGAAAGGGTTAATCAGGTGAACTGTGAGGAGGATGCTAGGATATTTTTGCAATGGCCTGTTACTGCCGAGCGGTTGGAGGGTATGGATCGGTACGGTCTTCAATGCCTGGCCACAGCTATCGGTCATGCGGGTACTAGCAGCATGACCAGGGATAACTTGATAACGTGTGTACTGGGCAGGGTGACTGGTGAGCGAGATGGGTTGAGTGCTCAGAGCCCTTCGGCCATGCTTCCCCTACACTCGACTCTCAGCCATCCCAGTGGTTTGCCGACCCCGAGTACGCTTCCACAGTTGGGTGGTGACCGCCAGGGTGGGTTGCCCCTGGGGGGACCACCGGTAATTTCAAACATTGTAGCACCTTCACCTCCTCAAGGGTTATCTCCAGAATTATTGCTTCGGCTCGAATTAGCTAAGATTCAACAGCAACGAAGGGCAGGTGAGCTTCAGCAGCAATTAGAATTAGACCAGATAAAAGTGAGAGCCGAGCTAGCAAAAATCAAAGCTGATTTAGAGTCGACTAGGTACTGTGCCGACATGGATGTAGAGAAGTCGCGAGTAGAGACAACAGGACAGAGACTTGGGTCTGGTAACCGTGTTTATGATCAATCTCTCTCGCACTTATTGAAACTGGTTCCGGTGTTTGATGAGAGTGGTGTGACAGAATTTTTCGCACGCTTTGAGAAGAAGTGCCAGGAACACCAGTGGCCAGAGAATAAATGGGCAGCACTTGTATCCTCTAGATTAATAGGCAAGGGTCTTAAAGCCTACGATGCGTTACCTTTGGAGTCATGTATTGTGTATGAAGATCTCAAGGAGGCTGTCCTGAGGGCTTACGAACTGCAACCAGAAACGTACCGTTTGAAGTTCCGGGGTGTAACCAAGGGAAGAGATAGCACCTTTTGGGAACACGCCCGGGACTTGTCCGATGCTATGAGGAACTGGCTCCGATCTGAGAAGGTAACAACGTTTGATGGAGTTAAGCAGTTGATGATGTTGGAGCAGTTCTTTAAGAGCACGGGCGGTGATCTAACTTTGAACTTAAAGGAGAAAAACCCAAGAACTCTAGTCGAAGCAGCAGAAATGGCTGATCGACGGCTGTCATTGATTCGGGGTTGCTGGTCCTCACAGAAGTACGATGCAAGTGCTAGGGACCGTTATCCTCCCCCTCCCCGTAGCAATGACACATTTAAACAAAAGAGCAATGAAACTAAAACTGAATCCAAACCTAACACCACACCGTATGAGAAAAGTCAGGGGCTTTTTACATCACAGTATAAGCCGAAACCGAAATTTATGTGTTTTAAGTGCCACCAGGAGGGTCATAAGGCAAAAGTGCCCTAGTCGACCTCCTCCGGCAGCCGTGTCTTTTGCTCACGGCATTGGAGTGTTCAAGAGGACATAGGAGTTTGTTGGAGGCAATTCTTCCGAGGTAAATACACTGCCAGTGCAGAAGGATCCGGAAGGCTTATTCCCTGTCCGTGATGCCTTTAGTGACCACAGGGGACTCGGTTGTATGGAGTGGGGGGGTAGAAGACATGAGGTGAGAATTTTGCGTGACACTGGGGCATCGCAAACATTGTTGAGGAATTTCACTGGTAAACCTGTAAATACGGCGCGGGTGGTTGTGGTTCAGGGGGTTAATGCAACAAGGTCATACCCGCTTGTAAGAATGAAGATGGAAGTTGATGGTGTGACTCGTGGCCTGGATGTAGGAATTGTGGAGATGTTACCTGTTGGGGGCGTCGACCTCCTTCTCGGCAACGACTTTGCGGGGCCTACTTCTGAGGCTCCACCCTTAGTCGTTGCCAAGAAGCCGGCCGACGTGAGTAGGGAGGAGCAGGAGTGGGTTGAGAAGTGTCCGGTGCAACCTATGGCATGTGTTGTCACTAGATCTCTTGCATCCAGGGAGTCACATTCTGGTCAACAGTCTTTAGACAAGCGGAGGAAAGGTACCGAGAAGGGGTTGGAAGTTGATGCGGTTGAGAGTTTAGTATGAACGGACATTCTCGGGGACTCATTATTAGGACCGATTTCCGAGTCTGGAGAAGACCCATTAACTGTTACTGAGAAGGCAGAGGATGGGCTTAAAAAGACGAAGAGACAGCAATGATACACAGAGAGAGAGCAACGGGAGGCTAAATTCAGTGTAGGAGGGGGGAATGAGTTGTTTCGCAAACACTTAGATAAGCTTGCTCCTTCGGACATTCGTAAATTGCACTTAGAAGACCCGGAGGTTCTTGAATGTGATACCGGTGCTGTCGAGTTGGAGGAGGACAGTGATGCACAGTCGGGAGATTTTTACAAGTATCCCCTGACCATCATGGAGGTAGCAACAAGGTACCCTGACGCGTACCCTATGAGAAATGGGTCAGCGAAGACGGTGGTCCGAAACTTGCTAGTGTATTTTTCCCGGTATGGTTACCCGCAAGTAATTCGGTCAGACCAAGGATCCAACTTCACTTCTAGCCTCTTTGTTCAAGCAATGCCGCAGCATGGGATTGTTACGGTTGTGTCATCTGCGTATCATCCGGAGAGCCAGGGTGTGTTAGAGCGATGGCACTCAGCCTTGGAATCTGTGCTTCGTTGTTGTTGCTTTGAGAGTGGGAATGGTGGGGATCTTGGCCTGCCATGTGTTTTATTTGCTGCTCGGGAGGTTCCTGGGGAAAGTTTGGGATTCAGCCCTAATGAGCTCGTCTTTGGACACCGTGTCAGAGGGCCTCTCCATATGGTTGAAGAAATATGGGAGGGCGCAGAAAAACCTTGTTCTATGCTCAAGTATGTCCTCGACAGTCGAGAACGGATGTTGCGCAGTCTGGAGTTGGCTGGCCGTAATTCGACTAGCTCTCAGGCCCTCATGAAGGACAGGTACGACCTCAAGGTTAAACTCAGGGAGTTTCGCGTGGGTCAGGAGGTCTTGATTCTACTGCCCCTTGTAGGTCACCCCTTATCCGCGAAGTACACTGGTCCTTATAGGGTGGTGGAGAGGCTGTCGGACCTGGATTGCTTGGTGGCCGCTCCAGACAGACGTATGCGCAATCAGTTATGTCACGTTAATCTCATGAAGGAGTATGTGAGGCACCCCCCTGAGCCTCTCACTGTGCCTGTGATGACGTTTAGCAGTCAAGGTGGAGAAGGAGAACGGGACAGTCAAGCTCAGGTGGAGGATAACTGGAAGGATAAGAAATTCAAATGGGCGCCTGAGTGTGAGAAGGCGTTTGGAGTAGTAAAACACCTGTTGTGCACTCACCCGATCCTCAGGGCCCCTGACTTTAGCCTACCTTTCCAACTAGTAGCGGGTGCTAGTGGTGTGGGGGCTGGTGCCGTCGTTGTGAAAAAGGACGATGATGGGCTGGAGCATCCTGTTAGCTTCCGCTCGGAGAAGTTCAATTCACCCCAGGGAAGCTGCTCTGTTGTCGAGAAAGAGCTGCTGGCAATTGTACTTGCACTGAGGCATTTCGAGGTCTATGTTCCAGCCTATGGTCCAGTCGTTGTAGTTTACCCAGATCATCACCCTCTCAAGTTCTTGGGCCAGTTTCACAATCGGAATATGAGGCTGACCAGGTGGTCACTAAGGTTACTGGTATATAACCTGGACATACGCCATATTGCCGGTTGTGACAACGTGGTTGCAGATTGTCTTTCAAGGGTATATGATCCTGGGTAGATTGACACACGGGTAGCCTCCTGCTTTAGTTTGAATAGTATTTTGCGCTTGGTGCTTGTTGGCTTGCGGTTGTAGCCCAGCGTATTGGGTCGTAAAGCAGGAGTTGAGCGTTTGGTATAGAAGAAAAAACTAGGCTTGCCCCTATAGTGCAGCCGAAATAAACATATTAAAAACATAAAAATCAAATAAAAACTCTTTCTTTGATAGTTGAATTTGTTCAGTATGTTATAGCAGTAATTCTAAGTTGCACTCCTCTCAGAATGCTGGGCTAGAGAAGCTCGCTCTTGAGGAGCATAACTACATATGATTTAACCTATTGTGTTGGGGAGGGTTATAATTTTGAAAAATGTTTTGTTGAGAACTGTGCCAAATATTTTACTGCCGCTGGGTGATGGGAAGTAGAGTTATAGCATGGGTTCTAACAATCAGATTTTTGTGAGCCTTGGGCCTCTGAGAAAAATCTTGGGGTGGGTGTGACGTTAACCACTCCGTTAGAACCGCATGGCTTGTCCTACAGTGACTCGCTAGGATCGCCAGGGCAGTGGATGTGGCTACAGTTGATGTATTGTTGTGTGCTTTATTTCATGTGAAAGCTTGTGTCATGGGCAGTCCAGAAAGGCTCGTTGTTTTCACCCATGTCAAGGCTTTATATATTTAATTGCAAAGTATATGTTTTATCATTAAGTAGTAATGATAGGATTTGAGAGAGAGAGAGAGAGTAGAATAGAATGTTGGGAGGCGCGCAGTGTTTTGCTATACTCGATGACGTCATAGCTGGCTGGCTGGTTAGAGGAGTTTTTACCATGCTTGGTGACGTCATGTTTAGCTAGCTTCTTTAGCATTGGCTAGAGGACTTGTTACCGCTTTCCTACGCGGTTCGAACTAGTGCTAGTATATATACAGCTCTCTCGCTACTTTCTCCCTCAGATCTGGTTTCTAGAACGCATCCCTCCTATCTCTTTGATACCTGTCCCCCTCACTGCACCTGAGAACCTTTTCCTCTGCCTATCTCTCTCGTTTTCCATATCTTTCACCACTTTTTATTAATATTATACCCCCTCTGGTTAACTCTGCAAAATCAGCTTAATGCTGGCCAGTTGTATTGTGCGTTAAGGTCTGATATAACCCATGTATGTTAGTTGTTAAGATAAGTTGATCACGAAGCATTGGTTGGCATTCATATTGTTCAGTACCGCTTCCTATAATTATTAGTGTTCTGCTAGATTAGATAATGCTAGACTAGGAGTCTGATACTATAAGGTATTGTTTCCGATGAGTGCTGGCTTTAGTTAAAAGCTGCACGACATACCTGAGAACTGGAGTTGATTGGGTAAATTCTAGTCTGTGTGCCATTGAGAGTAGAGCATGCACGAATGAGGGCTTTTTGCCTATACCATTCTGCACTGTTCTAGGCTCGGTTGTTTATCTTTGAGGTACGCCAGGAGAACGCTTAATACTTCCGTATTAAGGTTTCTCAAGAGAGCTACCCTTCCCTATAACATAATATTTGACGCACAGACTTGAGATTTGCACTAAGCTATGCGGCATGCCATGCGCACCAGTATCTCGTATCATTGACTCTAGCTAGACTTTATCAGTCATAGTAGACATTAAGTATATTAAACCAATTACTCTTATTATGCATACCCGTTTATGATTACACAAACATTTCGCAGCCTAGTTTGAGGTATTGAGACACAAACGACTTAGGCTCTTTTTGTTGATAGGAATACTGCATTGTCGTGGCGATTATTATTATTGTTGTAGCGCTTAGGATATTCTTGGCTCCGACTGCATTATATATCCTGCCTTTTGTGTGCATAGCCTGCACGAGCATTGTTCCACTGCCTGCCTTTTTGGGTTCCATTTCCGATTCGAGCATCTTGATAGCATCTAACATTTAAAGAAGATTCCTTGTTGGTGTTGAAGGACTTTAGTGCACTTTCTTTCATGCAGGAGTGCCTGACATTTATTGATTAAAGTAATGTAAGCTGTAACTTCTCTTACCACCTTACTTTGCATACCATAACCAAGCACCTTCGGTTATAGGTAGTAATAGGCTGTTTTCACATAACATTAAGCCTAGAATAGACGCACATTTATTGAGAGTTTGATAACCTATTATTGCATATAGAACTCTGGAGAGTATTTGTGTTCTTTGTTCACTGGGAATATACATCAGAGGTTGGATCTAGCACTTTCCGTTGTAGCATTTATGCCATTACTAGTCCAATGAATAAGAGCCCTGATATATTTGAACCTCAGTCGTAACACTTGAGTCTCTGTCAAAAAAAGGAGAGTAGGGGATTCTGATTGAAGACATTGGTGTACAGAATTTATGTTAGAGTGGAGTCCCCTTATATTGCTAAAGAAAAAGCTGCACCGACGAGCAGCTTTGGGACGTTGCAATGCTCTTGACACAGTCGCATGATGACGAGCGGGAGGGCCCTGTGTCAATGACCCAACCCTGCCGGGGGTGGATATCCGAGGGACCACCAGGTTTGCTCTTAACAATTGTACTGCCATATTTATTGGGTAAGGTGTATGGTGTTACATGTATGATATGTAGTGGGAAGAGTAGTGTTTTATGGATAGAGGATAGCGATGTAGGGCAATGTCGTGAAGTTGGATGTGTATGTTATATAAAGAGGGTTTTCCTGATACCCCTGATGTGTGAGGCAGAAAGATATGTATCCAGCTACCAAGGCCTGGGAGAGAAAATGGAATTCAGGCTATTCCCTGAGTCTCCCGAAACCTTGGCGGTAGTACTTCCCTGGGCGGGGCTGCCTACCCCTACTACCTCTACCCCTACTATGTGAACAAGTTTCCACAAGCACTAGTGCTGAACCTTTTCAATTCTAATTTCCAGCCATTGTTGCGTGTTGTATTTAGATTGAGGTAAACATGTTGCTATAATCCACATTGTCAAACTCATTAAGTATTGAGGGAGAGAGAGAGTAAGAGAGAGTGAGTGAGAGTAAGATAGAGAGAGTGAGGGTGAGTTTGTGAGTGAAAGAAAGAGAGAGAGAAAAAAAGTAAATAAGAAAGAGAAAGCGAGAGAGAGAGAAAGAGTAAATAAGAAAGAGAAAGCGAGAGAGAGAGAGAGAGCGAGGGTGAGAAAAAGAGAGAGAGAGAGAGAAAAAAAGAGAGAGAGAGAGAGAGAGTCTAAGTCTAAGATTCGAAGTCTCGCCAATGTAGATGGAATTACAGCCATTACAACGAATCACGTAGATACAATTGAGCGTGGAACAATTCATATTATGATTAATTTTAAATGTGTAATTAGTATCTACAAATTTGAATTGATTCCCTTCTATTATTTGTGTGCATAATTTGCATCTTGGGTTACCACATTTCGTCATCCCTTGATTTTGTACCGTATTGAATCTGGCCTTGGTTAGCAAATTCTTAATGGCTGTAATTCCATCTACATTGGCGAGACTTGGAATCTTAGACTTAGAACAAACCTGCACAGGGACCACATTAGACATAATACAGGGCTATATGTTAGTACTCACATATCAAAATGTGCTAAAGATAAATCTCCTAATTTTAATATAATGCCCTTTTACAAAGTAAAGATAGATGACGTTGCTTTGAGAAAGAGTAAAGAAAGTCACTTCATAAATAAATTCAAGCCTCATTTGAATAAAGAACTATAAATAGACTCTGAACGAAAAACAATATTTGAACAAGAACGAAGTATTTTTTTTAACTATCATAACCTAAGACAAACATTTTATTGTCTAAACCAGTGACTGGAAATCCACAGAAGAGTACAGAACAAATACCTGACTCTGGAGCCAGCCACTCTTGCAATTTTTTATAATAACTGAAGATCTACGAAAGTAGAGAAATACATATTAACACTTTTACATAAACATTATTTTAATATGTACACAACAGTCCGAGCCTTCTAATAAGATACTCGGACATACTTTTTAAACCCTTATTTTGTGCATGCAATATATTTTAGATGCAATTTAATTTAACACTAAATTTTTTTAAACTTTGTGCAGTGAACCTACCCTTTTCTACACACCTTTAGTGTGGAAACATATTCGCATATATATATATATATATATATATATATATATATATATATATAATCGTGTGATACTAACATTAGATATAAGTCAAATAAAACTGAGGAAAGCAATTTCTCGGTACAATGTTTCTGGCCACAATAAGATGATTTCATTGAGCTTAGGAAGGATATATCTGAATTAAGGGAGCCCACCTCGCTTTTTTTCTCTTTCTCTCCCTCTCTCTTTGGCTGGTATCCATTCGGCCCCATTCAGCCTACTGTTTTAAGACGTGTGGGGAGGTGTGGCGGAGTGGTCTTGCCACTGGACTGGCAATCTAATGGACCCGTGTTCGAATCCCAATATGTCAATGGGAAGATATTATTGGGATGGAATTTGTGCTGTACCTAGCTAGTATCAGTGCATTACCACAGCGCACCGAAATGCCAAATAAATACCCTCATTGTTCCCTGATTAAATAGCATTGTATGAATATTCCCATATTCAAAAATATGCTACAGGGGGGCAATGCCTAGTGAGTTAATTGCTCAATAGGTGGCGTTCTGAGAGTGAGGGTCCGAGCCTGGGGGATGAGACTGTGAAGCACAGAGGCGGAGTAGCTTCAGAGGTGGAGTTGCTTCGAGCCATGAAGCTTGACATGTCTCACTCCCTAGACTGGAACAAGACCTCAGGGTAGAGTGTAAAGGCTATCAGCCTATGCCCGAGAGGAAAGTACTTGGAAAACAAATAAAAAAATAAAAAAATAAAAAATACAGGTGTTAATATATTCCTGGCGAGCGGTAGCGAGCCAGCATATATATATTTTTGTTTTGACAGCAAGCTAAATTTGTAAATTTTTCGATAGAAAAATTTCTCCCGGATTTCTCCATTCAATGCTGGCTCGCTATTGCTCGCCAGGAAAAAAATCGACACCTGGATGGGGATAAACGTCTTAAAACAGTTGGCTGAATGGGGCCGAATTGGTACAAGCCAGAGAAATAGAGAAAAGGAGAGAAAGATAAAAACAAAATCAGTGACCCCCCTTAAGGGATCATAAATAAAAAGTATGGTATTTGTCGGTCCCTTTTGAATGACATATAGAGTTCGACCTTGGTACGGGGGAGGGGGGGGGGGGGGTGCTGGTTAATGTCAATCATAGTTTTTTATTGATAATTAAGGTCACCGCTATTTTTTGATTGACACATTCATTTGCATATTAAACATTTGGCGTTGACCTGTGTGTGTGTGTGTGTGTGTGTGTTCCAGGATGTGTGTGTGGGGGCTAAGAGGAGTGTGTATGTGTGTATATATGAATGTGTGTGTGTGTATTAATGTGTGTGTGTTGTGTGTGTTTGTGTATACCCCACCATTATTGTACCATTAGGAGACACCATAATCACCACCACCACCACCACCACCACCACAACCACCACTCAAAATACCTGGTGATCAGTATGCCACACCATTAAGAGACACCACCACCACCACCACCACCATCATCATCATCATCATCATCATCATCATCATCGCGGTAATGGTGTTCGTAAGGAGGAATAGATTTTTTCATGCAGTATAGATTATGCTAAGCTTTTGGACTGATTATTCTCGTCTCTGGAATTGCTTTGTACGTACCTGTGTGTGTTTTGCACCTATCTATCCATATATCAATACAGTATATTGTTATGTATGTATATCTGTCTAATAGATATAGGGTAAATGTATATAATCGGTTAAGCCCTTCTCTACTGTCGACGTATTGTTATTTTTTGTCCGCTATATTTAGACGATTTTGCAAAGTTTATAAAGAATAATTGGTAGCTAAATGCATTAACTGAGATATTCTGTAGCCTTTTAATTGGTAAACGTTCTGCCTAAGCTTAATAAAATCGTCTAATAGTTGCCAGAGTAATACAAAAAGGACGTCACCGGTATAGAAGGGGTTAAAGGTTGATATGCACTTTGTATTCTCAGTTTGTTTGTATTTGTTTTATAATTTTGTTTGATAAGTATTTGTTTGAGAAATACCAAGTCAATCTTGTAACAGGCACTCACACACACACTTTCTTATACACTCACTCTCTTACACACACACACACACACACACTCTCTCTCTCTCTCTCTCTCCCCAAAAAACACCACTAAAATTCCTCCAACTCACTCTCACAATCTCTCCTCTCTCTCTCTCTCTCTCTATGTCTCTCTCTCTCTCGCTCTCTCTATCTCTCTCTCTCTCTCTCTATCTATCTCTCTCTCTCCCAAATATATCTGCTCAGCTCTGCCTCGCTCCCAATAAGATGCGTATATCGGATCGGCCCACGGATATTAGCAGGCGCGGAAGATTGGGTGGCTTGGTCCGTAGATTTCCGAGCCCCGTGGACAGATGTATTGAGACGGGTGGGCGTGACAGCTAGACAGACAGGTTCGGGGTCTCACTATACTTGGCTATTTATGATGTCCAGTCGCGGGTCTTAACCCTTTCTGTACCGGCGACGTCTTTTCAATTTTATTATAGCTACCTTTAGACGATTTAAAGAAGTTTAAGAAGGATCTGTGGTATTAAAAAGGGTTAGGTTAGATAGTTCGCAGCCTTTTAAATTGCCAGACGCCCTTCTTAAACTAGATAAAATCGTCTAATAGTAGCCATAATAAAGTTAAAAGGACATCAACGGTACAGAAGGGGTTAATTCTGATACACTTTAACCCCATCTGTACTGGCGACGTCTTTTCAATTATATTCTAGCTATATTTAAATTCCGAGGACAGATGTATTGAGATGGTGGGAGTGACGGATAGATGGACAGGTTTGGGTACACTCTATAGTCTGTTCGCTGTAAGTAGGCGAGAAATCATGAACTCTATCCTCTGTAACTCAAAAAATGGCTAGAGCAAATTGGCTGTAAATGTCCACATCTATTCCTTGACTGACTCTTCCCAAATGGTAGAAATATTAGCTCGATTACTCTAGTCGTGTTTGAGTTACAGTGGTTAGAGGTCATGATTTATTGCCTACTTACAATGAATAGACTATAGTATTCGAAGCTATCCCGAACAGGGTGTCAAACCGGAGCAATTTTGCTTGAAGACTGGAATGAATATGAGAAGGAATAGAAGAAAATTAACATGACATATAGCATTGTGTTGGCCATTTTATCACTTCCAATGACAACATTTGAACTATATACCATCATGTTAGCTTTATATCCATAATATGTATGCATCCAGGGAGTTCATTAGAAAAGAGGCGGTGGTGCCACATGTACAGTTGCACACATAAGTTCGTTTGCTCGTCGTGATCTTATGTATGCAAGTAAAATTATCATGAATGACTTGGGAATGGGGTTTCTTTTAATAATCAGTTCACTAATCAGATATGTAACTAGACTCGTAATTCAATTATGCGCATTATATTTCTGTGTATAAGATCACGGAGAGGAACAGAACTAATGTGGGCAACTGTACAATCAAATTAATAGCTCTCCAATCTCTCTCTCTCTCTCTCACTCTCACTCTTTTTGTCTCTCTCTCGCTCTCTCTCTCTCTCTCTCTCTCTCTCTCTCTCTCTCTCTCTCTCTCTCTCTCTCTCTCTCTCTCTCTCTCTCTCTCGGAAGGATAACTGGCTAACTCACTTTTGGACATAAATTCGTGATTGTGTCTCTGGTCATCGTCGAGAGAGAGATAGAGAGAATGTGAGAGAGAGAGAGAGAGATATGGAAGTTAGCGGAAATCTCCACATTCTTTGTGTTGGTTAGGTTAGGTTAAGTTTGGTTGAATAAGGGTAAAATTAATTAAGGGTGGTGGGTGTATTTATATATATATTTATCATTATCATTATTATTTGATTTTCTATAGTTTGTCAGTCTTTTGGTTATTCTCTATTTCTTATCTCCTATTCTGATTTGTTTAGCCTCGTTCAGCTAACATTTTTTCTCATTTTGACCTTGTTTTATTTTACATTCTTTTGTTTATATTTGCTTATTCTCTTTGTTTTGTTTTGTTTATCCTCTCCATCTCCACTCCTATTCTGACCTGTACAAGTCTTGTTCTGTGCCCTGTTCTCGCTTGTTCTCTGTTATTCTGTCCATGTTCTATCCCCCCCTCCCCCCCCTCTCTCTCTCTCTCTCTCTCTCTCTCTCTCTCTCTCTCTCTCTCTCTCTCGTTTTCTTTTGTTCTGGTCCGGTCCTCCAACATGTTCCGACGTGTTCCGTTTTCTTTCGGCTTCCTCGGGGACAATGCTATTTCGTTTTCGACCTTATTTTTAGCTTTACAATTTACAAGAGCAAAATTCATGAGACGTATATCTTGGTTTGGGATTTTTTTTTTTATAAAGGAAGAATTAGTTTGCATGTTCACATAGATTAACCCGTATACTGTACCGGCGACATCTTTTTATTTTTATTCTGGCTACTATTAGACGATTTTATTCAGTTTCAAAAGGGTCCCCAGCAATTAACAGGCTTCGAACTATTTCATTTAACCCTTTTTATTACCACAGATCCTTCTTAAACCTCTCAAAATTGTTTAGGCTAACTATAGTTATATAAACTTTAAAAGACGTCGCCGGTACAGAAGGGGTTAATCTCAATTTTGTTCATATCTCAATTTATTACCAGTCTGTTATTTACAATACAAATCCATTCTCATGCTAAATTCATTCGAAGTCCTAATTATAGTCTAATCCCACTTGAATCCCAATCAATTTCCAATATCTGTTCACTCCAAATCCCAACGATGTTGTCGTTTCAATCACCTTTCAATCGATCCATTCTTAAATCCAGTTTACGGTCAATCCTAATTTATTTTTAATTCCATTACATTCCTAATCGCAACAAATATCAAATCCCACCACTCCTCCCTTTTCACTTCTCCCGTCACCCTCCCACCACAGCCCAAAGGCCGGGTCCTCCAAAAGTATAGGCACGCTGTCCCTCTCCAGGAAAGTATAGGCACGCTGTCCCTCTCCAGGAAAGTATAGGCACGCTGTCCCTCTCCAGGAAAGTATAGGCACGCTGTCCCTCTCCAGGAAAGTATAGGCACGCTGTCCCTCTCCAGGAAAGTATAGGCACGCTGTCCCTCTCCAGGAAAGTATAGGCACGCTGTCCCTCTCCAGGAAATTAATCGAAACCTAAATGACACAAAATGTCTTAATATCCTAAACTATTTCCTCTTTCAATCCCAATTAAGTGAGGATGGTTGTTTTTTCTGGACTCCATTTTCCATCATGTTTAACCCCATTAGTTTGGTGATTTTAAGACCTTTCACCCAATTTCCTTGTCAACATTAGGAACTTTCGTGCCATTAAGGTGACGAGTTTTTTCCTGGCGAGCGATAGCCAACCAGTATTATTAGGAGGAAGCGGACTTAGGGCGAGACATTTGTCTATCGAAAAAGGGACATAAGGGGTGTTTTTTTAAGTTTGATGGAGGTCCAACGAGCAAACTAAAATAAATAAATATATGAATTAATAAAGATATATGCCAAAAAAAAACAAGCATCCCCCATTAAGCCCCAATATATAAACCATTCCCAATCATAAAATAATCCCTCTGATCCAATCCTCCAGTGATCCAGCGTGTCTAGGAATGCGGATTAGCGGCCGGTATCGTGACGGACCGATCCAATCAGCTATATGGATCCTTGTTATTCATTCCCAATCTCTAATCCTCCCCAATCTAATAAACATTCACAATCCTATAATATTCCCTATTTCAACCCCAATTAATCCCTTCTGTACCGTCGACGTCTGTTAAATTTTATGGCAGCTGTATTTAGACGATTTTGTGCAGTTTAAGAAGAATCAGTAGTAGCAAAAAGGGTTAAGTGAGATAGATGGAAGCTTGTTAATTGCTGGAGGCCCTTTTTAAACTCAATAATATCGTCTAATATTTGCCAGAACATAATGCAAAATACGTCGCCAGTACAGAAGGGGTTAAACCACAATCTATATTCATTCCTAATCCTAAAAAATATTCCCTCTTTCAATCCCTAATCCTCCCACAATCTAAAACCATTCCCATTTTTGAACTATTAACTCTTTCACTCCCAATTAAACGACAATTTATACCCATTCCTAATCCTGAAATAATCCCTCTTTCACTCCCAATAAACCACAATATAAAACCACTCCCAATCCTAGAACCATTCCCTATTTCAATCCAAATTAAACCACAATGTAAAATCAATCCCAATCCTACAAATAATCCCTCTTTCAATCCCCCAATCCCCCGGTGATCCAGCGTGTCAAGGGATGCGGATTATCGGGCGGTGGTATCGTGACGGGCCGATCCATCAGGGAGACGGATCCTTTCGCGGGAGGAGGGGGGGGGGGGGGATGATTGGAGGATAGTTGAGGAGGTTGGAGGGGGTGTTGGGGAGGGGTGTTTGTTGTGGGGGGGGGGGGGGGAATGAGGGATTTGAGGATAGTTGAGGTGGTGGTAGGTGGGAGGAGATGGGGGAGTTGGTTGTGGGGGGATTGCAGGAATGGGGGAGGAGGTGGGGGATTTGAGGGATGGGGGAGGTTGGGCCGGGTGGTAGGGGGAGTTTGTTGTGGGGCGTTGGAGGAAGAAGTGGGGGGGGGAGGGGGCGAGGAGGAGGAGGTGGCGCTGCAAAGGGCGCAGTGGGGAGGGAAAAATTAGGAGAGAGGGGTGGAGTAAGGAGTGGGGAGGTAGGGGTGGAGTAAGAATTGGAGAGGGAGGAGTGGAGTAAGGAGTGGGGAGGCAGGGGTAGAGTAAGGATTGGGGAGGGAGGGGTGGAGTAAGGAGTTGGGAGGGAGGGGTGGAGTAAGGAGGGGGGAGGGAGGGGTGGAGTAAGGAGTTGGGGAGGGGTGGAGTAAGGAGTGGGGAGGGAGGGGTGGAGTAAGGAGTGGGGAGGGAGGGGTGGAGTAAAGAGTGGGGAGGGAGGGATGGAGTAAGGAGTGGGAAGGGAGGGTGGAGTAAGGATTGGGGAGGGATGGGTGGAGTAAGGAGGGGGAAGGGGGGGGGGGAGAAGGGGGGGGGAAGGGAGGGGTGGAGTAAGGAGGGGGAAGGGAAGGGTGGAGTAAGGAGTGGGAAGGGAGGGGTGGAGTAAGGAGGGGGAAGGGAGGGGTGGAGTAAGGAGGGGGAAGGGAGGGGTGGAGTAAGGAGTGGGGAGGAAGAAATTGCCTGGAAAAGCTCTTGGTAAAAACTTGGGACGATTCGTCACTATTACTCCTGCTTGTGTGTGTGTGTGTGTGTGTGTGTGTGTGTGTGTGTGGTTAAGTGAGGGATTGTGTGTGTGGTTAAGTGAGAGAGTGTGTGTGTGTGTCTGTGTGTGTGTGTGTGTGTGTATGTGTATGTGTGTGTGTGTGTGTGTGTGGTTAAGTGAGGGATTGTGTGTGTGGTTAAGTGAGGGAGTGTGTGTGTGTCTGTATGTGTGTGTATGTGTCTGTGTGTGTGTGTGTGTGTGTGGTTAAGTGAGGGATTGTGTGTGTGGTTAAGTGAGGGAGTGTGTGTGTGTATGTGTATGTGTGTGTGTGTGTGTGGTTAAGTGAGGGATTGTGTGTGTGGTTAAGTGAGGGAGTGTGTGTGTGTCTGTATGTGTGTGTATGTGTGTGTGTGTGTGTGGTTAAGTGAGGGATTGTGTGTGTGGTTAAGTGAGGGAGTGTGTGTGTGTCTGTATGTGTGTGTATGTGTCTTTGTGTGTGTGTGTGTGTGGTTAAGTGAGGGATTGTGTGTGTGGTTAAGTGAGGGAGTGTGTGTGTCTGTGTGTGTGTATGTGTCTGTGTGTGTGTGTGGTTAAGTGAGGGATTGTGTGTGTGTGTGTGTGTGTGTGGTTAAGTGAGGGATTGTGTGTGTGTATGTGGTTAAGTGAGGGATTGTGTGTGTGTGTGTGGTTAAGTGAGGGATTGTGTGTGTGTGTGTGTGGTTAAGTGAGGGACTGTGGGTGTGTGTGTGTGTGGTTAAGTGAGGGATTGTGGGTGTGTGTGTGTGTGTGTGTGTGTGTGTGTGTGGTTAAGTGAGGGATTGTGTGTGTGTGTGTGGTTAAGTGAGGGACTGTGTGTGTGTGTGTGTGTGTGGTTAAGTGAGGGACTGTGGGTGTGTGTGTGTGTGGTTAAGTGAGGGATTGTGTGTGTGTGTGTGGTTAAGTGAGGGACTGTGGGTGTGTGTGTGTGTGGTTAAGTGAGGGATTGTGTGTGTGTGTGTGTGGTTAAGTGAGGGACTGTGTGTGTGTGTGTGTGTGGTTAAGTGAGGGATTGTGTGTGTGTGTGTGGTTAAGTGAGGGACTGTGGGTGTGTGTCGGTGTGGTTAAGTGAGGGACTGTGGGTGTGTGTGTGTGGTTAAGTGAGGGACTGTGGGTGTGTGTGTGTGTGGTTAAATGAGGGATTGTGGTGTGTGTTTGTTGGTGAACTATTGATTTATATTATCGTCTAATAATAGCCAGAAAACCTAAAAGCAATACTTTAGTCGTATCTTCAAAGGGTTAAGGGGATTGGGTTTTGGAATGTCTTGGGATGAACTGGAATTGAGAATTTAGGGGGAGGTTGTTGCTTTTTCAGGACCCCTTTCTCCCTCATGCTTAGCCCCATTAGTTCTGAGATTTTAAGACGTTTGCCTCAATACTTTGGCGATTTTAAGATTGTTCGCTTTATTGTCTTGCCAATGTTAAGACCTTCCACGCGATGTAGGTGTCCATTTTTTCCTGGCGAGCGATAGCGAACCTGTACTTTAAGAGGAATCGGCATTTGGCCGGGACATTTTGATATCGAAAAATGTACAAATATATCTTGAAGGGGGATCTTGGGGTGTTTTTTTAAGCTTGATGGAGGTCTAAGGAGGAACCTAAAAACAATATATATATAATATACAGATGAGTAAGTAAGCAAATAAATACGCCCATCCCTCCTTAATCGAAATCTATATATAGAGTGAGTATGAAACTTATTTAGAATTGCACATAATTGTCGATTGTGACTTGTTTGATAACCTTAATGAATTGTGATTAACAAGGTATTGATAAAACAGAACCAGTTAGAACAGACCCAAGACAGAATATAGCCAAAGAAAATAACTCAAAACAAAACAAAGCACAGGATAACAGGGTAGGGGAACACATTTATAGCAGAAGAACGGAATAGAACAAGAGAGAACAGGGCAGCGAAGGAAAGAAAATCGGCCAAATAAAACAGAACAAGTTGAACAGAACAGAGCCAAAGAGAATAACACAAAATAAAGCACAGGAGAACAAGACAGGACCGGGGACGAAAGAACAGATAACAAGAATAGAACAGACCAAGGGAGAACAGAACGAGAACAGAGAATAGGCCAAGGCAGAACAGAACAAGAGAGAACATGGCAGCGAAGGAAAGTAAATGAGCCAAATAAAACAGAATAAAAGTCGGACATATCAAAAGAAAATAACACACAGCAGACCAGAAAATAACAAAGAAAATAACACACAGCAGACCAGAAAATAACAAACAGCAGACCAGAAAAGAACAAAGAAAATAACACACAGCAAACCAGAAAATAACACACAGTAGACCAGAAAATAACAAACAGCAGACCAGAAAAGAACAAAGAAAATAACACACAACAGATCATAAAAGAACAAATCATAGCAGAACAAAAAACAGAACACATTTACAGTAGATAGAACAGGCCAAGACAGAACATAACAGGAGAAAACTGGACAGACAGAACAGGAGAAAGAAAACTGAACAGAAAGAACAGGAGAAAACTGGCCAGACAGAACAGGAGAAAGAAAACTGAACAGACAGAACAGGAGAAAACTGGACATACAGACCAGGAGAAAAATGAACAGACAAAACAGGAGAAAAATGAACAGAACAGGGACGGGCAGGACGGAAGAGAACAGAAATATGGAAGAACACGTTAGAACAAGTGAGAACAGAGGAGCGCAAGAGAGATCATGGCTTCGACAGAGTGTAAAACCGGTATCACACGAGCGTTTTTCCCCTCAACATTTATCCTCAACACTGGTCTGGCAGCTTATGAGGTCAACATATTTTATATTTCGATTATCTAAATTCATCTATCATCAGTCTAGTTTCCGATACCAGTGCAAAATATTCCAGAAATGTCAGAAAAATGTTGATGATCGAATGTTGACTATAAAAGCTCTCGTGTGATACCGGCTTTAAGGGGGGTCACCGGCTTTTTCTATCTTTCTCTCCTTTTCTCTCTTAACCTGGCTTGTATCCATTCGGCCCCATTCAGCCAACTGTTTTAAGACGTTTATCCCCATCCAGGTGTCGATTTCTTCCTGGCGAGCGATAGCAAGCCAGCATTGTTTGGAGAAATCCGGCTTCACCGGAGACATTTTTCGATAGAAAAATGTACAAATTTAGCTTGATGTCAAAACAAAAATATATATATGCTGGCTCGCTACCGCTCGCCAGAAAAAATATTCACACCTGGATTGGGGTAAACGTCTTAAAACAGTAGGGTGAATGGGGCCGAATGGATACAAGCCAAAGAGAGAGGGAGAGAAAGAGAAAAAAAGCGAGGTGGGCTCCTTTAATGGACAAATATAATATAACCAAATAAGATAAGGGAAGAATTATATTTATTTGTATATTTATTTTGTTATTCTACTTATTTATATTTTCCTCCCTAGACCATCATCAAACTAAAAAAAACATAACCCCCAAGACCCCCCTTCGAGATCAATAACCCCCAAGCCCCCCTTCGAGATCAATAACCCCCAAGACCCCCCTTCGAGATCAAACATAACCCCCAAGACCCCCCTTCGAGATCAAAACATAACCCCCAAGACCCCCCTTCGAGATCAAACATAACCCCCAAGACCCCCCTTCGAGATCAAACATAACCCCCAAGACCCCCCTTCGAGATCAATAACCCCCAAGACCCCCCTTCGAGATCAATAACCCCCAAGACCCCCCTTCGAGATCAATAACCCCCAAGACCGCCCTTCGAGATCAAAACATAACCCCCCAGACCCCCCTTCGAGATCAAACATAACCCCCAAGACCCCCCTTCTAGATCAAACATAAACCCCAAGACCCCCCTTCGAGATCAATAACCCCCAAGACCCCCCTTCGAGATCAATACACCCCCAAGACGGCCCTTCGAGATCAATACACCCCCAAGACGGCCTTTCGAGATCAATAACCCCCAAGACCGCCCTTCGAGATCAATTTGTGCACTTTTCGGCATACAAAAATCCCCGGGCAAAGGTCGATTCCTCCAAAGTTGCAGGCTCGCTAACACTCGAATGACAGGAAAGGTTATTTATCGTCAAAGTAATGGGGCGTATGTCGTCTAGTCTCAAAACTAATGGGGCTAAACATGAGGGAGAACCCCTCCCCCCCCCCCTCCCCCCAAACATATTCATAATCCTTTCAGTACCATGACGTTCCTTATTTATTCTGGATATCATTAGACGATTGTATTCAGCTTAGGAAGAAGCTGGGAGAGTTTGAATACTCGATAGATAGCTTGGACCTCTCTTGGTTAATCTATCCTTAGCTTAGATTTAAACAGTTACATTTTATGAGATAATTTCTAATCTGAATATAATAGACATCGCGAACAAGAATCAAGGAAAATATATATAGGAAATCTGGAAAGCCATGCAAACCAGCCATGCAGGAGAACAAGTGGTGTGAACATGCTAGCGTGTATATATATATATATATATATATATATATATATATATATATATATATATATATATATATATATATATATTTATATATATATATATACAGACTTGTATGAGTGTGATAGAGGTCGAGGGATGTGTTCTCGTATGGGTGTGAGAGAGAGAGAGAGTGTGTGTGTGAGAGAGAGAGAGAGAGAGAGAGGGTGTACTTTTTTATGAACAAGAGTGAAGATATCCAGAGTGTGAATACTTAGTTAGATGTACGAGACAGTATAAGTGACAAAGTGAAAAAGAATTAAGGAAAATTTATATAGGTAAAGTAGAAACGCCCTCCGCCAATCACCGTGCCCACTTTTACTTACTAGCACAGGCAGCTGATTTTGACAGCTCACGGCACGTGCCACGCCCCGCCTACCAGCCAATCAGCGGCCTCCATTATCGGAGCGCGAAGCTGGACTTCTTACTCCACCTCAGAAGTCACTCTCTTCTCAGCCCGAAGAACTCCTTCTGATTATCCCTTGAGTAATACCTCGGTGCCAGCCCTGTACTCCCATAAGCCGCCAAAAGAGGGTTATAATCAGCTTCCTCGGACTTATTTTGAAGAGTGGAGAGAGGAGGTGAAGCAAGAAAGAATCCAGAGAGATTGTGTCTCGGCGCGTGCCAGGCAGCCAATCACAGCGTGGTGGAGCGGGAGGCCTGAGTATAAAGGCTGCAGCACGCGGACTCCAGGGGTCACTCACCTCTCAGAGCCCACCGGGTTAAGACACTGCAACCTACTTGCTCTTTCTCGCCCGGGCATAAAGGAGAACCAGGGACCCACATTTCCAGTTACCTAGCCCTCACCTAAAGTCACAACCCAGACCACCCCTGACCTCATCTCACTTTCGCCCACTCGGAGGATGCACCATCAGTATCCTGTCGCCTGTCGTCACGTTGCTAGTCTGCACACATACTGTACAGTCAAGCGCTTCAAGAGGGAAGACAGAAAGTGGACGGAAGTGAGGACTTCCAGAAGAGCTACTGGCCAGCTCTGAGGTGGTAAAGCACAGTTCCAGACACACACACACCTGATCCAGCAGACCAGAATATATTTGTTTAAGGACCCATATTGGGCCCGCATATGATAAAGAAAGAAAGAGAGAGTGGTTGACTAACCTGGTGGTTTCTATTAAAATTTATGTGTCCTTCTAGGACAAGACTATAGAAAAAAAAGAATTTAGACTCACCTGAATATATAAAGATGATGATGTGTTATTAATTAGTTGTTGTTGTTCCCTAAGCTGCCTGGCCGAACAGCCCCGAGTCCCTGAGGAAGGTCATGGCCACGATCGGGCTTTCCCACAGAGCTCTCATTGAGTGTAGATTGTGTTGTTGGCGTAAGTGGTTGTGTGAAATGCAGTCTTCTATGATGTGTTTAATGGTATGGGGTGCTGTGTTACATCCCGGGCAGGCGTCGACAACGGAGTCATCCAGTCTCTTCTGATAGCTCAGGAGAGCTGGATGGTGTCCGCATCTCAGCCTGGCCAAGTGGACTCTATCCTCGCGAGGAAGGGAGGATTCGGAAGGATGGATTTCGGGAGGTCGTGCATGCAGCTGCGTGTTGTCTGTGAGTGAGTGAGTGGATGGATCGGCGAGAGATATGAGTATGGATGTGCTTCTGGAAGTTGGTTTGGGGTGGGCAGGGAGGGAGAGAGGACAATAATTGTGTGTGATACCGTGTGCTGGGTGTTGTTTTGATATTTCTTGGTGTCTGTGGGTGTGTGGCCATGTAGTTTAGTGGGTGGTCTTGGTTCGTGGAGGCTGCTGCCAGGAACTGAGTGCCTCTCATGTCCAGATGGTCTTTGACTTTGAGGATTTTGGTTTCTTGATGTAGGTGATCTGTGGGTGCAGTAGCTGTGCAGCCTGTAATGATCTTCAGGGCTTTGTTTTGAATAGTTTGTAAGGTCTTATGATGTGTTTCAGCTAGGTTAGAAGCCCAGGCTGGGCTTGCGTATTCCATCACTGATCCCATGTATTGTTTACATACTGTGGTGGTAGTTTCTTTGCTGTGTCCAAATTCTGTGTGAGCAAGTGACCCGAGGGCGCTAAGTCTGGGTGTCAGCCTCTTCTTAATGTTTGTGGTGTGCTGTTTGAACGTCATATGAGTATCATATGTTACTCCCAGGATTTTGGGCGTGTGTGCATGTGTTAGGGGTGTGTTGTTTATGGTGAGTTGAGGGATGTATTCGCATTCTCCTGTCCAGCTTGTGAGCAGGGTTGCGGTGGACTTGGCTGGGGCTAGACTAAGTCTGTTTGTAGTGCACCAGCCATGTAGTGTGTTGAGATAGGGTTGAAGGAGATCTGTTGCTCTTTTTGGGTCATGGTGTGTACATGTGAGTGTTATGTCATCTACATAGGAGGCTAAGTTTATTTGGGGCGTATTGGGTGTAGTTATATCGTGCATGTAAAGATTGAAGAGTGCGGGCGATAGGACGGATCCTTGTGGGACTCCGTTTGGAAAGTTTCTGATTTTAGATGACTGACCGGCAAAAGATACGTGTGCACATCTGCCTGCTAGGAAGTTGGCCAGCCACCGTTAATATAATATTAATATTAATAATATTAATAATAATATAAATTATTAGTTATTAATTAGTTATCTTTGTTAGCAACGGCGCCATGCCGAAAGAGTTATTATATAGGATCTGATAGGAGAGATTAAAGATTAAAAGAGTAAAAGTAAAGAGGGGAGGGAAAGAATTCTTTTGTTAATAAATGAGGCAACCAGTTGTTTAGGGAAACAGTTGTTTAGTTGTCTAATAGATTAGCTATAGCTAGGAAAGGACACTAGTCCATATGAATCATTCATTAAGTTGTGTAAAAAGGAAACTGTGAAGAAGGACACTAGTCCAATGTGAGTTGCGTTATTATTAAGTCTAAAAGAGCTATTCCGTGTATGCGTTTGAGGCACGGTTCATCTTTTGTTAGAACGATTATTGATTAAGGTGCAAGGTAACATAGCGTGTTTGTACTAGGGTTACTTGAGGGTAAATTCGGAAGGTGTCATTGAGGTAAAGATTGTAAACCTATATTGTGAAGTAACTGGGTGACGGAACCCAATAGTGTCATTGAGATATATAATGCAAACCTATATTGTGAAGTAACTGGGTGACGGAACCCAATAGTGTCATTGAGATAAATAATGCAACCCTATGTTGTGAAGTAACTGGGTGACGGAACCCAATAGTGTTATTGAGATAAAGATTGTAAACCTAGATTGTGAAGTAACTGGGTGGCGGAACCCATATTATATGTTAGAGAGACCTGGTAATCTCATTCGGTAGTTGGTACGATTTTATGTCATTGTGGAGGTACTTGTGTAGTAACGACGGTTGTGTCAAAGGAATAAATAGGTTCTATGTATTGAGGAGATAGGTTATATGTGTTATAGCCTTGTTATTAAGAAAGGATACAGAAGGCTCAGTAAACGTGGGAAAACCTAAAGAGTAGAGGAAAGAATATCCCTTTTGCGTTTGTTAGACAAAGAGCAAATGGTTCATTAGGCCCTGGTGTCAATAAAAGACACAGCAGAGTTTTATTTAATTATTTTGGATTAATTACTAATAACGGGTTGTAGGATCGAAGCCGACTTGAGTCAATACCTGAATAGTGGGGATTCAGTTAGAGAGTAACGGGAACTCTAAGGGTCCAAAGTGCAACCTAGCATGAATCGACGTAATATTCAATCTGCGTCTTGAACTCATCTCGGCCCGAGCCAAGAACCTATTATTAGAGTAGTTAGGAAGTCTGTTAAATAAAATATACGAACTTCTAAATGACTGTCGAATTATCCCCTGTAGTAGTATTAGCATACCAGATTTAGAAATAAATACTACATTTTGGTGGCAAGCGGTGGGATTCGACAAATCATTTGGATTGAGTATAATTATCTAACAGAACAGATAGGATGACGGGCGTGTTACCATTCAGGTTATGGGAAGAGGGAAAGGAAGAAATCGAGCTTTGGATTGAGCAGTTAGAATGTCAGTTCACATTACTTGACGTAGGGGAAAATGGGAAGAAAATCGCCTATGGAAAGGCACACTTAGGTAAGGCCCTGAATGATGTGGGAGTACGTCTGGAAAGACTAGTATCGTGGGCCGAAGTCAAGAGCGCCTTAATCAAAGAATTTGGCCGAGAGACGTCCACCAGAAAAGCCAGAGACAAACTAAAGAGTTTGAAACTTGATGGCCAAAATGTGAGAGCCCTGAGGAGGGAAATCGCTAAGAATGTGAAACTAGCATATCCCCATATGGACCAAGAGAGCCAGGAAGTTGAGATCAGGGAGATCATGATCCAAGCCTGCCCGGTAGAAGTTAGGAAACACTGCATCATTCATGATGTTAACACTACCAAGGAATTGATGAAGGTCATTAAAAAGATTATGGAGGCTAGAGAAGTAAAAGAGGAAAAACTAAATGGGGAAGAGGAGAACCCAAAGAAAGGGTATCCGAAAGCCCTGATTCCATGCTTCACTTGTAGACAGACCGGACACCTAGCTAGGAACTGTACCAACCGTCCACATGCCCCAACCCCTAGATTTGACCCCAGACTCACACTCCCAAACGATCGACCTCTACCCAGGGGAACCGATCCGGACCGGAGAGGAATGCTTCCGGTAGAATACCGGGAGACAGGAAGCCAGCCGAAAGTTACGATGCCGGAAGAGAGAGAACATTTTCTGTGAAACCTCACATAGAAGGGCGGTATAGTGAGGTCAATATCTTAGAGAGACAAACGCCTTGTGAAACTGTAGTCATAAATGGCAAACCTCGAACATGTTGATTGATACGGGGGCAAACCGTAGTTGTTTCCTGTAGAATTTCGTAAAACAAAATCAGCGAGAAATGGGCCCATTAAATCAAACCAGTATTCAGTTGTCAGGAGCCGGGGGTCAACCACTGACAATCCTAGGAAAAAGTAACGTGACGGTAGTGCAGGGGAAGGGAATTACATTCACCACCGATTTTTGTGTTTTATCGGGAAAAGCCAGTAGTGGAGTCGATGGGTATCTGGGAATAGATCTCATGAGTCAGTTGGGAGTAACTATTCAGTGTGGGCCGAAAGACACAACGACTACTCCCCAACCCCAAATAATAGCTACCACAGGAAAATTATCTATTCCTCCTAGATCTTGGAGAATGATAGATTCCCCCAAACCCAGGCATGACTGCCAGGATTTTTGAACCCGATGCACAGAATGGGGTGAGAATATCTCCCACCTTCATTACTGCCGACCAGAGGAAACTAGTTTTAGCTAATTTTGGTGATGACACAATTAGTTATCAAAAAGGGAAACTGTTAGGACAAGTCACACCCGCTCAACCCACAACTGTTGGAACTGACGGACCCGTGAACTTACCTGAGCTCCCGAAAAAATTAACCTCAAGTCAAGCCAGTACCTTACATGAATTGCTCTGGACGTACCGGGATGTGTTTGTTCAAAACGAAGGGGACCATGGATCGGCTCGAACCCGACACACCCAGGAGATACACACGCAAGGGCCTCCTATTAGACAACCCTACCGACGACAAAACCCTATTATGAGACAAAAAGAAAAGGAACAAGTTGAGGACATGATTAAACAGGAGATAGTAGTGGAATCATACAGTCCGTGGTCATCTCCGGTAGTCTTAGTTAAACAAAAAATGGGTCTACTCGGTTTTGTGTAGATTATCGAAAATTAAACGATGTCACCATCAAAGACGCGCAGCTCCTACCTCGTATTGACGACTCGCTAGAATCCCTCAAAGGGTCAGCCTGGTTCTCTACCCTAGATCTCCAGAATGGATACTGGCAAGTACCAGTTAGGTCCGAGGATCAAGAGAAAACCGCATTTGCCACGAGCGAAGGCAAACTCTACCAGTTTTATGTCTTGCCGTTTGGAGTTTGCAATGGCCCCGCCAGTTTCACTAGAGTCATGGACGAAATATTGAGGGAATTAACCTGGAAAACTTGTTTGGCGTACTTAGATGATATCATAATCTTTTCCGCTAGTTGGGAAGAACATATTCACCGACTCCGAGAAGTGTTAGAAAGAATCAGGGGGGCAGGACTTAAACTGAAACCTTCCAAATGCCAATTAGGGGCCCGTGAGGTGGCATATCTAGGGCATGTGGTTTCCAGTAAAGGTATTCAACCGGACCCACATAAAGTGAGATCTATTGCCGAAATCTCACCTCCGTCCTCTGTCAAAGAGATTCGAGCATTTCTGGGAATGGCCTCCTACTATCGAAGGTTCATACCTTACTTTTCTAAGATTGCTCGGCCCATGACTCAGAGACTAGAAAAAGGGAGGAGGTTCGACTGGGATCAGAGTTGTCAGGTAGCTTTTGATCACTTGAAGCAAAAATTAACTTCTAACCCCGTAGTCTGTCATCCGGATTTCACCAAGCCGTTTCAACTATACACCGATGCTTCTGATGAAGGGCTCGGAGCCGTTCTGTCCCAGAAAGTGGACGGAAAGGAAAGCATAGTGGCCTGTGCTAGCCGAACACTGAATAAGGGCGAAAGGAATTATAGCGTTACGAAAAAGGAATGTCTAGCTCTAGTGTGGGCTGTACAATATTTCCGTCCGTATCTAGCTGGGGTCCACTTTGAAGTTATTACGGACCACCATAGCTTACAATGGCTCCGAAAAATTAAAACGGAAGACGGACTGTTTGTCAGGTGGAAGGGGATTTTGGAAGAGTACTCGTTTGAAGTTAGACATAGACCCGGTAAATTACACACTACTGCCGATGGCTTGTTTCGACTACCGGTGGCACCCGTTCAACCCACTGAACCCCACAGGGAAAAACATGACCCTAGACCTAGTAATAAAGTGAAGTTTTCGGAGGGAGCCTGGAGGAATTCTCAAGATCGGGTTGTACTTGATTATTCAGAGGCCAAACACATGATCCAAATCCTCCACGGACAAAAGAGAAGGGGGGCTCATTTGGGGCAGTCTAGGGTTCTCCAACAATTCAATGAAAGGTACTGGACCAAGAGGGCCGACCAGATTGTTAAAGAAGTCGTTCAAAATTGTTTGGGATGCCAGAGGGGCAAAGATGGAAGGGTACCTAGACAGTTACCCGGACATATTACCGCTGGCACACCCTGGGCCAAATTATCGGTGGGTATTATGCGCCCTCTGCCCAGACAGACAAACAAAAGGTATATCTTGACCTGTGTCGACATTTTCTCTAAATACACGGTTGCTTACGCTATCCCGGACAAGAAAGCAGAAACGGTGGCCAAGGTTATCCTGGAAAAGATAATTGTTGTGTATGGCACCCCTGGAGGTATTCTGAGTGACAGGGGAAAGGAATTCAATAATGAGATCTGGCAACACTTGGGAGAAACCTTGGGGCATCAGATACAGCACACCTCCCCGTATTACCCTTAGGGAAATGCTGTCTGTGAAAGGAATCATAGGGTGTTAGCCAACTGAATCCGGGCTAGTCTGAGCTCACAAGGGGAGAAAATCGTCCGGGGTTGGCCGGAGCTTTTGCCTGAAATTGTCTTGGGAATGAATACCACGGTCTGTAGGACTACGGGGTATTCTCCTTATGAGATTATCTTTGGCAACATACCGAAATTGCCTCAAGAACGATTATTGCCATACCCCCGTTTCTACACGCAGTATTCCCAACCCGGAAAATACTGGAAGGTTCAAGGGGAGTGACGACAGCAAGTGCATGATCATATTGTTCAGCAACAACCTAAGAAAGATTCTCTAAATAATCCTTATTACCGGGGGGAGTATATTTTGGTCAAGAGACATGACCCCACCCAAGCTGGTAAACTGGAGGAGAAATACGAGGGTCCTTTCAGGGTTGTCGAGACAAACGGGTGTATGGTGAGGAGAATATGGTTACTATTGGTATCAATTCCCCTTTATAAATACTGCCACAATCGCAGGCTTACCCTGGGATTAATTAGATAATTCAAAATATTACTAGAATCAGGTAACTGAAACTTGAGAATAATTCAATATAGTTTAATGAAAGATATCTTAAGACTTATTCAGAAGTACACTAGTATATTGATTGTATAAGTATTCGTAATAGTAAGATTAATTCAAGTATGGTATATTGTCTGTTTATCACCCTCAGAGCTGATCTCTGACCCCTCGATGAGCGAGCTGGGGTCTCTGTCTTTTCTGCCCTCCAGCTCTGGAAATCCTCCTTATATTATCTCGGGTTAGTAACCCTCCTCTTTATGACGTAAAACCACTCATTGCCATTCTACGTGTACATCACAACCAATCCTAGTACCTGTCCATAATGACGTATTAGGGTGGGGTCTCACAACGTGACTCGCCCTAGGTAACTTTCCACTCACAGTCTCCATGCCAAATATTACAGGCGTCATGACACGTGATGTTGTGTGACTTGGTTTGAGACATCAGTCCTGACATATGTGAATTCCATGACCTGCGGGGTCAACTGTATACATCCTGTTGCCCCTCGGACTGCATCCATTGTATTTGATACAAGGAAAATACAATGTTAATACTATAAGCTGTTATAATAGGGTTATTAGATTATTAGGTTACCATATGTGTACCCCTGTACATAATTATATATAAGTTGTGAATTAATAATTGGATAAATTGGAGTACATAACACGCCCCCTTTAAAGATAAGAGATATAATTTCCACCACTGAAATGACTCTCAAACAAATATAATAGAAAACGGTTATAGTATTAAGAACAAATTTTCTAGTTTTGTGATTTTTTTGTAAGATTTTCGAAGTTTGTAAACTCAATATGTAAAAGGAATTTAAAATTAAGAAGAATCTGGAAGAAAAATATTTACATAATGAAAAATAGAAAGAGATTAAAATTATATATATATGTGTACACATATCCCAAACAACAAAGACATAAGGGCAAATCGAACATACTTGAAGCAATGTAGAAAATGTTCATCATCCTTTCGATAGGATCCACCAATTACCACACCACTTAATCAATGTCTTTGATCAAAATTCTATCCAGTCAGTAGTTGTTCTGAAATATGAATACAATAAATTGTAGGTTATAGTCCAAGTTAACACTTAAATTAAAACTGATAACTCGTGTTTCAAGAGTTATAATACTAGATTTCAACATTGATGACACTGTGACGAATTTGTAGATCTAGAGCGCAACTAATTTTCAATATAGATAAACACTACGTTGGAGCTTATACTAAGGAAAAGAAAGAGATAGGTAATACCTTTGAAATCTGGTTTTCAACATGGAATAACAAGGAAAGAAAATTAAACCAATCAGGTAATATGCAATATGCAATAATAAATCAAATAGTTATATACACAATAAAAATTACATAGAATATATATAAAACAAAAATGCTGAAAATAGAAAACCTGAAAAAGAACCATTCCAATATACAAACAAAATACCTGTATATGTAAAGTAAGTTAAGCACGCAATCGGACCAACCAAAATACCACAGGTCTGTTTACAGGCCTCTACTGCCTTACACATCTATCTATCTATCTATTGACTGACGCCGTGATCCACGAAGGGGTGGCCACGAACGAACCGCCCCCATGCACCTCTGTCCCCAGTCAGTCGACGCCCCTCCCCCCAACCAGCACCGCCTTCGTTCATGTACTTCCTCACTTCATCCTTCCACCTCTCATTCGGTCCACCTCTCCCTCTCTGTCCCTCCACCTCGCTCTCGTACACCCTCTTAGTCATTCTCTCTCTTTCCATACGTTCCATATGGCCGAACCATCTCAAGTTGTTCCTTTTCACACTTTCCAGCACATCTACCTCCACACCACACCTTCTTACTTCCTCATTAGTCAGTCTATCCCTCCATGTAACTCCACACGCACTCCTTAAGTAATTAATTTCCACTGCTCTCACTCTTGGTCTGAGTCCCTCAACCAACATCCATGCTTCGCTTCCGTAAGTCAGTGTCGGGATTACCACACTGTCATACAAGGACTTCTTCACTTCTATACTGACCACCCTATTTCTTGTTACTGCTTTTAGCGTTCCTACAACCCTCTTCCCCTGTTGTACCCTCTCCCGCACTTCTTCATCCATAGTCCCATCTTTACTCAACACACTGCCCAGATACTTAAAAGAGTTGATGATCTCCATAGCCTGACCGTTCAGCTTCACCTCACACTCTGTGACTTCACCCCTTTCGAAGACCATAACCTTGCTCTTCCCCGCATTTACCTTCAAATTCTGTTTTTCGCACACTGTTCCAAACTCATTTACCAGACTCTGCAACTCCCATTCATTATCACTCATCAGAACTGTATCATCCGCAAACAGCAGTATAGGTAGCTTCCACTCAATTCCCTCCCTTTTCAGCGATACACCAACATCCACTGTTCTTGATAGTATTTCTTTCATGACTCCATCCATATATACAGTAAACAACCACGGGGACATCACACACCCCTGTTTCAAACCAACATTCAGGTCAAAGAACTCGCTTTGCTCACTCTCCACACATACTGCCGCCTTTGCACCCTCATACATGCTCTTCACTGCTTTCAGCAACTTGCCCTCTACTCCGTATATTCTAAGTACTTTCCACAAACCTTCTCTATCCACTCTGTCATAGGCCTTCTCCAAGTCCATAAAGGCAACATACACCTTTTGTTTCTTCTCCAGATATTTCTCCACAACACAATTAAGGGTAAAAATCTGATCTACACATCCTCTTCCCTTCCTAAAAACCTCCCTGCTCGTCGCCTATCCATTTCTCCGTTCTCACTCTCACTCTCTCAATCACTACCCTGCTGTATACCTTCCCTACTACGCTTAGAAGACATATTCCTCGGTGGTTACCACACACTCCTCTTTCCCCTTTGCCCTTATATAGGGGGACTATTATGCCAGTCTTCCAGTCATCGGGTGCACTCCCCTTCTCCCATGATAGTTTGCACATTTTCCATACCCATTCTATCACATAATGAAAACAATTTATGTTCTAACATTTTGAATAATCTCAATCCTTGTCAACCTACCCTCAATGTTCTTGGAAATTACAAGGAAAATGACGATGAAAATAAGCACAACAAGACCAGTGAACAGTGGCAGAGGGTAGATGTACTCAGGGCGAACGAAATGCATGAATGACAACGTATCCATGGATATGTTAATCAGTTCCAAAGTTTCAATCTCACGCAAAATTATCTTAGGAAATGAAAAGTTGTTCGAAATGTTTACTTCAGACGGAATGCTAGCAAACAGAATATCCTGTTCTGTGAACGAAAGCATGTGAGTGAAAGATGGGTAAAGGGTAATATGAGATGAAACCAACAAACACGAGTCCCTTACATAAACTTGGCCAATACATGATTTATGAAAGGGTGCACAGTCTGGGCAAGTAACAAGTAGTTCTTAAGCATTCACAAAATAAAGTAAATGAGTATTAACCCGGGAACTGCCGGAAGACTCTTAAGAGTTCCCCCGGCGGACTGCGGGAAGACTCTTAAGAGTCAGAGAAAAAAAAAATCAATTTTAAACATCGAAAAAAAAAAATTTGTTTGCCCTTGGGCCATGCAAAATATCAGTCCTCTACCTCCCCTCCTTCAGTTATCACCTATTTTCCCTGTTATTCCCTTATTCTGAGGTATATTTTCGTGCTAACATTAGTGAGTTGCAAGCAGGGCATTGTCATCACTGTTAGCAAGCGAGTGCAAGAGAGAGAGAGAGAGTATCGATTGACAGTGTCTCAGTGGCCTTGGGGGAAATTGGCAGGAAAGGAGGTTGCCTCACCCATACATTATGTAACTCGCGGCCTGTATCGCCGATTTTGACCATCCAAACGCTGTTTTCACTCGTTTTATTGTTGTAACATGTTAATACCTTTATAATCAACCTATAATAGGCGCATATGGATAAGTATTAATGCTATTTATGGTAAAATGAATATTTTAGTTATGGAAACAGCTCAAACACATGCACACAGGCAGACGTTTTAAATGTAAATACATATGTTGCATCTACCGTTCCCCAAATACTCCTCCAGAGCAAAGTCTTTTTTATTCTCTGTCCTCACAACTCAGTGTCCTCAACTTAAATGCTTTTTCTGTAATCACTGTGTTGGGTGATTTTAATGTCCATAATGTTGAATGGCTCACTCATTCAGCCAGGACTGACGATGATGGTCTTGAATGTGAGCTATTTGCAGACTCATTTAATCTCACTCAACTAGTCAACCAACCCACCCGTGTACCAGATAATCCTAATCATAATTCCCACCTACTGGACTTATTTTTAACAACCAATTCAGAAAATTATGATGTTACAGTGAGGTCCCCGCTTGGATCTTCTGATCACTGTCTGATACAGGCCACCTGTCTATCACCTACCACACCTTCCCACTCTGAACCTGTTTTGGTGACTAAATGGCATTATGATAGGGCAGACTGGGAGGGTCTTCAAGGTTTCTTTATTGATATTCCCTGGACCTCCTTCTTTTCTAATGATGCACACTCCACCTTGAGCCACATACAAGATTTTGTAAAAATTGGAATGGAAATTTTATTCCTCATCAAAAGTACATTAACAGATCTAATTCACCTAAATGGTTTGACCATAATTGTGCTAGAGTAACTGAACAAAAAGCAATAGCCTACAATGCATACACAAGATCAAAAACACATGAAGCCTTTAATTACTTTAGAAACATCAGAAATCATGCCAAAACTGTATTAAACCTAACTAAATCAAACTTTCTCCACAAGCAGGCAAATAAACTTCTAAATAATCCAAATGATAAAAAAATATTTTGGTCTACTCTTAACTCATTCAAATCCAACTTCACAACTGCTTCATCCATTCCACCATTAAAATCTCCGACTGGCAATCTTGTAAGTGACCCACGAGGTAAAGCTAACCTTCTTGCGGATATTTTCTCCACCAACTCAACCTTATATGAAATAAATCAAGATGTCCCTGTACTTAATTTGAATTCGCCTGAAATTCCCTCACTTAAGATCCACACCAGACATGTCAAAACTATTTTGCAGAATCTCTCAGTAGATAAGGCTCCTGGTCCAGATGAAATTCCTCCAACAGTACTTAAGAATTGCTCCTTGGTGCTCGCTCCTGTATTGGCAAAATTTTCCCGTCTATGTACTCATACCTCATGCTTCCCAGTACCCTGGAAAGAAGCAAACATACATCCAGTTCCTAAAAAAGGTGCCTCATCAGATCCATCAAACTACAGACCAATAGCTATAACTTCCACTCTTGGTAAAGTCTTTGAAATTATATTAAATAATCACATAATTAAGCATCTTGAGAATAATAAATTAATCAGTGATAGGCAATATGGTTTTAGACGATGTCGATCAACTGCAGACATTCTTTGCCTTCTTACGCATCAAATCAACCAAGCTACAGACCAACATGGTGAAACACATACAATAGCACTGGATATATCAAAGGCATTTGATAGAGTCTGGCATCAATCCTTATTGAAGATGTCACACTACGGCCTTGCATCATTAGTTCCACTAATTTCTTCTTATCTTCATAACAGAAAAATATGTGTAATGGTAGATGGCCTTTATTCTCAATTTCACTCAATAAATGCTGGTGTTCCCCAGGGATCAGTTTTGGCCCCAACTCTGTTCCTCATTCATATCAATGATCTCATATCTACCACTCATAATCCAATACATTCCTACGCAGATGACTCAACACTCCACAGTTCCTTCACATTTACCAATTCTTTCACCCAACCCGATCTTATAAATTCAAAAATAAGCACTGCAATTTCTCTGAACCAGGACCTTTCTAGAATTGAAGAATGGGGACAAAAGAATCTAGTTTCCTTTAATGCACAGAAAACCAAGTACATTCAATTTTCTAACCGACAGAATCTCACTGACTCCCATATATTTTTTAATGATGTAAATATTCCCACTTCTCCTAGTATTGACATTCTCGGTGTAACATTAACTACTAACTTGAGCTGGACACATTATGTTAGAAGCATTGCTAAGAATGCCTCTAAAAAACTGAGACTCCTGTACAGAGTTCGAGAATTCTTCACTGACGAGCAGTTGGCCGTAATATATAAAAGTCATGTGCGTTCTCACCTCTGTGGGGTGGAAGTGGAGTAGTTGCATTGAGGCAGTTGGACAAAATTCAAAATAAAGCTATTAGATTAATCAATAACCCTGTAATCACACAGGACCTTCCTACATTATCCATGCGAAGAAACGTTGCATCCCTTGCATTATTCTACAGATATTTTCACAGCAATTGTTCCGAGGAACTTGCTTCAATTGTGCCGCCTCTCCACATCTTTCCCCGTAGAACTAGGGCAGCTGAGAGCGCCCATGAATTTACACTTTCTCCTCCACAATGCAGAACTTCTGCTTATCAAAATTCATTTATCCCTAGAACTACTACTCTTTGGAATTCACTTCCCTCGAATTGCTTTCCACAAACTTACAATCTACAAATGTTTAAATCCAGTTGTTACAAACATTTTATGAATGGAGGATGCCTTTAGGCACATGGACCTTTTTGTTTTATCTGTGTTTTTCCTTCCTCCGTTCATTGTCTCCAAAAAAAATAAAAAAAAATAGAATTACGTGAACATGAAAAAATGGGTGAAATTGAACCTGAGTGAAATTACAGTTATCCAGGATATCGGCATTGCCAATAATAGCTTGAACGCATTTGTTAGACTTCATTGGCAGTAAAGGAACGGCAGACGCTGGGCAAATAGTAAACAAGCCGAGAGCCGTATGACAAAACGCATGAACAGTGGAGGAACTCGGTAACGAATAGTAATCATCAGTATACTTCCCTTTCGAAACTAGCAAATTCTCAGCAGGAAAATTAATAGTGAGCAAGGAATTATGAAATTTTACCGGAAAAGGTATAATTTCAGACCAAGACAAAATCATGTCAGAAGCAAAAGGGATCAAAATAAGAAATTTACCGTGACTCACATACACCTTGAGAAAAGGATAATAAGACTAATTCTGAGTGACCCACCAAAGGTACCAAATCAAATTCCCTATTTGCCAATTTCAGCAACTCGTATAAGTCAGGCAAGGAAAGTAAGTCACTAGCCCGTTCTCCGCGTGAACTAAAGCATGCATATAGCGTTCAAAATCCTTCCCCAAAATAGTAGATTAAATATGGAAAGTGTCAATACGAGTGAATATCATGACGAGCTCCTCAAATAACGTTACGTTACTCTCCAATGCATTTAGTGAACCTTGTACATCATTAACACCTTACGAGCGGGTGGTGGAGTATATTTCACTGTGCCGCTCAGCGGATTTTTTTTTATCATAAATGGGGTTGTTTCCATGCTCTTTTTCATGCATAAACAAGACCCAGAGCATAATACAAGTATGTATCCCTGAAAGGGCGTAAATTGAGCTTTCCAATGACACCTGAACCATCCTTCTACGATCACTGGTTGTCTTGCAACGATCGTGCAACCGAAGGGCAAAATCGCTAAAATACGGTAATTTCTTTATATAATAATGTATGTAGCGAGGGAGTGAGGGTGGATGTAAGTGGAGTAAATCTCAGTAGGTCCACGGCGGCCGTGGCGAGCGGTCATGAGGTAACCCATGCTCCTCCAGTCACTCGTCTCTCTCTCAGAGCCAATATTGCGCCAAAATTGCACTCGGACTTAAGTCGGGCCCCGCCACATAGTCCAAATTTTTCGATACGGACTTAAGTCGGGCCCCGATAGACAAGGGTTAAGAAACGTACTCATATCGGTAATGGTGTTCACCATATTCCTTAAATTCATGTTGTTCGTAGACATAATCCTGTTCTGTTTCTCCAAATATATAGAAGGATCCTCAATTTTACTCTCAACAGACTGAAGGTCTTCCTCAGTAACGAGGCCAAACAAACCCCCAAGTAGCTTACCACCTACAATAATCAGACCCCATTTACGGCGAGAGTGAGACTCAGGTTCTGCATTACGAAAAACACGGACTACCTCAGACTGCACAACAGACAATTTCCAGCGCATCAAATGAAAAAAATCCACAGTCTGAGTATTAGAGTGCTTAGTCAAATCTTGAAGCTCGTTCAACTTATCCCTCGTTCTAGTTACATCCTCCGAAACACTCCCACATCCCTGTTTAATCTTAGTTAAGTATGCCATATCCATGTAAGATCCCACCGCTGCCACCATGTATGGTGAGGAGAATATGGTTACTATTGGTATCAATTCCCCTTTATAAATATTGCCACCATCGCAGGCTTATCCTGGGATTAATTAGATAACTCAAAATAATGTTAGAATCAGGTAACTGAAACTTGAGAATAATTCAATATAGTTTAATGAAAGATATCTTAAGACTTATTCAGAAGTACAATAGTATATTGATTGTATAAGTATTCGTAATAGTAAGATTAATTCAATTATGGTATATTGTCTGTTTATCACCCTCAGAGCTGATCTCTGACCCCTCGATGAGCGAGCTGGGGTCTCCGTCTTTTCTGCCCTCCAGCTCTGGAAATCCTCCTTATATTATCTCGGGTTACGCCCCTCTTTATGACGTAAAACCACTCATTACCATTCTACGTGTACATCACAACCAATCCTAGTACTTGTCCATAATGACGTATTAGGGTGGGGTCTCACAACGTGACTCGCCCTAGGTAACTTTTCACTCACAGTCTCCATGCCAAATATTACAGGCGTTGTGACATGTGATGTTGTGTGACTTGGTTTGATGACATCAGTCCTGACATATGTGAATCCCATGACCTGCGGGGTCAACTGTATACATCCTGTTGCCCCTCGGACTGCATCCATTGTATTTGATACAAGGAAAACACAATGTTAATACTATAAGCTGTTATAATAGGGTTATTAGATTATTAGATTACCATATGTGTACCCCTGTACATATATAAGTTGTGAATTAATAATTGGATACATTGGAGTACATAACACGGGCCCTATCAAGTGTTATACTTACATTATGGAGATGTTGTGTCAGTTACCCATATTCGTCATACCAAACGATATGAGGGTAATCTTTCCCCAGAAACGAGCGAGTGGAGTAGCGAAGAAGGGAGCGAAGAGGAAACGGAATCCAGGGTCAACGACCCTGATACTTCCTCAGCTCGACCCAACGTTAGAGGTCCTACTCCGACTCGAGACTACCTAGAAGATTCTCCACTTTGGTGGTCACTTAGTCAAAAGAATCGAGAGGGTCTTCCGGAGGTAGAGTCAGAAGGAGACCTAGGAAGTGAAGAGATCGTATCTAGTGATGAAGACGATTTTTATGAGCTTACTGAGGAGGAAAAGTCTACGGTCCCAGACAGCGAAGTTTCAGTATCCCCGAGAGATTTAAACCGGAATTTAAGTAGTGAGGAAGAGTGTCCTCGAGACGAGATAGAACCGCGAGGCGTATCTTTTGACGGCAACCGGATAAACGGTTCTCCCACAGCTAAAGTGAAAGAATCCAAAGGAACTCCTTTGCTTAACGTTCCGGAGAAAACTCTCGCGAGAGCGACCAAGTTCATGGGCCCCACCGAAACTCTCACTCCTAGTGGTAGGATTAGCCGCCCACAATCAGGTACCCGGACGAGGCTATAAATAGGACCCCCGGGGCACGTGCCTGTCAATTGCAAGGCACCATGCCTCTCCCCTCTGACCCTCAGTACCGACTCCGTCGACTGGTAGCCATAGACGACGGCAGGGGCAAAGAATTAATACCACTCGAGCTCTCAAACAGTTTCTCAGCCAGCCCGGGGAAGTTTTAATAGCCAAAACTATCGTGGGAAATCAGAATCCTGCACTCCAGTTACATAAATGCCTCTGCGAGCATAGTGGACTGGTGGAGTGGCAGCCTGAGGGCATAAACTTTAACCCGGCAAGCGCGATAGGCCTTACGGAAGGCTTCCTATAGGGAACGCGATAGGCCTCACGGAAGCAAGACCATAAAAAAAGCCTTCCAAAAAAAAAAAGGGCCTATCAAAACAAAGGAATTTGTCTCTAGGTGAGATAATTGCCCTCTAGTACTCAACCATGTGTTTCTCACCCCCCTCCTCCCCTCCTTCCCCACCTTATTCCCCCCTCCCCCCCTCCTCAATTATCACCTATTTTTCCTCTTATTATCATCATTTATCGGTTATTTTTCTCTCCCGCGATAATGTAGCACAAGTGGGTTGCATAAAAGATCGTTATGTAACACCCAGACACTGGCACACACCGCCCCGCTCGCCTCAGTTGACTCCCAGACAGCGAGAGAGGAGGGTTGCCTGTGGCTCTCTCTCGCCTGAGATTATGACCGGGTGGCCAATATCTTCGTTTTTCACCACCCAAATGCTTTTCCAACTTATTTTAGCACTCTTGAAGGTTCATATATACATCATATATGTAAAATAAAAGCATACCGAAAACAAATAATGCTCTATATTGTAAATATAACGAATTATGTCAGAATCCAAGGCTAGAAATGCACAAATAACTACCCTAGCCCCTAGGTCTATATCGCGCTTGTCAGGTTAAGGGAACAGTGTTGCGGCGATCAGGAGCTCGCCTAAATTCAGTAGGGGGTGATAAAGTAGAAACGCCCTCAGCCAATCACCGTACCCCCTTTTACTTACTTGCACAGCCAGCTGAATTTGACAGCTCACGGCTGCAACGTGCCACGCCCCGCCTACCAGCCAATCAGCGGCCTCCATTATCGGAGCGCGAAGCTGGACTTCTTACTCCACCTCAGAAGTCACTCTCTTTCTCTGCCCGTAGAACTCCTTCTGATTATCCCTTCAGTAATACCTCGGTGCCAGCCCTGTACTCCCGTAAGCTGCCAAAAGAGGGTTATAGTCAGCTTCCTGGGACTTATTTTGAAGAGAGGAGATAGGAGGTGAAGCAAGAAAGAATCCAGAGCGATCGTGTCTCGGCGCGTGCCAGGCAGCCAATCACAGCGCGGGAGAGCGCGGGGCCTGAACGCGCGCGAACTCCAGGGGTCACTCACCCCTCAGAGCCCACCGGGTTAACACACTGCAACCTACTTGCTCTCTCTCTCGCCCGGGCACAAAGGAGAACCAGGGACCCACCTTTCCAGTTACCTTGCCCTCACCTAAAGTCACAACCCAGACCACCCCTGACCTCATCTCACTTTCGCCCACTCGGAGGATGCACCATCAGTATCCTGCCGCCTGTCGTCACGTTGCTAGTCTGCACACATACAGTCAAGCACTTCAAGAGGGACGACAGAAAGTGGACGGAAGTGAGGACTTCCAGAAGAGCTACTGGCCAGCTCTGAGGTGGTAAAGCACAGTTCCAGACACACACACACCTGATCCAACAGACCAGAATATATTTGTTTAAGGACCCATATTGGGCCCGCATATGCTAAAGAAAGAAAGAGAGAGTGGTTGACTAACCTGGTGGTTTCTATTAAAATTGATGTGTCCTTCTAGGACAAGACTAAAGAAAAAAAGAATTTAGACTCACCTGAATATATAAAGATGATGATGTGTTATTAATTTGTTATCTTTGTTAGCAACGGCGCCATGCCGAAAGAGTTATTATATAGGATCTGATAGGAGAGATTAAAGATTAAAAGAGTAAAAGTAAAGAGGGGAGGGAAAGAACACTTCTGTTAATAAATGAGGCAACCAGTAAGTTAAAGAGGGAAACAGTTGTTTAGTTGCCTAATAGATTAGATATAGCTAGGAAAGGACACTAGTCCATATGAATCATTCATTAAGTTGTGTAAAAAGGAAACTGTGAAGGACACTAGTCCATATGAATCATTTATTAAGTTGTGTAAAAAGGAAACTGTGAAGAAGGACACTAGTCCAATGCGAGTTGCGTTATTATTAAGTCTAAAAGAGTTATTCCGTGTATTCGTTTGAGGCACGGTTCATCTTTTGTTTGAACGATTATTGATTAAAGTGCAAGGTAACATAGCGTGTTTGTACTAGGGTTACTTGAGGGTAAATTCGGAAGGTGTCATTGAGATAAAGATTGTAAACCTATATGGTGAAGTAACTGGGTGACGGAACCCAATAGTGTTATTAAGATAAAGATTGCAAACCTAGATTGTGAAGTAACTGGGTGACGGAACCCAATAGTGTTATTGAGATAAAGATTGTAAACCTAGATTGTGAAGTAACTGGGTGGCGGAACCCATATTATATGTGAGAGAGACCTTGTAATCTCATTCGGTAATTGGCACGATTTTATGTCATTGTGGAGGTACTTGTGTAGTAACGACGGTTGTGTCAAAGGAATAAATAGATTCTATGTATTGAGGAGATAGATTATATGTGTTATAGCCTTGTTATTAAGAAAAGATACAGAAGGCTCAGTAAACGTGGGAAAACCTAAAGAGTAGAGGAAAGAATATCCCTTTTGCGTTTGTTAGACAAAGAGCAAATGGTCCATTAGGCCCTGGTCTCAATAAAAGACACAGCAGGGTTTTTATTTAATTATTTTGGATTAATTACTAATAACGGGTTGTAGGATCGAAGCCGACTTGAGTCAATACCTGAATAGCGGGGATTCAGTTAGGGAGTAACGGGAACTCTAAGGGTCCAAAGTGCAACCTAGCATGAATCGACGTAATATTCAATCTGCGTCTTGAACTCATCTCGGCCCAAGCCAAGAACCTATTATTAGAGTAGTTAGGAAGTCTGTTAAATAAAATATACGAACTTCTAAATGACTGTCGAATTACCACCCCGTAGTAGTAGTAGCATAACAGATTTAGAAATAAATTCTACAATAGGAACGCCGTGCAAACCGGGTAGAACAGGGAAGGACAGGGGAGAACATGTCAATATATATATATATATA
>CM064505.1:17631701-17728483 GCA_032716605.1 Paralithodes platypus
ATCGACTAATCTAATTACACGCTGGGAAACGGTTCCAAAAATTATTCATAAATCTTTCAACTCACACGAATCCAAGAATTTCTTCTTCAATCGAGTTGTCAACTTGTGGAATGGTCTTCCCCGAGACGTTATAGACTGCAGCACCGTTGATTCATTTATACTTCGCCTAGACAAATATCTCGCATCAAACCCGCGACTGACTGCGTTTGTAAATGAATAACTTTATTTTGTCCTCCCCTCAGTTACTAACCCATCTGTCCACTACGAACTTCCTAATCCTGCCACTGACATTAGTTCCAGGGCAGTAGTTTCATTTACAAACGCAGTCAGTCGCGGGTTTGATGCGAGATATTTGTCTAGTCGGAGTTTAAATTAATCAACGGTGCTGCAGTCTATAACGTCTCAGGGAAGCACATTCCACACGTTGAAAACTCGATTGAAGAAGAAATTCTTAGATTCGTGTGAGTTAAAAGATTTACCAATAATTTTGCAACCGTTTCCCCGCGTGTAATTAGATTGGTCGATAGTGAAGTACTTACTACAGTTCATATTGACGATGCCTTTGATGACTTTGAACACTTGAATTAAGTCACCTCTTAATCTGCGCTGGGTTAAAGGAAATAGATAGAATTCTCTAAGACGCTCTTCGTATGGTTTGTTCTTTAGGCTCGGTATCATTTTGGTAACTCTACGTTGAACTCGTTCTAGCTTGTTTATATCTTTTTGGTAATAAGGGCACCAGGATTGAACGCAGTATTCCCGAAGAGGGCGGACTAAGGAATTGTAAAGGGTTAGGATAACTTCTTTGGATTTATGCTCAAATGACCTGCCTATAAAGCCAATTATTTTGTTTGCCTTCTGAACAACTTCTGAACATTGTTGACTCGGTTTTAGGTTACTCGATATTGTTACTCCCAGATCGGTTTCTTTGTTTACATTCTTAAGCTGAGTGCCATTCATCAAATAGTTTGCATTCTCATTTTGGTATCCGATATGTAGTACTTTACATTTATCCGCATTGAAACTAATTTGCAAAATTTGGGCCCAACATGACAATTTATCTAGATTGTGTTGCATATCGTCAACTTGTTCTTTTGAGAGTACGCTATTTGCAATTTTTGTATCGTCAGCAAATTTTGAGATTGTAAAGGTGAGACCCTCATCTATTTCGTTGATGTAAATTAGAAAGAGAATTGGTCCTAGTACCGATCCCTGGGGTACCCCGCTACTTACATTGGTCCATTTAGATGCCTTACCGTTTATGACTACTCTTTGCTTTCTGTCGCTGAGCCAATTTTCTATCCATTTCAACACACCGTCTTGTATTCCATGCGCTTTTAGTTTTAGCAGTAAACGTTTGTGGGGAACTTTGTCAAAGGCCTTTTGAAAATCAAGGTATTTAATATCTACAGCTTTACTCTCCTCGTAGAGGTTAAGGATATCGTGGAAGAAGTCTAAGAGGTTTGTTAAACAGGAACTTTTTTTACGAAAGCCGTGTTGAGTATCTTTAAGTATGTTATTTCCCTCTAAGTGATTTACGAGTCTGTCTCTTATGACCGTTTCTAGCATTTTACATACAACTGAGGTTAAGCTAATTGGACGATAGCTACGGGGTAGGGATTTGCTGCCTTTTTTTAATATCGGTGTTATGTTGGCTAGCATCCACTGATCAGGCATAGTTCCAGACTGCAAGGATTTATTGAATAGTAATGTCAGTGGTTTGGAGAGCTCATCCTTAGCTTCCTTTATAACTCTAGGCGAGATTGTATCAGGTCCAGGCGTTTTATGTACCTTGAGTTTATCTAAACAATTCAATACTTCTCTCTCTGTAACGGTATTGTTGCTTAGAACATCTGAATTATCAATCTGAATCGGCGATGGTGTAGGGATATCACTGAGGTCTGCCGTTGTAAAAACTGATGCAAAGAAGGTATTGAGGGCATTACTCGTTTGTACTTCGTCTTTGGTGTATTCTCCATTTTCATCAACTAACGGTCCAACAGTTGAAGTAACTACTTTTTTCTTTCTGATATAACTATAAATTGTTTCGGGTATATTTTACTTTGATTCGCAATATGTGCCTCTAAGGTCTTTTTACTTTGCTTAATTAACTTTTTGGCTTTGCGTCGTAGCTCTACAAATTTCACCCGTTCTTCGTCATTTTGTTAGGATTTTAATCTATCATTAGCAATTTTTTTTAGCAAGCAGGCAGTTTGAAATATCTTTATTCCACCATTTGGGCTTATTATTATGGCCTAGACGCCGTATTTTCGATGGAATGCAGTCTTGCACTGCTTTTAGGTAAGTGGTTTCGAATAACTTCCAAGATGTATTTATGTCGTTATTGTTAATTAAAAAACTCCAGTCTGTTTCTTTAAACATAGCTCTAAGTTTATGGAAGTTTGCTTTCTTGAAATTAGGGACTTTTTCGATGCTACTATTTGGTTCGTTACTAGTAAACTTTAAAGTGAAAGTTATCGTACGATGATCGCTGTTACTGAATTCATCACCAACATTCAAATTCTCTATTAATTCTTCTTTTGTTGCAAGTACAATGTCAAGAACGTTATTACCATGGGTCGGCGTTCGAACAAATTGATAAAGCGAACTCTCTTGCAAGTTTGTATACAAGTCATGTCCGGAGTGTGAAGTAAGAGTATCGCCCCACTTGCTCACAGGTAAATTAAATGAGAGAGAGAGAGAGAGAGAGAGAGAGAGAGAGAGAGAGAGAGAGAGAGAGAGAGAGAGAGAGAGAGAGAGAGAGATATATGACCACTACAGCCGAGATTCTTGTATCCCACGTTGTGTATAGAGACTCATTTTGATAATGCAATTATGCAGTATATTGTATTAATAAATTCCTAATATATTTCAAATGTTGACCATGGTAAGCATATGCAATGATGGTTTTACAAAAATGTGTATTACAAAGGAGTACAAAGGAAATCAAGCAACAACAGCCCTAGTGACCCTTCTAGGCTGCTTGTCCTCCAAAACACTGAGGATCAAGTGTCCAAACAGTGGTTTAGAGTGGGTAAGGGAACATTGGAGAGGGAACTACTGCCCTGGAACTGATGTCCATGGCAGGATTAGGAAGTTAGTAGGGGACAGATGGGTTAGTAACTGAGGGGAGGATAAAATAAAGTTATTCATTTACAAACGCAGTCAGTCGGGGGTTTGATGCGAGATATTTGTCTAGGCGAAGTTTAAATGAATCAACGGTACTGCAGTCTATGACATCTCGGGGAAGCCCATTCCATAAGTTGACGACTCGATTGAAGAAGAAATTCTTAGATTCGTGTAAGTTAAAAGATTTACCAATCATTTTGCAACCGTTTCCCCGTGTGTAATTAGATTGGTCAATAGTGAAGCACTTACTACAGTTCATAGTGTCGATGCCTTTGATGATTTTGAACACTTGAATTAAGTCGCCTCTTAATCTGCGCTGGGTTAAAGGAAATAGATTTAATTCTCTAAGACGCTCCTCGTATGGTTTGTTCTTTAGGCTAGGTATCATTTTGGTAACTCTACGTTGAACTCATTCTAGCTTGTCTATATCTTTTTGGTAATAAGGGCACCAGGATTGAACGCAGTATTCAAGAAGAGGGCGGACTAAGGAATTGTAAAGGGTTAGGATAACATCTTTGGATTTATGCTCAAATGACCTGCCTATAAAGCCAATTATTTTGTTTGCCTTCTGAACAACTTCTGAACATTGTTGACTCGGTTTTAGGTTACTCGATATTGTTATTCCCAGATCGGTTTCTCTGTTTACATTCTTAAGCTGAGTGCCATTCATCAAATAGTTTGCTTTCTCATTTTGGTATCCGATATGTAGTACTTTACATTTATCCGCATTGAAACTCATTTGCCAAATTTTCGCCCAGTGTGACAACTTATCTAGATTGTGTTGCATATCGTCAACTTGTTCTTTTGAGAGTACGCTATTTGCAATTTTTGTATCGTCAGCAAATTTTGAGATTGTACAGGTGAGACCCTCATCTATGTCGTTGATGTAAATTAGAAAGAGAATTGGTCCTAGTACCGATCCCTGGGGTACCCCGCCCCGCTACTTACATTGGTCCATTTAGATGCCTTACCGTTTATGACTACTCTTTGCTTTCTGTCGCCGAGCCAACTTTCTATCCATTTCAACACACCATCTTGTATTCCATGCGCTTTTAGTTTTAGCAGTAAACGTTTGTGGGGAACTTTGTCAAAGGCCTTTTTAAAATCAAGGTATATAATATCTACAGCTTTACTTTCATCGTAGAGGTTGATGATATCGTGGAAGAAGTCTAAGAGGTTTGTTAAACAGGAACGTTTTTTACGAAAGCCGTGATGTGTATCTTTAGGTATGTTATTTTCCTCTAAGTGATTTACGAGTCTGTCTCTTATGAGCGTCTCTAACATTTTACATACAACTGAGGTTAAGCTAATTGGACGATAGTTACTGGGTAGGGATTTGCTGCCTTTTTTTAATATCGGTGTTACGTTGGCTAGCTTCCACTGTTCAGGCATATTTCCAGACTGCAAGGATTTATTAAATAGCAATGTCAGTGGTTTGGAGAGCTCATCCTTAGCTTCCTTTAGGACTCTAGGCGAGATTTTATCAGGTCCAGGCGTTTTATTTACCTTGAGTTTATCTAAACAATTCAATACTTCTCTCTCTGTAACGGTGATATTGCTTAGAACATCTGAATTATCAATCTGAATCGGCGATGGTGTAGGGATATCACTGAGGTCTTTCGTTGTAAAAACTGATGCAAAGAAGGTATTGAGGGCATTACTCATTTGCACTTCGTCTTTGGTGTATTCTCCATTTTCATCAACTAACGGTCCAACAGTTGAAGTAACTACTTTTGTCTTTCTGATATAACTATAGAATTCTTTCGGGTTTGTTTTACTTTGATTCGCAATATGTAACTCCAGGGTCTTTTTACTTTGCTTAATTAACTTTTTGGCTTTGCGTCGTACCTCTACAAATTTCACCCGTTCTTCGTCATTTTGTAAGGATTTTAATCTATCATTAGCAAACTTTTTAGCAAGCAGACAGTTTGAAATATCTTTATTCCACCATTTGGGCTTATTATTAAGGCCTGGACGCCGTATTTTCGATGGTATGCAGTCCTGCACTGCTTTTAGGTAAATGGTTTCGAATAATTCCCAAGATGTATTTATGTCGTTATTGTTAATTATAAAGCTCCAGTCAGTTTCTTTAAACATAGCTCTAAGTTTATGAAAGTTTGCTTTCTTGAAATTAGGGACTTTTTCGATGCTGCTATTTGGTTCGTTACTAGTAAACTTTAAAGTGAAAGTTATTGTACGATGTACCTGAGAACAGTCGTCGCTAATCACTAACTGCCAGCTAGAGAAGGAAGGTGGGGGAGTTGGGGGTAGTTTGGGGGTGGAAGGTTGGGGTAGACTTGGACTCAACTCCCCCTTCCACCTGCCCAGGGTGGAGTAGGGAAAGGAAGGACCCATCCCTGAGCAACTTTTAGTACGCGTGAGTGTCCCTCTGTCTTTATTGATTGTACTTTATTTATTGCTTGTATCCTTGTGTTTATTGATTGTACTTTATTTATTGCTTGTATCCTTGTGTTTATTGATTGTACTTTATTCATTGCTTGTACAATTATGTGTTTATTGATTGTGCTTTGTTGTTTATTGATTGTACCCTTATGTGTGTAGTGATTATATGGTATTGTTTATTGATTGTGCTTGATTTTAGTTATATCTGTCTGAAGGAGACAAAACGATGACATACAGCGTAGAGAGTGCCGATACCAATTATTGATCAAAATATACTTGGTGCCGAGACATCACTAGACATCACTTATTTGACCGACTGTACGGTCGCGCTAATAGTCATGTCCCAGCTATCATTACGTTTGGCTTATTCTGTGCTGTATTAATGTATGTCAGATGTTGAATAGGGTGAGTAAGTGTAGGAACATGTTTGTATATGTCACTCGATAAGAAGAAATGAAGCTTAGATATTGCTGATACCAACTATTGATCAAATGTATCATCAAAACATACTTGGTGCCGAGATATCACTTATTTGGCCGACTGTACCACTCGCTCTGGACTCCCTGCAATCACGGTCATAATTGTGTATATGAAGTGGCCAAGTTATGAAGCGGGCCTCATAATGGCTTTTACAGTGGTTGGCATTTTAGGCGGGGATATTGTTATGTTTTGGAGAGGGATTGAGGGTATTTTGTTGACAGAGAGCGAGAGAGAGTGAGTGAGTGAGTGTGTGAGAGACAGAGACAGACGGAAAATATGTATGTGTATCCGACTGTATGGATGCTTTTGCTTTTGAGTGTGTGTGTGTGTGTGTAAGTCAGTTAGGCTTGTTATTTAAATATTTTGTTATCGTTCTGCAAAATGAATGCTCCATTTATTATAATTGTTTACCACTAACCTCTATAACTTATAAATGACTAGAGTATTCGAGCAATTATTTCTACCATTTGGGAATTGTTGTCACACAGACGTTTGGCCCATTAGTTTCACCCCATATCTTTGTTAATAGTAGGACCTTTCGTACCATTTATATGTCTATTATTTCCTGGCGAGTGACAGCGAGTCTGTTATTTTAGGAGAAACCGAAATTTCTCTACCAAAGAATGTACACATTTATCTAGGTGGTGTTTTTTAAGGGCTGATGGACCGGTTTTCTGGACCACTTTCTCCCTCATGTTTAGCCCCATTAGTTTTCAGATGTTAAGATGTTTGCCCCATTAGTTAGTCGATTTTTAGACCTTTCGCCCAATTTCTTTGTGAATATTTACACCTTTCGTGCTATTTAGGTGTCGATATTTTCCCTGGTGAACGATAGTGAGCCTGTAATGTTGGAAGAATTTTTCTACCGATAAATGTACAAATTAATCTAAAAGGGGGATCTAATGGGTGTTATTTTAAAATTGATGGAGGTCTAGGGAGAAAACTAGAAAAATAATGAATACATGCAAAAATCGCCCAAAAAGATAACCATCTCCCTTTAAAGCTTGATGGAGGTCTATCGAGGAAACTATATATATATATATATATATATATATATATATATATATATATATATATATATATATATATATTGTTACGTATCTTGACTTAGAAGTGGTTAACTAAATAAATAAAGATAGAACAGATAATATGAAAGTGTAGCAAAGCAGCTGAACGCCAAAAGAACGTAAAATATTAAAGGTTGTTCTGTAGTCACTTGCTTTCCCTCAGTTGTTGGGACAGTTATCCTTTATACTCTGATACAATTCATTTATATTTAATCAGGAAACTATTTAAAGTTACATTGAATGTTTAATATGAAATAGGCTATTTATTACGAATACTAAAAGTTTGGTTTATAAGCAAGGGTTTTTAAGTCACTAGAATATATCAATTAATCTTGATTATCAACAAAGTATTAAGATCTTTTTATATAATTATTTTAAGTTTGTTAACCCTTTAATTAAAGATTGTTTTACTCTTTCTATATTATCTCGTTATTCTTAGTGTATTATTATTCTCCCTTTAGTATTATATCTTATTTGTTCTTTTTACTGAAAGACATTTGACTAAATATAAATGGTAAGGAAATATTATAAAGTCACATATAAAATAGAATTGTATTTATAAACGTAATTAAGGTATTTTACAATTAATCAAAATATTAATCAATGAAAGATATTATAGATTTCAGGGTCGTTTTGCATACGTTCTGATTTCACTAAAGTAAAATGAAAGCTTAGTAGGCTTAAGTAGACAATGCAATTGATAGGAATATTACAATGCCTATTACGAATAACAAATAGCTTTACATAAAGTCAGGGAAGTATTAAACTTCTGCAATGCTTAATTATTAATTATGAATGACAATAGCTTTACATCAAGTCAGTTAACCCTTAATTAGCGGCGAGCAACATAAGTCGAGTTAAATAAAGCTGGACTATGTGGCGGCGCTCGACATAACTCGAGTGGCAATTTCAGCACGTAATGTGGCTGAGAGAGAGAGACAAGTGGTGGCAGGAGACTAGCGAGCGTATGACTGCTCCAGACCACCGCGGCGAACCTACTGACACAAATCTCAGCTCCCTCCTCCCTCTCTCACTCGCTACATACTCAATTATGTACCGAAAGTACCGCATTACCTGCTTTTTGCACTCGCGTTGCACGGTTATTGCAAGAAAACTATCCATCATACAAGGATCGTTATGGTGTCATTCGAAAGCTCTGTTTATGCCCTTTCAGGGATAGGTACTTGTTTTACGTTCTGGGTCTTATTTAGGCATGAAAATGATCACGTAAACAGCCCTATTTTGGCTAAAAACACCCCGCTGGGCGGTACACATAAATAAACCGCATAGGCCGCTCGTAAGGTGTTAAGTATTAACAGGTAAAGTAGTCAATATTCAATCACAAATCATCTCTGAATCAAACCTTAATTCTAATCACCAAAATAAATACCAATCCAATATTAATTCTAATCACCAAAATAATCACCACTCCAAAATATATGTTTCTCCAATCACAAAATCTTAAATCAAATGAGTGTGATTCCGACATACCTCTGGTTAATTAAAAGTCACGAATAATCCCTAACTAACGAGTAAGTAGTCGCTCCGGGACGCTGCTTAACATATAATAACACCTATAATACAAGCCTGTGAAGTCTGTCTCGTCTCCCCAACACACTGCTCGTCTCCCCAGCTAGGAATGTCCTTGTTTGAACTATCAAATCTCAGGCTTATATATCTTTTCCCGGACCAAGCTAATCCAATCAGAAGTCAGGAAACACGTGCCTAATCCAATCAGACCAGGCAGCTCACGTCGACCAATTACAGGTGAGAAGCAGGTGTGGTGGTCCAATGAGGGTAGGTGGGGGGAAGGGGGGCTGCTCACTACATCACAGCGCCCCGCCCTTTACACACAGTTTTGTCAGGAAGGCGAGGCATCCCAAGAATGCAGGATGTAGCCGGGCCGCTCTCTTCCTCTCTCTCTCTTTCTCTAGTCACGTAAGCAGGGTTGAGTCGTTGCCACGAGGTTGTAGTTGTAAAGTCACGTTCAACAGGTTGGTCTGGTCACATGACATCCGGTCGGTACGGATGTTGCACCTCCCCCGCTAGAAAAGAGTTCAAGAGGAGGAAAGTATACGACAATATTTTCAGACTCTTGACAAACAATCTGCTAACACATTCTGGACACCCTTAATATGTTTGACATCTAAGGCGTACTCCTGCAGCAACAAGCTCCACCGGGTCAGTCTTTGATTCTTGTTTTGGAACTTGTGCAAAAACTTTAATGGGTGATGGTCAGTATATACAGTAATGGAACCCGGGGCAGATTGAACATAAACACTAAAGTATTGGAGTGACAAAATCAATGCTAACAGCTCCTTTTCTATTACAGAGTACTTACGTTGAGCAGAATTTAACTTTTTACTAAAATAGCAAACATGATGCAATACATTACAGTCATCCTCCTGGAGTAACACGGCTCCGACCCCCGTATTACTTGCATCAACAGGTAGGGAGAAAGATCTGGTGAAATCAGGGGCACGGAGAACAGGATAGTTTAGATAGAATGTATTTAGTAGCACTGAAAGCCGGCTCACAATCGGAGGACCACTAAAACTTCAAATCCTTTCGGAGAAGATCTGTTAAAGGTGCTGTTAACCTTGAGAAATTTATTATAAACCTGTATTATCCAATCATTCCTAAGTATCTTTGGATTTCTTTCATATTGGTAGGTGTTGGGAAATTTGAAATTGACTCTACCTTAGCTTGAGGAGGTGCAACCTGACCCTGTACTACTGTATATCCACGATATTGTGCAGTACTCTTAACCCACTGAGCCCCAGCGACGCAAACAGTGCGTCGGCAATGTATGTAACGCTAAACGCCAGCGACGCAGACGTCTGCGTCAGTGTCACTCCGGTCCCAATTACTCCGGTCCTATGGCACCTAGAGGACTCAGATTTGTATGAAAACTGTGTAAGTGTCCCACGCACCCATGTCGATGGTTGAAAACTCTCAAAGTCGTGCGTGTGGGCGCGCAAAAATTTGTTTTTTTGGGGAAATTGCCTTCAATTTTTTACTCTTCTAAAATCCGTTTTCGGGGGCTCCGTAGGACCATTTTTTGAGCTTTTTGATCGTTTTTTCGTGGTTTTTCCTTCATTCCTAACCCATTCGCTATTGTTTCTGGAAACAAAAATCAGAATCAGCCGGTCCTGGGTCAGTGCCTGGGCAGGCACTTATAAATATTTAGCTGGTACTCAGTGGGTTAATGAAAGTGCACTTTAAGTTCACTACAAGATTGCTTCAGCAAGGTTAGCAAAAAGCAATCTGTTTTGTTGGAGATGTTCTTCCCATGTATGGGAAAAAAGAAGGACATCATCGATGTACACCACACACCCAGGTACCCCTTCAGTCACCTGATTCATTAGGCGCTGAAAGGTAGCTGGAGCGTTTTTCAGGCCATAAGGCATTACTTCACAGCAGAAGGCTTGATTATTTACCACAAAACATGAAATCTCCCTTGCTCGGGGTGTAAGAGGTACTTGCCAATATCCTTTCATAAGGTCAATTTTACTTATATAACTGGGTGTGCCAATCTGGTCAATACAATCATCAATCCGTGGCAGTGGATAAGTATCATTCTTTGTTACGGCATTGACTTGTCTGTAGTCCATACAAAATCTATGACTCCCATCTGGCTTAGGCACAAGTGTGACCGGACTACTCCACGGGCTTAAGGCTCTAGTAATTATGGCATTGGACAACATGAAATCTAATTCAACTTGCAGAATACTCCTGCGCTGTGGTGAGACACGGTATGGGGATAATTTGATGGGTGCTGCATCCCTACATCTATGTCATGCACGGCCAATGACGTGAGCCCTGGAGTATCACGGAACACACTGGGAGACTGTGATAAAACATGGGTTAGTTTGTTAGCTTTCTCTGAGGGAAGATGACATAATTTAGTTGGTAATTCCCCCCATGCTACTGAATTATATTTAAAGTTGGATAGACCACAAGACAAGTCAAAATCGATACCTTCAGGATCTGGTATAGTCTGCTGCGGGACCTGTGGGTAAGGACTACAAACATCACCAGCACCAGAATGTCCACAGGTCCTTATTACTGCCCCAGCAGGAGAATCTAGAGGAGAGAAGTTAGGGGACCTATGATAGGGTTTTAACATATTTATGTGAACTACTTGCTTAGGCTTCCTCCTGTCTGGGGTAGCCACTAAGTAGTCAGTAACACTCACCCTTTTTACTACTTTATATGGTCCTCTAAATTTTGCTGATAAAGGTTGGCCGAAAAGGGGAATGAGAACCAAGACCTCATCACTGGGCTGAAACTCCCTCACACAGGCTCTTTTATCGTACCATACTTTCATGGTGTCTTTAGGCACTCTTAGATTTTGTGCTGCAAACTCGCACGAGGATCTCAGCCGGGTTTTGAACTCTGACACATACTTGAGGAGATTTTGGTTCCCTTCCTGACCAACTAGGCTGTCCTGCAATAACTGCAAAGGGCCACGTACCTGGTGACCGAAAACTAGTTCATTTGGTGAGAAACCAAGAGATTCAGTCGGAACCTCACGGGTGGCAAACAACAGAAAAGGTACCCCCTTGTCCCAATCACCTCCAGTTTCCTCACAATATTTTCTTAACATAGATTTTAGAGTTTGACGGTATCGTTCGAGGACCCCTTGACTCTCTGGGTGGTAGGAGCTGGACTTCACATGGTCGATACCCAATTCCTTCAGAGACTGCTGAAATATATTGGAAGTTAAATTAGTACCTTGATCACTCTGCACCTCATGGGAGAAACCCATTCTGGTGAAGAATTTGAGCAGTTCTTTAATTACTGTTTGGGCTGAAGTATTTCTTAACAGTATAGCTTCTGGGTATCGAGTTGCCATGTCCATGATAGTTAACAAGTATATGTGTCAATGGGATGTCTTTGGCAATGGGCCAATGATATCCACTACCACCGTAGTGAAAGGGTTCTCGAACACCAGAGGATGTACAGGTACCTTTTGATTAGGTTTTCCTGTCATCTGGCAGGTGTGACACACTCTACAGAACTCCACCACATCTGCACGCATTCCTGGCCAGTGAAAGTGGGCTCTAATGCGATCTAAGGTTTTCCTCACACCTAGGTGCCCTGCTAAGGGTATACTATGGGCCATTTCTAGTATATCTCTACGACAAGGTTTAGGAACTACTACCTGATGTACGTCCCGTGCCCCGTCATCATTAGGTCTATGTGGCGGTCTCCACCTACGCCACAAAACTCCATTCTATATATAAAAACATTCACCCTTCTCCTTCTCACTCTCCTCTTCACTCACATCACTGGCAGCTAACTCCTTACACTCACTGTCATCTCGCTGCAACTCTACCAGGCCACTAGGACAATTAGGAGGGGTGTCATGATCATTTGGTTCAAGGTTAGCCATAAAGGTGTCAGACAGATCTACTTCAGTCTCTGCATCAGGCACAGTTAGAGCATCATTCACTACTCTTTCATCCTTTTTATCTACCTTCACAGTTGGTACAATTATATCTGAGGGAACTGCTACTTGGGCCATAGATCGAGTGACAGCACACACTGGGAAAACCTTTGGCATCTCCTTCTCGAGCTCATCGGTCAGTGGCTCGTCAACAGGGCAAAGTGACAAAACTGGGTCTGGTCGGACCCTCTCACCAGCCATATCATTCCCCAAAAGGAGTGTTACCCCAGGCACAGGGATGTCCTGAGGCCTACCCAAAGCTATAGAGGCTTCACCCTTCAGCAAATCACACTCAATCTCACCATTCACCAAGTTAGCAGAAAATTGACCTCCAGCATCTCTCATTATTACTGATTCGCCAGTTGGGCATTCAGAATAGGGATTCACCATGAGGGTGCTAGTAGAACCAGTATCTCTCAAGATTTTTACCTCATGTACACAACAATTTAGTTTCACACATCCAGATGAAATAAAGGGACGGTAGCTATCCTGAACTGATGGGGATACAAAGACAGGCTTAACCCTTGCGAGTTGTACCACACACGCTACTACACCATTTCCTGTCTGATTTACGTTAGCTAGGTACTCCTGCGGTCGGGAGTCCTGCGTCAAACCACATTTGGGTGGTTTTGGTTATTTGGGGAGGCAGTTACTGCGGCTACTGTCGGCCCCGATCTCTCGGCTCTCTCCTTGGCCCAACATTGATAAGCTAAGTGGCCTCTCTTGCCACAATAGTTACACACTTTCTGGGATACATTCCCCTTGTAAGCATTATTATTATTGGTTTGGGCCCCACCTCTGTTACCATTACCAGGAGTCACATTCTTAGTTGGGGGAGCATTTTTTGTTTGGCTGGCATGGGGAGACGTTACAGGCTTTTGCGAGTGACTAGATTTATCAGATTTGTGATTGGAGAACTTATTATCATAGGGCTTTTTCCCACGAAATTTGTTGTTTAGTACATACATATCAGCCATGTCTGCAGCTTCGGCAAGAGTTTCTACTTTTTTCCCTTTCAAATGATAGGCTACTGATGAATCTACCTTCCAGAGGAAGTTCTCAAGCAAGATTAACTCTTTCAGACCCTTAAATCAGTGACAGTTTTACTTGTTAGCCAGTTATTTAAAGCTTTGTTCATGGTCGTGGCAAACACTGTATGAGTTTCCTCAAATTTGTTGTGAGTCTTTCTGAAAGTCTTTCTATATGCTTCAGGTAGCAGTTTGTAGGTTTTTAAAATGGCTGCTTTGAGACGGTCATAGTCTTGCCGAACCTCAGACTCTACTGAAATGTAAGTTTCCCGACCTTGTCCTGTCAACACCGTTTGCAACATAAATGGCCACCGATCTCTTGTCCACATACCTGTAGCAACCTCCTCGAACAACACAAAAAAGTCCTGAACATTGTCCTCGGTGAACGGGGGACTTACACTCGTCATGGTTAATCCCGGAGGGGGAGCAAGCACATTGTTTTTGGACTCGGTTTGAGCAGTTAATTGGGCCATGCGATATTCATGATCTAGCTGAGTTTGTTGTGCCTTTGCCTGCATTTGGGCTTGTTGTGACTGCATTTGGGCTTGTTGTGACTGTGACTGTGCTTGCAGCTGAGCGTCTGCCTGGGCAGCATTTAATCTAGCTAAATCAAGATATTGCTCAGGGGTAAATCCCTCTGTCAAATTCTCGCCAAACTGCATCTGCATCCCATTACCTAGTCCTCCACCAACCGCTCCGTTTTGCTCACCGCCCTCGTCTCCGTTATGCTCACCGTACTCATGAATACCAAATAATTCTGACTTTATGATCTGTGCTATTTCAGGTTTTGTCATGTCCGAGACCGTTAGCTTAAAATACGAGGCTAGTACTATTAACTCTGCCTTAGACAAGAGATCGATGTCATCTGCAACGGGTGTCGATTCTAAGAAAAGATTAATATCTTCCTTATTAATAATTTCAGGCATGATTATGATATGATATGAACTTAGTGAAACTTATACAAAACGTATCCTGGCAAGGTCGCCAGTTAATCTGTTACGTATCTTGACTTAGAAGTGGTTAACTAAATAAATAAAGATTGAACAGTTAATATGAAAGTGTAGCAAAACAGCTGAAGGCCAATAGAACGAAAAATATTAAAGTTTGTTATGTTGTTACTTGCTTTCCTTTAGTTGTTGGGACAGTTATCCTTTATACTCTGATACACTTCATTTATGTTTAAGCAGGAAACTATTTAACCCATTGAGACCCAGCGTCGCACGTGATGCGTCGGCAGTTTGTTATCACCAACTCCCAGCGACGCATCACGTGCGTCCGGCATATTAAAATTATTTACGTGGCTCGTAAGGTAGGAAATGGCGGGAGAATAGGAGGGGAAGGTACCGTAGTGTGTGTGGGAGCCGGACCGGTAGGTGTGAGCGGGCCAAGACAGCCGCGCGGCCGGTGGTGGTGGGCTTAGTGGGGATACTTTACACCCTTAGTTCACCGCCACTTTGAACCTTCATTACTCCGGTCGTATGGGAGCTAGAGGCTTGAGATTTATGTGAGACGCTCCTTAGGATGTATGCCGTACAATTCCATACTCAGTTTTCACCCTAGTGCTCCCGGGCGGGTGGTCATGCGGGGGAGACGAACTTTCGACAACCCCCCCTCCCGCCCCCCAAATGACCGAGGTGAGTTTTTTTTTATTGTTGTCTTCATTTCTCACCATTCTCTTCCATTTTGGCTCAACACATTTTTTTGAGGCTCCCCCCCCCCCAAAAAAAAAAATATCCGAGGTGATTTTTTTTAGTTTTTTTTTCATTTCTCATCCTTGTCTTCCATTTTAGCAAACAAAAAAAAGAAGTGAAAATGGCTTGGGACTGGGGTGAACAAAATATTATAACTAGCCGGGGCTCAACAGGTTAAACTTCCATTGAATGTTTAATATGAAATAGGCTATTAATAAATTACGAATACAAAAAGTTTGGTTTTTAAGCAAGGGTTTTTAAAACACTAGAATATATCAATTAATCATGATTATCAACAAAGTATTAAGATCTTTTTATATAATTAATTTAAGTGTGTTAACCCTTTAAAGATTGTTTTATTCTTTCTATATTATCTCGTTATTCTTAGTTTATTATTATTCTCCCTTTAGTATTTTATCTTATTTGTTCTTTTTACTGAAGACATTTGACTAAATAAAATGGTAAGGAAATATTATAAAGTCACATATAAAATGAAATTGTATTTATAAACGTAATTAAGGTATTTTACAATTAATCAAAATAATAATCAATGAAAGATATTATAGATTTCAGGATCGTTTTGCATACGTTCCGATTTCACTAAAGTAAAATGAAAGCTTAGTAGGCTTAAGTAGACAATACAATTGATAGTACTTTTACAATGCCTATTACGAATAACAAATAGCTTTACATAAAGTCAGGGAAGTATTAAACTTCTACAATGCTTAATTATTAATTATGAATGACAATAGCTTTACATCAAGTCAGTTAAGTATTAACAGGTAAAGTAGTCAATATTCAATCACAAATCATATCTGAATCAAACCTTAATTCTAATTACCAAAATAATCACCAATTCAACATTAATTCTAATCACCAAAATAATCACCACTCCAAAATATATGTTTCTCCAATCACAAAATCTTAAATCAAATGAGTGTGTTTCCGACATACCTCTGGTTAATTAACAGTCACGAATAATCCCTAACTAACGAGTAAGTGGTCGCTCCGGGACGCTGCTTAACATATAATAACACCTATAATACAAGCCTGTGAAGTTTGTCTCGTCTCCCCAACACACTGCTCGTCTCCCCAGCTAGGAATGTACTCGTTTGAACTATCAAATCTCAGGCTTATATATCTTTTCCCGGACCAAGCTAATCCAATCAGAAGTCAGGAAACACGTGCCTAATCCAATCAGACCAGGCAGCTCACGTCGACCAATTACAGGTGAGAAGCAGGTGGTGGTCCAATGAGGGTAGGTGGGGGGAAGGGAGGCTGCTCACTACGTCACAGCGCCCCGCCCTTCACACGCAGTTTTGGCGGGAAGGCGAGGTATGCCAAGAATGCAGGATGTAGCCGGGCCGCTCTCTCCCTCTCTCTCTCTTTCTCTAGTCACGTAAGCAGGGTTGAGTCGTTGCCACGAGGTTGTAGTTGTAAAGTTACGTTCAACAGGTTGGTCTGGTCACATGACATCCGGTCGGTACGGATGTTACAATATATATATATAAACTGTATATATTAATAGGCCAAAAAGTACACACTGCCCCCTTCAGTGATACTGTTTTTACCACTTTGATTCTATAGAGATCCTTCCTAAATTGCATAAAATCGTCGAATGATAACCAGAAAAAGTTGCAAAAATACTGAAATATTTGATTACGATTATATTTTCATTCTATTTCCACTAATTATGCAGTAAGCGATATTTTTCAGCTCAGGTTCCTGATTTGGTTTTGTAATCTATCTATCTGTCTGTCTGCCTACATATCTATCTATCTCTCTCTATATCTATCTATCTATCTATATATCTATCTAGCTATATGGTGGGCAGAAATCGCCGTCGGTGTGAAAAATATATGTTCTACCACCGTAGAGTAAGTATGTGGCTATTTTTTTTCCTGTGGGTCTATATCAATTAATGTTAGGATGGTGTGTGGCTTCTACTGGTATTTAGAGCTGATAGGGCTCTCTCTCTCTCTCTCTCTCTCTCTCTCTCTCTCTCTCTCTCTCTCTCTCTCTCTCTCTCAGTATAATAGTGAAGGTATCATAGATATGGATGACCTCCCCACTTAAACAGCCAACCTGCACTCCCTCCCTCCCTCTCTCTCTCTCTCTCTCTCTCTCTCTCTCTCTCTCATTACAATAGTGAAAGTGGCCTATATGGTTGACCTCCCCACTTCAAACTGCCGACCATTCCCCCTCCCCCTCTCCTCTCTCTCTCTCACTCTCTCATATACCGTTTCTCTTCCACACACACTCACTCTCTCCCCTACCCCCCTCTCTCTCTTTCTCTCTCTCATACACACTTTTTCTTCCACACACACACACACTCACTCTCTCCCCTACCCCCCCCCCCCCCCCCCCCCCCCCCCCTCTCTCTCTCTTTCTCTCAATAGCTCAGGCACCAGTTCCCTTGGATGCTCTGTGCTTGTATGAATCCTATTGAAATTCTGTAGCGTATCTGAGAATGAGGTTTGCGAGGGCGGGAGGGTGGGGTGGGTGGAGAGAGAGGGAGCCTGTTTGAAGTGAGGAGATCAGCCTTGTAACTGGGCAAGGGAGAGAGAGAGAGAGAGAGAGAGAGAGAGAGAGAGAGATTGTGAGAGAAAGTAAGAGAGAGAGAGAGAGAGAGAGACTTAAACTGCTTCAAGCTCCGTGTGGCCAGACATTTTGACTCTTAACGTACCGTGATTTTGACTTTCTGTCACTCTTTCAACTTAGGGGGAGACACTTGTGAAAGGCTGCTTTGCCTTTTGTCTCCATTCAAGTTAAAGACATTTATCTCTCTATATCCATCTATCTATCTATCTATCTATCTATCTATATATATATATATATATATATATATATATATATATATATATATATATATGTATATATATATATATATATATATTATATATATATATATATATATATATATATATATATATATATATATATATATATATATATATACCGGTATATGTATTGTATATATATATGTATATATATATATATATATATATTGATTTATAATACTCCATCATTCCTCCCTCCAACCTCGCCTCCATCGTTACCCCTCCCCCCACTTTTCTCTCACTTTCTCACTCACACAGACTCTCTCTCTCCTCTCTATCACACACATACTCACACGCACTTTCTCTCCCTCCCTCTCTCTCTCTCACTCTCTCCCTCCCTTGAACAAATTGCAGATGTAAGTAACTCACAAGATACCGTAATTTTTGGCGACTTTAATTAACCTGTGACCAAGTGGGGCAAATACTCTTACTTCACACTCCGGACATGACTTGTATACGAACTTGCAAGAGAGTTCGCTTTATCAATTTGTTCGAACGCCGACCCGTGGTAATAACGTTCTTGACATTGTACTTGCTACCAAAGAAGAATTAATAGAGAATTTGAATGTTGGTGATAAATTCAGTAACAGCGACCATCGTACGATAACTTTCACTTTAAAGTTTACTAGTAACGAACCAAATAGTAGCATCGAAAAAGTCCCTAATTTCAAGAAAGCAAACTTCCATAAACTTAGAGCTATGTTTAAAGAAACTGACTGGAGCTTTTGAATTAACAATAACAACATAAATACATCTTGGAAGTTATTCGAAACCACTTACCTAAAAGCAGTGCAAGACTGCATACCATCGAAAATACGGCGTCCAGGCCATAATAATAAGCTCAAATAGTGGAATAAAGATATTTCAAACTGCCTGCTTGCTAAAAAATTTGCTAATGGTAGATTACAATCCTCACAAAATGACGAAGAACGGATGAAATTTGTAGAGCTACGACGCAAAGCCAAAAAGTTAATTAAGCAAAGTAAAAAGACCTTAGAGTTACATATTGCGAATCAAAGTAAAACAAACCCGATTTTTTTTTATAGTTATATCAGAAAGAAAAAAGTAGTTACTTCAACTGTTGGACCGTTAGTCGATGAAAATGGAGAATACACCAAAGACGAAGTACAAATGAGTAATGGCCTCAATACCTTCTTTGCATCAGTTTTTACAACAGAACACCTCAGTGATATACCTACACCATCGCCGATTCAGATTGATAATTAAGATGTTCTAAGCAATATCACCGTTACAGAGAGAGAAGTATTGAATTGTTTAGATAAACTCAAGGTAAATAAAACGCCTGGACCTGATACAATCTCGCCTAGAGTTCTAAAGGAAGCTAAGGATGAGCTCTCCAAACCACTGACATTACTATTCAATAAATTCTTGCAGTCTGGAACTATGCCTGATCAGTGGAAGCTAGCCAACGTAACACCGATATTAAAAAAAGGCAGCAAATCCCTACCCAGTAACTATCGTCCAATTAACTTAACCTCAGTTGTATGTAAAATGCTAGAAACGGTCATACGAGACAGACTCGTAAATCACTTAGAGGAAAATAACATACTTAAAGATACTCAACACGGCTTTCGTAAAAAACGTTCCTGTTTAACAAACCTCTTAGACTTCTTCCACGATATCCTCAACCTCTACGATGAGAGTAAAGCTGTAGATATTATACCTTGATTTTCAAAAGGCCTTTGACAAAGTTCCCCACAAACGTTTACTGCTAAAACTAAAATCGCATGGAATACAAGACGGTGTGTTGAAATGGATAGAAAATTGGCTCAGCGACAGAAAGCAAAGAGTAGTCATAAACGGTAAGGCATCTAAATGGACCAATGTAAGTATCGGGGTACCCCAGGGATCGGTACTAGGACCAATTCTCTTTCTAATTTACATCAACGACATAGATGAGGGTCTCACCTGAACAATCTCAAAATTTGCTGACGATACAAAAATTGCAAATAGCGTACTCGCAAAAGAACAAGTTGACGATATGCAACACAATCTAGATAAATTGTCATGTTGGGCCCAAATTTGGCAAATGAGTTTCAATGCGGATAAATGTAAAGTACTACATATCGGATACCTAAATGAGAAAGCAAACTATTCGATGAATGGCACTCAGCTTAAGAATGTAAACAGAGAAACCGATCTGGGAATAACAATTTCGAGTAACCTTAAACCGAGTCAACAATGTTCAGAAGTTGTTAAGAAGGCAAACAAAATAATTGGCTTTATAGGCAGGTCATTTGAGCATAAATGCAAAGAAGTTATCCTAACCCTTTATAATTCCTTAGTCCGCCCTCTTCTGGAATACTGCGTTCAATCCTGGTGCCCTTATTACCAAAAAGATATAAACAAGCTAGAACGAGTTCAACGTAGAGTTACCAAAATGATACCTAGCCTAAAGAACAAACCATACGAAGAGCGTCTTAGAGAATTAAATCTATTTCCTTTAACCCAGCGCAGATTAAGAGGTGACTTAATTCAAGTGTTCAAAATCATCAAAGGCATCGACAATATGAACTGTAATAAGTTTTAACTCACACGAATCTAAGAATTTCTTCTTCAATCGAGTTGTCAACTTGTGGAATGGTCTTCCCCGAGACGTTATAGACTGCAACACCGTTGATTCATTTAAACTCCGCCTAGACAAATATCTCGCATCAAACCCCCGACTGACTGCGACTGACTGCGACTGACTGGGGCGTTGGAATATATACGTTTGGCCCAATAGCTTGACGATTTATAAGCCTTTCGCCTAATTTCTCTGTCAATTTTAAGACCTTTCGTTCCTTTTAGATGTCGATTTTTGTCCTGGCGAGCGACAGAGAGCTCGTAATTTTAAGAGGAATCGGCCTTCGGCCGGGAAATTTGTCTACCGAAAAATGTACAAATTCGTCTTCATGGGGGGTGTTTTGGGGGGTGTTTTGGGGGGTGTTTTTAAAGCTTGATGGGGGTCTAGCGAGGAAACTAACATAATATATGAATGAATAAATATATAGACCAAAACATAAACACGAATGGAATGCTGATGATGATGCTTCTGTTGTTGTTGTTGTTGTTGTTGTTGTTGTTGTTGGGTCGCTTCCGGTACCGGGGAGGAAACGGGTTTTGTGGGATGTATAGAGAAACATTCAATATTTTGTTTCTATATACTGTATATACTGTATATACTGTATATCCGCCAAAATCGGTACATTTAGGGCTTTTCGTTATTAGTTTGCTCCGTAGACCTCTAGCAAGCTTGAAAGAAACACCCAAAAGATAAATGTGTACATTTTTCGATAGAAAAATGTCTCTGCCAAAGGCCGCCGCATTCCTCTTAATTAAATTCGTGGCTTACGAAAAAATATCAACACCTAAAATACATGAAATGTGTAAAAATTGGCAAAAATGGGACGAAAGGTCTTAAACTCGCCAAACTAATGGGGCGAACGTCTTAAAACCGCAAAGCTAATGGGGCTAAAAATGATGGAGAAGGTGGGCCAGAAAACCAATCCATCCCACGTTAAGGGAATGATGATGGTGTTGTTGTTTACCGCTTCCGTTTACAGGTTGGGATTATACAGATTTTGGTGTGTGTGTGTGTGTGTGTCCCATTAGGGGAGGTGTGGCAGAGTGGTCTTGCCACGACTGGTAATCCAATGGACCCGGGTTCGAATCCCAATATGTCAATGGGAAGATATTATTGGGATGGAATTTGTGCTGGACCTAGTTTCAGTGCTATACCACAGCACACCGAAATGCCAAAAAATACCCTCATTGTTCCCTGATTAACCCTTCCAGCCCGGGTGTCATTTCCTAAGGACACCAAACAAAAAGGGCCGGTACCCGGGTGTCATTTTAAAATCCTTGTGCTTGAAAGCGTGCTTCAAAATTCGCGCGACCAATTTTTGCATTGTAGGAGCGACCGCAGTGCCACCAAGCCTCAACTACTAGTGTTATCAGTTCGTACGTGGCCGCCATAGCGAGTAATACTGAAAAAATGTTTTCCGACGTGTCCGATTCGCTGCAACCTCCCGCGGGCCCCAGTGCTACCCCGCTCGCAACTTCAACGCCTGTTGCAACCGAGAAGAAAGCTCAACGAAAGAAAGTTAAGCGTTTGTTGAGTGATAGCGCTATACAGCGACAACTTTTTGATAGTGAAGAGAGCAGTGGCGAAAGCTTGGTGGACAAGGTACAATTCATAAGTGCAAGTGAAGATGACGATTTCATGGGCTTTGGAGACGACGATAATGTCGATTTATTTGAGGGGGGAGACAGTAGTGATGATCCTGATGTTGAAGTGTTTCAGGAAGGTGCCATTGAGCTTCCGAGTGTGCTAGAACCTAGGCCTACCCCCTCGCCATCTTTGCTAGGTCAGCCTAGGCCTAGCCCTAGCCCTAGCCCAGGACCTTCCCCTTTGCCTGCCCGTACGCCCTTGAAAGTGGGCAAATATTACTGCAAACAATCGTTGGTCAAAAGTGCAGCTAAAAAAGCACGCAGGGCAGCCGCAGAAAAGCATAGGGAAGCTGAAGACAGTGATAATGATGCCGACCCTGGCCTAGCAACCACCCGCATTCCATTGTCCCGACGCCTTGACCCGGGACTCCGCGTGGGTCACCCACAGCCCTCGGCTTCATCTCTCCTTCAGGATGACCAAAGGGCCTCTTCATGTGGTATTGGTGGTGTGCCACAGCCACAGCCACAGCCCTCAACACACCGCAGAGCATTATTTGCTGCGGAGAAGCCCTCGGCTCGCCGCAAAAGGAGCCCAACTCCCAAGGCCGAGGCTCCCATTGTTGAAGCTCCCGCAGCCTCCCTCGCCCCACACCGCCGACGCCCGGTCACTTCTTCACCAGAATTGTCTCCTGAAGAGGATGCTGACGACCCCAACATTGCCCCAGATGACCTGACGTCGCCTGAGGAGGAAGAGGAAGAGGAAGAGGAACAGGAAGAGGAAGAGGAAGTCCCGACAAGACGAGCGAGAGGGCGAGGTCGTGGACGTGGTCAGTCTGCCGACGCCGCTGCCCCTGGGCGTGGGCATGGGTGTGCAGGGCGTCCGCGTGGCCAAGGGCGTGTGCCAGGGCGTCCAGGGCATGTGCCTGCTGCACCTGCACGTCCTCGAGCATCAGCATCCGACCTGTTTGTGTGGACAGATGGGGCTGATTTTGAGCCAGATTGTCCTGCCTTTGACGAGGTACAGATGGGTTCCGGGGTGCCACCAGCATATCCCTGTGGCCCAGATGCTACCCCCAGTGAACTTTTCTGTGGCTTCTATGACAATGAAGTCCTGGAATACTTCGTCAAACAGACAAATCACCACCATGCTATCTGTGCCAACTTTCTTGGGAGGAAGACCAGTGCCAAGATGGTGGCATGGAGAGCTGTTACTGTGGCAGAACTATATGTGTTCTTGGCACTCACAATGCTGATGACCCATATAAGGAAGCACGTTCTGGCCGACTACTGGATCACTGGCGACATCATAACGACTCCAGCATTTGGCAAATACATGTCCAGGGACAGGTACTTCGACATCCTCTCGTATCTCCACCTGACAAACAACATGGCAGTCCACCTTCCCGACTCATTATGGAAGATCAGGAAGCTGTATGACATGATACGTCATCGGTTCACCACATACCTGATTCCTTTCCAGAAGATGTGCCTCGACGAGTCTCTGGTCCTGTTCCGTGGTAGGCTGCACTTCCGACAGTATATCCCGTCCAAGAGACACCGCTTCGGCATCAAGCTCTTCGTCCTCTGCGACTGTTTGATGGGGTATGTGCTGGACTTTATAGTCTACAGCGGCAAGGCTGGAGAAATTAAGACTGGCCCCTCATTGGTTTTGGTGGCGCTGTAGTGAAGAAGATGATGGAGAGGCTCTTCAATCAAAACCACATCCTCTACACAGATAATTATTACACGTCGCCTCTCCTGACCAAGTACCTCCATGACCGCAAGACCGGAACTGTCGGCAGAGTCAAGGGCAAGAGGAAGGGCATGCCAGGCTACCCAACCAAGACGAAGAAGGCGGACATCTTCCACAAGAAGAGTGGCCCCATCCTCTCCATCCACTGGCATGACCAGCGCAAGGTCAACCTCCTCACCACATGCCACAAGGCCCAGATGGCCGCCACAGGGAAGGTGGACCGAAGAAACAAGAACCCCGTCCAAAAACCAGCTGCTGTCCTGGATTATAACCTCAATATGCGCCTCGTTGACAAGTCCGACATGCAGATGGGCTTCATCGACTGCCTGCGAACATCGTGCAGGTGGTACAAGAAGGTTATCCTGCATACGGTAGATATGTCGGTCTTCAATGCCTACAACATCTACCGTCTGAGGACTCCAGGAGCCAAGAAGTTCAAGTCCCTGCGGAAGTTCCACAAGCAGGTGCTACTTGAGCTCCTGGCTAAACATGCGGCTACACCAGGGAGGCCACTACAAGGACCAGGCCAGCTGGACAGAACGGGGTGTGCTGAATTTTTCAGGAAGCACCAGCTCAACGCCCTTCCTTTCAAAGCACCAGGTAGTAACGTTAGGAGTCAGAAGAGGTGCCATGTGTGCAGCCACACAACTCGCAGACCCCGCAAACCCACAAAAACCACTTGGGAATGCCTCGAGTGTCAAGTTGGACTGTGTGCTGGCACCTGCTTCAACGACTTCCACACTCTAACAAACTTTTGAAGTGGAAGTGACAACAGTGAAAGTGACACTCAAATGTAGGCTAAGAATAATAATATAACTAAGTATAAGTGAAAAGGACACATAAGTAATAATAAGTGCCTTCAATAAAAATATGAACAAGTGAAAGTGACACTAAAATATATATTTCTAACAATAAATAAGTGAAAATGACACTCAATAAGCCTAGGCCAGTCAAAGTGACAGTATAATAATAATAAAACTAAGTATAAGTGAAAGAGACACACACAAGTAATAATAAGTGCCTTCATAACAATATGAACAAGTGACAGTGACACTATATATATTATTAGCTTACCTAACAATACATAAAAGGGGAAATGACACTACCAATTATCAAAGTCCAGTGAAAGTGACACTAATAATCATAATAATAATAATAAAACGAAGTAATAAGTGACAGAGACACAAATAAGTTCATATAAATAACTTTATTGAGTGAAAATAACATAATAACTATAATAAATTAAATAATAACCAATAAAACACTATCAAATCGGTTCCCGGCATAATTGCGGGTGGAGCGACAAGTGCAACTGGGCGTCGTAGCCGGGGCCGCGGTTGAGTGTTCGGACGCGCCGAGGTAAATACGCGGCAAAAGTTACCTCCACTTCCATCACCATCACTATAATAATAATGTATACACCACTATTGTCCAACACCATATGGCACCACAGACACTTTAGACTTGCGGGCGCCTCTGGCACCCAGGCCTGTGGAGGCAGCAAGTCCTTCAGTTCACACCAGACTCTCACATAACCAACTAGCGTCTCGGCGCTCCTGTACTCAACCCTAGCCAATAAAGGATTGAAGAGTACTGGTGTTATATCTCCATTCATCTTTAATATATGGCGCAGTGTATATCAGTATCTGAACCTACATGGAGAACCTGCACTACCTAGCTGAGGCTGCAGCTGCTGTGGAAGCCGGCTTGCCGCCATGCGGTCCCTACCCGGCTACATCTACCTCCCAACCGGTCGAGCCTTCATTGCCCGATGCCCTGTCTCCATACCCATCCATCATCTACTTGAATGAAAGGATCGACGCCCTCCAATCGAGTATCGCCACCTTTCTACAGCATCACCAGGACCAGCAGAATCTACAACTACAACATCGCCCCGCGACAGCTCCACCACCGCCCCGCCAGGATCTACAACATCGCCCCGCGACAGCTCCACCACCGCCCCGCCAGGATCTCCAGCCCCACCAGCCTCTACAACATCAGCCCCAGGCCAGTAATGTTACCCACCAGGCTGACCCATCCTTTGCCTCACGCCCCACCAGTGATACACTTATTCATCCCTCTACACAGACACCCACACCTCATACATCTCCCCATGTCTCAGTGCCCCACCATATGCCAGTTACCCATGTCTCAGTGCCCCACCATATGCCAGCTACCCATGTCTCAGTGCCCCACCATATGCCAGCTACCCATGTCTCAGTGCCCCACCATATGCCAGTTACCCATGTCTCAGTGCCCCACCATATGCCAGTTATTCCCCACATGTCTTTATCACATATGAACATGACTAATCCCCTTACCCCCCCTCTCAAGAGCGAATATCCCACACCCTCCCCAACTGACGGCCAGGCCCACACTGGTGTCGGTAACGACGGTCGGTATTACGGCGGCCATTATGCCCCCCCTGGCTATCGTACGGCTGGCACCAACCCTCACGGCGCAGCCCCTTCTGCGCATGACGTCATCATACCACCACCACCTCAAGTCCCTTCCTACCCAGCCCAGCCACGCCCCGCCCCGCCCCGCCGGGCTGCCCCTACGCGGCCCCAGGCCGCTTTACATATGCCGGGACACGCCCTACGCAAATTCTGGGCTGATTGGGAGGTCTACAAGCGGCTCGTCCTTCTACCACCTCACGAGGCTACCATCGAGCTCTACCAGACGTGCGACCCTGCCCTTCAGAGCGCCATATTTGCTCACAATCAGGCGTTCTCCTCATTGCCAGAAATCGACCTAGCAACTCTCATCACACAACTCGTCCACCGACAACGGAACCGCGCAGCCGCTCGCCACCACTTCCGGTCTCTTCTCCAACAACCTACTGAACAGATCCGGGACTACGTCACACGTATTACGGAGGCCACTTTGGACTGTGGCTTTACCTGCCCCTGTTGCCACACTGATGTCTCTGACGAACACATACGGGACCAAGTGACTATCGGGATTAGTGATTCGTCCCTTCAGCAAGATGTTTTAACTAAAGACCGCACCCTACCTACCTTACAAGATGTTATCAACTACTGTGTGGGGTTCGAATCTGCGGCACTCGATCAGACGGCAATGCAACCGGGGGTACATGCTGTGAAATCACCATACCAGCGTCTCAAGAGTACTTACCCCCGCCCCGCCCCTATCCAGCCCCCCGCCCAACCCACTCAGCCCCCGTCGCCCGCCCCTCCACCTCCCCACGTCGGCCCCACTTCATCTCCCACACGTTGCTCCGGGTGTGGCCTATCTTCACATTCACAAGCCCAACGATCTTCGAAGTGTCCTGCATGGGGCAAGACCTGCACGGCGTGTAATAAACCTAACCACTTTGCCAAGGTTTGTAAATCCACCTCTTCCCAGTGCAGTGGGTGCGGCCTATCCACACACTCTCGAGCCGAACGCCCATCCAAATGCCCTGCTTGGGGCAAGACCTGCCCGTCGTGAAACAAACTCAACCATTACTCCACAGTTTGTCACTCCACGCCCTCACCTTCATCCGCGGCTGTTATCATTGGTACTATCAAACAGGCTGTTAACAAACCACCACCCGCACGGCTCCCCTCCTTGCCCATTACCATTTCTACTGCCATGTCGCCCCACTCTCACCCCACCAGCGTCACGGCCCACCCTGACACGGGCGCCCAAGTATCTGTGGCTGGTTTGCAATTACTACGGGCACTGGGCCTCCAACGCCACCACCTACAGCCTACTCACCAACGGATCACGGCCGTGGGGGGTCACACTCTCCAGGTCCTGGGTTATATGCCGACTACCATTACCGCCACCGACGTTGCCGGCACCCCCTACAGTACTGATGATATTTTTATTATTCAGGCACAGTCACCGTTATTTATTAGCATGTCAGCTTGTAGGGCACTACATATCATCCCTCCCGACTTCCCCACACCTACCCCCTGCATGGCCGCCCACACAGCCCAACCACCACCCACCTTGACCAGGACCCCTCCACCACACCGGCCCACTTCCCTCCCCTTCCCACCTAACGACCTGCACCTGTCTGACCTTCGTGACTGGTTCTTGTCACAGTTTGCATCTTCTGCATTTAACACCACCAGCGGCCCACTCCCCACGATGTCTGGCCCTCCCATGCACATCCACATCAAGCCTGGCGCATCTCCACGTGCCGTGCACACCCCTGCCCCTATAGGGGCCCAGGTCAAAGCAGATCTCGACAGGGACGTCGCACTGGGCATTATTGAGCCTGTCCCCATCGGTACCCCTACTACCTGGTGTTCTAGGATGGTGGTGGTCGCCAAGAAAACTGGACAACCCCGCCGTACAGTTGACCTGCAGGCACTCAACCACGCCTGCCTTCGGGAGACACATCACACCCCGAGCCCATTCAACTTGGCCCAATCCATCCCTGCAGGCACTCGTAAGACGGTCCTAGACGCCTGGAATGGATACCATGCTGTTTTACTCGACGAATCCAGCAGGGAGGCTACGACTTTTATCACGGAATTTGGCCGTTACAGGTATATCAGGGCCCCTCAAGGTTACTTGGCAGCTGGCGACGCCTATACCCGACGCTTCGACGCAATCATACAGGCTGTCCCTCGTAAGGTGAAGTGTGTCGACGACTCCCTTTTGTGGGACTCTTCAGTCGAGGAGGCATTTTGGCACACTTTTGATTACCTGGCCCTCTGTGCAACCAACGGTGTCACTTTCAACCCTGACAAGTTTACCTTCGCCGCCCCTTCAGTTGACTTCGCCGGACTCACCATCACAGACACTGGAATTAAGCCATGCACGTCCATGATTAAGGCCATCCGTGACTTTCCCACGCCCACAGACATCACAGGAGCCCGGTCGTGGTTTGGTCTCGTTGAACAGGTCGCCTGGGCCTTCAGCATCAAACCGGAAATGGCGCCCTTCCGGGAACTTGTGCAGTCCAAAACCCCCTTCCACTGGGATGAGGCACTCGACTGTACCTTTGCCACATCTAAGGACCACATCACACGCCTGGTTGAGGAAGGGGTCTGCTCCTTCGAGATCGGCAGACCCACGTGCCTCGCCACAGACTGGAGCAAAACCGGCCTTGGCTTCCTCCTACTCCAACAACATTGTTCCTGCCCCACCGCATCTGCCCCCACCTGTTGCAAGGTCGGTTGGAAACTTGTCTTCGCCGGCTCCCGTTTTACCACACCTGCGGAGTCCCACTACGCACCCGTCGAAGGCGAGGCTTTAGCAGTGGCTGACGCCCTTGACAGATGCAGAATGTTTGTCCTGGGCTGCCCTGACCTCGTCGTCGTCGTGGACCACAGACCTCTACTGCACATCCTTAACGACCGGTCCCTGGACAACATACCAAACCCTCGCCTGTTCAAGATTAAGGAACGTACCCTACGATACCAGTTCACTATTCAACATACGCCTGGCAAATGGCACCGCGGCCCTGACGCTGTCTCCCGCTACCCGACCAGGCCCTCCGCGGACGCCCATGATGTGCATAGTGCGGCCGCCAGCGAGCTCGATATCCACTCAGTTGCCTTGGCCTCCCTCACCATGCTCGCCGCCATACCTGACCCAGTTGTATCATGGTCTGACCTTAAATCTGCCGGCCAACAAGACAGCGAGTATACCTCCCTTCTTCAGACCATCCCCGAGGGCTTCCCGGACTCCAGAGAGGCGACCGCCCCACAACTACGACAGTTCTGGGGTGTTAGAGACCGCCTCACTTCCGTCGACGGGGTAGCCCTCATGGATCAACGACCAGTCATCCCCCATCATCTTCGGTCCAGAGTTCTCGAGGCCCTTCACTCAGCTCATCAGGGTATGACTGGCATGAAGGCCCGTGCACGTGCGAGTGTTTACTGGCCAGGTATTGACAAGGCCCTACGCAACTGCCTGGATACCTGCCACTACTGCCGCGCCCACGCCCCGTCCCAGCCGAAAGAGCCACTCATGTCATCTGACCCACCCCAATGGCCATACGACCAGGTAGCCGCCGATTTTTTCAGCACCAGGGCAAACACTACCTGGTCTACGTCGATCGCTTCTCCAGCAATGTCCACATCTTCTACCTGCCACCAGGTAAATGTGATGCTCACCACCTCATCTCGGCGTGCCGTACCCTCTTCACCCACTACGGAGCACCCCGGGTACTGGCGAGCGATGGTGGGCCCCAGTTTACAGCCGGGGACTTCCAAGAATTCCTGGCACATTGGGGTGTGTCACAGCGGGTCAGCTCTGCGTTCTACCCTCAGTCTAATGGCCGCGCCGAGCTGGCTGTTAAAGCAGCCCGCCGCATCATCGCGGACTGTACATCCCCCACTGGCTCTCTAGACAACAACGCCGCAGCCCGCGCCCTCCTCCAATACAGGAACACACCCCTCTCGACCATTGACAAGTCACCAGCTCAACTTCTCTTCGGCAGGACCCTACGGGACCACGTCCCCTGCAATCCTGCACTTCTCCACCTCCACCCCCACTGGCTTCTCTCGGCCGAAGCTCGTGAGGCAGCCCTTTTTCACCGTAACGCTGCCCTAGCCACATACTATAATGCTTCAGCCCGGCCTTTATCACCACTCCACGTCGGTGACCGGGTCTCCGTCCAGAACCAGGGGGGCAACAACCCGACACGGTGGAACAAGACTGGCACTGTAGTGGAGGTGCATCCACACCGCCAGTATACCATCCGGGTGGATGGGTCGGGGCGAGCCACACTCCGCAACCGCCGCTTCCTACGACAGCTTCGTCTACCGCCCTCCACTCAACCTACACCGCCCGACTCCACCATCGCCTCGTCGGACGCCAATAGGGGGGGGGGAGATATAATAATAATGTATACACCACTATTGTCCAACACCATATGGCACCACAGACACTTTAGACTTGCGGGCGCCTCTGGCACCCAGGCCTGTGGAGGCAGCAAGTCCTTCAGTTCACACCAGACTCTCACATAACCAACTAGCGTCTCGGCGCTCCTGTACTCAACCCTAGCCAATAAAGGATTGAAGAGTACTGGTGTTATATCTCCATTCATCTTTATTATAATCACTCCGGAACCAGTTGAGCTAGAGAGCTCTACTCAACGGCATTCTACGCAGCAAGGTAAGGCGCTCATGTCTATATATGTTTGATTAATGTAGGTAATATATTAAGCGAGATTAACCTTAGTTTAATTTTGTTTATATTCGGCCAGATCGCCCGGATACGAGCTCCGTCCTTTGGAGAGCCTGCCCGGGCCAGGAGGGTTAAATAGCACTGTACGAATATTCCCATATTCACAAATATGCTACAGGGGGGCAATGCCTAGTGAGTTAATTGCTCAATAGATGGCATTCTGAGAGTGAGGGTCTGAGCCTGGGGGAAGAGACTGTGAAGCGCATAGGCGGAGCATCTTCAGAGATGCAGTTGCTTCGAGCCGTGGATGCTTCGCATATCTCACTCCCTAGGCTGGAACAAGACCTCACGGGCCTCACCGTGTTCAGCGGTAGAGTGTGCAGGCTCTCAGCCTATGCCCGAGAGGGAGTAGTTGGTATATAGAAGAAAAAAATGTGAGTGTGTGCGTTCCAGTCCATGCTAGCCCCTCTTTTACTTATGCAATCGGGTGGAGTGGGCCTTAAAGGGTTCTGCTCCGCCTTATCTTTCTTTGTCTTACCACCCATTGTCTTGTTGAATGTTGAGGAGGCAGATCTAGCGCCTTCCGTGGAGAGGGGGGGGGGGGGCATTGTTTCTGTCTTGGCGTGTGAGGGTGGCTTGAAGGTGTGTGTGTAAGTTGGGGTGAGTAGGTGTAAGTGTGTGTGTGTGTGTGCACGCTCTTGTCCACCTGACTGTGTGTTTGTTTGTAAATAAAGTGAGTATATTACCGTGAACAATAAAGCCATCTTAATTCATAGGGTAAATTTTACATTAAAAACTAATGTAGATGCATAGCATAAGAACATAATGTGGGTCTCTCACTCACACACTCTCTTTCTCTCTCTCTCTCTCTCACTCTCCCTCTCTCTCACTATCCCTCTCTCCCTCTCTCTCCAACTGACCTCTCTCTTCCAGCCACCTTCAACTTTTAATTGGCGGACCAACTTTTGGCGTGTATGTGTCTGATTGCTTAGATCCTCTCCAGCTCTGGGTGCTGAGTTGCTTCCTGGCCAAAACTTTACTATTTCTCTTTTACTCTCTTGCTTTCTTTCTTGATCGGTATCTGTGTCTATCTTTATATCTATATATCTATCTATCTATCTATCTATCTATCTATCTATTTATCTATCACTCTCTCTCTCTCTCTTGATCGGTCTCTCTGTCTATCTATTCTATAACTTTCTCTTTCTTTCTATGTATCGATCTATCCCTAACACTCGCTCCCTGTCTGTCTAAACCTCGCTCTCTCTCTCTCTCTCTCACACACACACACACACACACACACACTCTCACTCACTCGATGAAGTTGTTAAGAAGGCAAACAAAATTATAGGTTTCGTAGATAGATAATTTGAACATAAATAACGTCTTAAAGAACTAAGTGTATATCCATTAACCAAGCACAAATTGAGAGGTGACCTTATTCAAGTTTTCAAGTTCATTAATGGCATCGACAACATGAACTGTAGTATATATTTTACGACTGACCGATCAAACTACACACGGGGAAATGGCTACAAAATCATTGGTAAATCATTCATCTCTAACGAATCCAAGAATTTCTTAGTCAATCGAGTTCTCAACTTGTGGAATGGGCTTCCCCGAGATGTCATAGACTGCAACACCTTCAAAGTTCGCCTAGACAACCATCTTGCCCTGAACCCAAGGTTGACTGCATTTGCAATTGAATAAATGTTTTTTAGTAGTGTTCGTTCAATAACCTAATAGATCTTAATATAATTTCCCCTGCCATGGACTAAGCCCCAAGGCAGCATTTCCTTCTCACATCTTTCCCACATTCTCTCCGAAATACTGTTGCAACACTTTGAACAACAGTGTTATGGAGGGCAAGTAACCTCGAGGGGTTGCATGAACTGTTCTTGCCTGTTTTCCTTTGTACTCAAAGGAAATCAAGCAACAACAGATCTAGTGACCCTTCTAGGCTGTTTGTCCTCCAAAACACTGAGGATCAAGTGTCCAAACAGTGGTTTAGAGTGGGTAAGGGAACATTGGAAAGGGAACTACTGCCCTACCACTAACGTGGCAGGACTAGGAAGTTAGTAGGGGACATATGGGTTAGTAACTGAGGGGAGGATAAAGTTATTCATTTACAAACGCAGTCAGTCGCGGGTTTGATGCGAGATATTTGTCTAAGCGGAATTTAAATGAATCAACGGTGCTGCAGTCTATAACGTCTCGGGGAAGCCCATTCCACAAGTTGACAACTCGATTGAAGAAGAAATTCTTAGATTCGTGCGAGTTAAAAGATTTACCAATAATTTTGCAACCGTTTCCCCGCGTGTAATTAGATTGGTCGATAGTGAAGTACTTACTACAGTTCATATTGTCGATGCCTTTGATGATTTTGAACACTTGAATTAAGTCGCCTCTTAATCTGCGCTGAGTTAAAGGAAATAGATTTAATTCTCTAAGACGCTCTTCGTATGGTTTGTTCTTTAGGCTAGGTATCATTTTGGTAACTCTACGTTGAACTCGTTCTAGCTTGTTTATATCTTTTTGGTAATAAGGGCACCAGGATTGAACGCAGTATTCCAGAAGAGGGCGGACTAAGAAATTGTAAAGGGTTAGGATAACTTCTTTGCATTTATGCTCAAATGACCTGCCTATAAAGCCAATTATTTTGTTTGCCTTCTTAACAACTTCTGAACATTGTTGACTCGGTTTTAGGTTACTCGATATTGTTACTCCCAGATCAGTTTCTCTGTTTACATTCTTAAGCTGAGTGCCATTCATCGAATAGTTTGCTTTCTCATTTAGGTATCCGACATGTAGTACTTTACATTTATCCGCATTGAAACTCATTTGCCAAATTTGGGCCCAACATGACAATTTATCTAGATTGTGTTGCATATCGTCAACTTGTTCTTTTGAGAGTACGCTATTTGCAATTTTTGTATCGTCAGCAAATTTTGAGATTGTGCAGGTGAGACCCTCATCTATGTCGTTGATGTAAATTAGAAAGAGAATTGGTCCTAGTACCGATCCCTGGGGTACCCCGCTACTTACATTGGTCCATTTAGATGCCTTACCGTTTATGACTACCCTTTGCTTTCTGTTGCTGAGCCAATTTTCTATCCATTTCAACACACCGTCTTGTATTCCATGCGCTTTTAGTTTTAGCAGTAAACGTTTGTGGGGAACTTTGTCAAAGGCCTTTTGAAAATCAAGGTATATAATATCTACAGCTTTACTCTCATCGTAGAGGTTGAGGATATCGTGGAAGAAGTCTAAGAGGTTTGTTAAACAGGAACGTTTTTTACGAAAGCCGTGTTGAGTATCTTTAAGTATGTTATTTTCCTCTAAGTGATTTACGAGTCTGTCTCGTATGACCGTTTCTAGCATTTTACATACAACTGAGGTTAAGCTAATTGGACGATAGTTACTGGGTAGGGATTTGCTGCCTTTTTTGAATATCGGTGTTACGTTGGCTAGCTTCCACTGATCAGGCATAGTTCCAGACTGCAAGGATTTATTGAATAGTAATGTCAGTGGTTTGGAGAGCTCATTCTTAGCTTCCTTTAGAACTCTAGGCGAGATTGTATCAGGTCCTGGCGTTTTATTTACCTTGAGTTTATCTAAACAATTCAGTACTTCTCTCTCTGTAACGGTGATATTGCTTAGAACATCTGAATTATCAATCTGAATCGGCGATGGTGTAGGGATATCACTGAGGTGTTCTGTTGTAAAAACTGATGCAAAGAAGGTATTGAGGGCATTACTCATTTGTACTTCGTCTTTGGTGTATTCTCCTTTTTCATCGACTAACGGTCCAACAGTTGAAGTAACTACTTTTTTCTTTCTGATATAACTATAGAATTCTTTCGGGTTTGTTTTACTTTGATTCGCAATATGTAACTCTAAGGTCTTTTTACTTTGCTTAATTAACTTTTTGGCTTTGCGTCGTAGCTCTACAAATTTCACCCGTTCTTCGTCATTTTGTGATGATTTTAATCTATCATTAGCAAATTTTTTAGCAAGCAGGCAGTTTGAAATATCTTTATTCCACCATTTGGGCTTATTATTATGGTTGGACGCCGTATTTTCGATGGTATGCAGTCTTGCACTGCTTTTAGGTAAGTGGTTTCGAATAACTTCCAAGATGTATTTATGTCGTTATTGTTAATTAAAAAGCTCCAGTCAGTTTCTTTAAACATAGCTCTAAGTTTATGGAAGTTTGCTTTCTTGAAATTAGGGACTTTTTCGATGCTACTATTTGGTTCGTTACTAGTAAACTTTAAAGTGAAAGTTATCGTACGATGGTCGCTGTTACTGAATTCATCACCAACATTCAAATTCTCTATCAATTCTTTTTTTGTTGCAAGTACAATGTCAAGAACGTTATTACCACGGGTCGGCATTCGAACAAATTGATAAAGCGAACTCTCTTGCAAGTTCGTATACAAGTCATGTCCGGAGTGTGAAGTAAGAGTATCGCCCCACTTGGTCACAGGTAAATTAAAGTTGCCAAAAATTACGGTATCTTGTGAGTTACTTACATCTGCAATTTGTTCGTAAATTTCTCGGTCAGTTTGCACTGATTGAGCTGGAGGTCTGTATATTAACGCAAGTATTATTTTTGTACCTTTATTATTCTTTATTAGCACAAAAGATGTGTCGACGTTCACAATTTGAGGTTTTGACACGAGGGTCGGGTTAAGACTTTCTTTGATATAAAATAAAACGCCACCTCCATTTTTATTTATTCGGCTGTTCTCAAACATTACATAACCGGGAAGTGAATACTCTGCTAAAAAGTCTCTATCTTGTGTATTGAGCCAAGATTCTGTTATGCCAATCACATCATAATTTTCTGTAAACACTACTTCCTCTAAATCTGAAAATTTATTGCGTATGCTACGAGCGTTTGCATAGAAAACCTTTAAAGTTGCGGTTTTAGAACTCGCAGATCGTTCTTTCATCGAATTTTTGGTTCTGGTCGGATCTACATTTACATTCATGGCTGTCCTCGGTCCTCGTTCGTTATCCCTGACGGTTTTGAATTTGGGTCGTGTTGGTGGAGCTTTATCCAAATTCGCGGTTCTTGACGGATTAGTATTTAATTCCTTTGTAGATTGCCGTCCTCGCTGTCTTCGGTCCTCCTTCCTGGTTGTCCTGTGCTGAGTCGATTTCTTCTCCGAAAATCCTTCACCGCATCGTTGAGAAGACGCCCAAAACGTGCTGCTCCCACCTGGTTCAGATGAACTCCATCGTCCGAAAACAAATAGTCATCGTAGTAGAAATTGTCCCAGGTGTCGACGAATCCCACGTTCTCCTTCCTGCAGAGGTTTGCTCCTTTGTACTCACTCATTCACTCTCTTAATCTCTCTCTCTCTCTGTCCGTTTGTTTGCATGTGCCCGCAGGCAAACGAAAGCAGCAAATTATAAAAGGACCCCCACAGTCCAAAAGAACTTGTGTTGAGAAGAGCGCATACTTGAGTAGTCTTAGGGTTTAGAATATGAGAGAGAGAAAGAGAGAGAGAGAGAGAGAGAGAGAAAGAGGGAGAGAGAGAGAGAGTGAGTGAGAGTGGAGGAGAGGACATATTTTGAGAGTAGTCTTAACCCTTTCACGCTTATGACGCGATTTTGAGCCTATTAGGGATACTTTAAAGCCTTTTTTACCATCAGGGGTATTTAGAAACCTTTAGTTTAGTTACTTCAACCTCTGCAGTTGTCTTTGAGTTAGCTGTGGGCAGAAAACTAATTTTGGAGAGGTAATTATAAGAGTGAGAGAACTCTATTTCTTATTGCTAATCTGGCAACCTCTGCGTCATAAAAGCGTGAAAGAGTTAATGTGCAGAGAGAGAGAGAGAGAGCGCTAGAGCGAGGGCGAGTGCGAGCGCACAGTTAAGTAGTCCAGTGCATAGAATGTAAGAGGGATAGAATGAGGTGGTTGGGCATGTGAAGAGAGAAGTGGAAAGATGAATATATGATTAGTAAATTAATAGAAGATGAATAAATAATTAGTAAATTAATAGAAGATGGAACTCCAAAACTCACGTAAGGAGGCCATAACTCACCTATCTTCTGATATCTCTACTATCTCTAATTGGGGCAGAGAAAACCTTTAAACTTTCAATGCTTCCAAAACTCAATTTCTCCATCTGTCTACTCGTCGCCCCCTTCCAGAAAACTATGACTTACTCTTCAACAACATAAACATTTACCCTTTATCCTCTCTTAATATTCTCATGTTTCTTTTTCTTCTGATCTCTCTTGGAAAGATCATTTTACCACTCTTGCTAAAACAGCTTCCCAGAAGTTGGGTGTGCTCAACCGCCTCCGTGAGTTCTTTACCCCTACTCGGCTTCTTGCTCTGTACAGAGGCACGGTGCGTCCATGTATTGAGTATTGTTCACATGTGTGGGAAGGATCCTCTCACACAGCACTTCTAGACAAGGTAGAAAAGAAAGCCTTCCGTCTCACTAACTCACGTCCATTCACCAATTATCTGCAGTCTCTCTCTCTTTGCCGCAACGTTGCATCTCTCTCACTATTCTACCGCTATTACAATAATCAATGTTCCTCAGAGCTCTCTCAGTGTATACCACCCCCTCTTCGTAGAGCGCATAGCATCCATCTTGCAACACAAGCCCAATCCTACTCTGTGCAACTCTCCAACCCAAGAGTGAAACGTTAATCTCAATCTTCTATTCAACAGCTGAGCTCTGGAACTCTCTCCCAGAATCAGTCTTTCCCTCTTCCTATGACTTAAATTGCTTCAAACTCTGTAGTAGAGTCATTTTCAGAGCTTCCGTGACCGTGTTTAGGATACCAAAGTTTCTCGGTGAATTTAACAAGGGCAACTGATACTAAAAAAAATAAGCCCCCATACACCTCACCAAAATTACGGGAAAGTTGTTATTTTAGACGTTTTTCAAAATGGCCGCCGCCGTCATCTTAAAAAATTTATAAAGTTCTATTTCTTGAAGTGAATGGCCAAAAATGACAATTTTGGTGTCTATTCCCACTAATTTTGGTGTCAGAAGATCAATGGCATAGCACAATTAAAAAATAATTAATAAATAATTACCAAATAATTAAGTAAATAAGAAAATAATTAAGAAAATCAATGGGATGGCATAATTCATGATTTAGAGTCCCATTAACCTCAACATCTAAGACAAATATGATGTTGTTAAATCCACTGAGAAACTTTGGTATCCTAAATTAATAAAACATGAGACCTACTGCATTAAGATGCACTATCACTGCAGGACAAATATGATGCACAACTGTCAGAATCACTTCCGCTGTCATCATCGCTGCTCTCCATTTGTGGATGACTTGGAGTTTTTAGAAGATCCAGGAATGATGGAAGTGCAGGTTGGGTATAGCGTACTGGGAGGCATAAGCCATTTACAAGGTGCCATCCATGGCCAATTGGTGATGGATGATTCTGAAGCTGGAAATTCTTCTGCAGATATGTGAGGTAATTGGTGCGCTCTAAGTGTGGTTGTATACTGTCAGAATCAGGTACCAGTCTGATGATCTTCTTTTTCTTGAGTACTGACCACTTTGCTGCTCTCACCTCTGCTAGGGTCTTGTGTTTGGTGTCACAATAGATGTACCGGATAACAAATTTCTGTAAGTCATTGATGATTTCCTGTGTGACTGGGATGATTGTGCCACAACTTTTAAGGAGGTTGCGAGCTTCTGATGATTTTTCTACACGGTCAACAATAGTTTTCTTGCCTATTCCATAAAAGCCGGAGTTATGGTCGCATCCGGTAAGAACATAAAGTGGGATCAAAGACTCCGCCATTGCCTCACTACACAAACACCGAGCATTTATCAGCTGAGATTTGCGTTTCAAGCACAAGAGTCCTGATATTTGCCGAGCGACATAGGCTGCCTGAACGTAGTTATCAGTATCTTCAGTGTCTATGACAACTGCTTCTGTATACCCTTCTGACCGCAGCTTACCATAAAGAGTGAACAGAGCTGTGTCTGCTTCTGCATGGGCGTATGTGAGATTCTGCAAAACTTCATCTGTGGTGAGATTCCCTGCTGGTTTGCCAACAACACAGTGTATGAGCTGAATAGTGTTTGTAGATGCCTTTCTTTTGAAAGCAGCCTTGATAAATGCTTGAAGGCGAACTTTATTCTCTGGCTTACCAAGAAGAGCATGAAAGTCTCTATTAGAAGGAAATTTGTCCTCTGACTTCATAAACACATTGCAAATGGAATGATTTTTTTGACGGTGTTGTCGTTCACTATCTTTGATGGAGAAGTCTTGCTCGTACGAGTCATTAACCAAGATAACACATTCTGCATTCGAATGTCTATTCAGGACAAAGTTCACAAGTTTCTCACCATAGTCTCCCCACGTTAACTTGGTTCCATCTGCTTTTTCTCTGTCTTCAGTAGTAGGCGTTGTTAGACGCCAGATTAGTCCCATGTCTACTATTGATGTGTAAATATCAGGGTACGGTATGGATGTCATTGTCAGTTTTTCCTGTAGCTTACTCTTCTGCGTTTTGCGCATAGTACCATTTGCATTGAAAATTGAAAGGCACTCATCTGTTACTCGATGCTGCATTACGTCTTCCATCTTTAAGCCGTCACTTGCCTCAACAAGTTTGATGACCGAGGTAAATGCCTTACTCTCCATTTCTTCAGTTGTCTGTTTCAGGTTTTCACTTGCTGTCTTCTCGATTTCTTGAGTTGCAAAATTGCCTCTTTTACTACGTGGTATTCGAGCATTGAGGGACTTTGTTTTGGAATAGACTCTTTCATTTACAAATTCCTCCACTTTTCTTTCTCCATCGGCCTTTGCAGACTTCAGATCAGCAAAGAGAGCTGGAGAGGCTTGAATTCCAGATTGTAGGGATCTTAGTGTCAGATCTGATTGGTCAAATGGATCACAATGGAACTCGGTGTGACATGCACTGATATCCTGCACAGATTGTTCATCTATCTTCATCTTACTTGGGGCACAAACTGCATGCTTTCTTGAACCTCGTCTCTTGTGATTTGCGTGACGATGAACACAGCCTCTTATCCGGTTGACGTTGTTAACATTCCGCGTGTTTGACAGGAGTTGCTTCTCATTCTTTAGAATAGCCAACCATCCACACTTAAGCTTGGATCCTTTATTCATCGTTGACTCTATCCATATGTCAAGGGCAACACATAAATCAGGTCAGTCAGTGACAGGAGGAGGTTGTGTTAATCTGAGTTCCTGCCCGGACCACCTGCTCGTGACCCAGTGACCATACGCACCTACCTGTGTTTGGAGGCAGTGCACTTGTGCATATATAAAAGTGTTTTAGCTCAGTTTTTTAGCTGTTAGTTGACTTATTTGTTTTTGTTTTCTGTACTTAGTTGTTTGCTCCTCGCTAAGCTTTTTGGGATCATGTCAGGTATGGAGTGCGAGTCCTTTACTGAACTGCATCATCTTATTCTCCGGGTAAGGGAAGAGATGGTTGTGGTGAAGGAAGAGGTCTTGGCTCTAAGGGAGGTTAATGTTAAACTTCAGAGGGAAGTGGATTTGATTAAAGACGAAAATCTAGCTTTCAAGCTTAGCCAAGAGGAAATTAAGTCGAGTAAGGGGAAAAGGGAGGAAGTTTATGAAAAATTGTATTCATGGCAGGTTGTTAAAAATACGGGTGGGAAAGTCACACTCAAGAAGCAGGATAGTAGAATAGGTATGAGTGTGACAAATACATTCTCTCCTTTGCGAGACGAATGTGAGGGAAAAGATAGTCAGGATAAGGGAGGGTTAGACGAAGTGCCTGCCGCCGACTCAGCTCCAACCGCTGACGCTGTGCTACCTACCACCACCACCCCCACCACCACCACCACCAAGGGAGCTTCTGCCACCACCGGGGGTTCTCCAACTGCAGCTGCTGGATCCTCCCGAGGGAAAGGTAAGTCTGTGTCCCGAGAAGGTAAGTCTGTGTCGATTGTGGGCGACTCCATGGTAAGACATTTAGTTAGGGCTACCCGCACTAAACTTAGGAAGGTTGTGTGTCTGCCTGGCCATGGAGTTGGGAGGGTTTTAGAGAAGATGGACCACATCTTGGAAGATAGTGGAGATAACCCCATTATCTGTCTCAGTGCCGGGAGTAACGATGTTGGTAAGGGTAGAAGTGAGGAACTGCTGCAGCAGTATCGGGATGTGTTAGATAAGGTTAGGATGAAGGGAGGGATCCCTGTAGTACATTGTATCCTACCCAGAAGAGGAGTTCCCAAGGAATGGACATCCAGGGCGATTGGTGTCAATTGCCGTTTGGAGAAACATTGCAAAGAAAAAGCAATACCATTCATTGATAACTGGGATAGTTTCTATGGGAGAGATGGGATGTACGCAAGGGATGGGGTTCATCTTTCACGGTTAGGGGTTTCTACATTAGCTAGTTCTTTAGATAGGGTGGTTGTGGGGTTTTGAACAGAAATATTGAGAGTGTAAATGAGAGGTTAAATGGAACAATTTTAACGTCAGGCGAAAGCGATAAGGATATTCAGTCTCATGCTAAAAATGATGACTATATTGCAAATGATAGTAGTGATGGTGCAACGGAAGATGGAAATGTCGTTAGAAATAAAGGTAAATTAGGTATAAAAAAAAAAAGTAAATTGAGAGTATATTACACAAACTGTAGGAGTCTATGTAACAAAATGAACGAACTTAGAGCCCTTGTTAGCAAAGAAAATATAGACATAATAGCACTAACTGAAACGTGGATTAATACAGAAACCAGGCATTTTTTAGCAGAATTTGATATACCAGGATATAGTTTGTTTAAATATGACCGAACAAGTAAGAGGGGTGGCGGTATAGCAGTGTTTGTCAGGAGTACATTAAAAAGCTGTATTAAATCAGGTATTAGACTAAATAACGATAATGAAAGTGTTTGGGTAGAGGTTAACGAAGGTAGTGAGACCATAGTTATTGGGGTTATGTATAGACCGCCAAATATGAGTAGAAATGACGGAACGTCATTATGGGAGGAAATTAAAATGGCATCAAGATTTAGCAATGTGTGCATTATGGGGGATTTTAATTTTCCGAATATAGATTGGCAGCATCAAATAGGAGACTCTGATTCTGAGGAGTTTATAGAGGTAGTACAAGATAGTTTTTTATTTCAATTCATAGATACGCCGACTAGAGGTAATAATATTCTCGATTTAGTTTTCAGTAACAATGAACATATGGTAAATAATGTAGAGATAGGGGACCACCTAGGAAATAGTGACAACAATTCTGTGTATTTTAATATACAATGGAAAGGTAATACCAGAGAGAATACAACATTAATACCTGACTTCAGAAAAGCCAATTATGGTGGGTTAAGAAGAGCCCTATTAGCTGACCCTATGGTCAAAAAATTAAGTCGATCCAGGTGTCCAAATGAATGTACCCCTTCTCAGGCACCTGTCATCTTAAGTCAGGAAGAGACGTCAACCTTGGTAGATACATACGATAATTTTATCGAGTCAGTATTCAATGCACAAAATAAATACATCCCCAAAAGAAAATTTAGATCAACACAGAACCAACCCAAATGGATGAATAATAGACTATTAGATCTTCTAGGACAAAAGAAAGGAATATATAGAAAAATTAGGAAAGGCGAAATTCACCTACTTGCTTACTATCAGAATCTATCAAGACAGGTAAAAAAGGATATTAGGAAAGAAAAAAGAAATTATGAAATTAAGGTTGCCAATGACTCAAAAAATAATCCTAAAGCTTTTTACCAACTATATAAATCCAAGGTTAGAGATGTAATTGGTCCCCTTAAAACTTCGATAGGAGAAATGACAGAAAATGATTTAGAAATGTGCAGTACATTAAATAGTCAATTTCTTTCCGTTTTCACTAATGAAAATTTGGCACAGTTTCCAGAAGTCCGTAAGGTATATAGCGATAGTATAGAAAATAGGTTAAGTACGATTACTATAAGTAGAAATGATGTGCTTAAGGAAATTGACAGACTGAAACCTCATAAATCGCTTGGTCCTGATGAGGTATATGCTAGAGTATTAAAAGAATGTAGGGATGAGTTAAGTTACCCATTAACATTTTTATTTAACAAGTCATTGGAGACAGGTATAGTTCCAGAAGCTTGGAAGCTTGCAAACGTTGTTCCGATCTTCAAAAAAGGTGACAAATCAATAGCATCCAATTACCGTCCCATTAGTCTTACATCAATCATAGGAAAGCTACTAGAGTCAATTATTGCTAGTAAAATTAGAAACCACTTAGATACATTTAATTTAATAAATTCTTCTCAGCATGGATTCACTCAGGGACGTTCTTGCCTTACTAATTTGCTTAGTTTTTCTCAGAGGTATATGAAGCAGTAGATAATGACAAGTCATATGATATAATATATTTTGATTTCAGTAAAGCTTTCGACAGAGTCCCCCATGAGAGATTGATGAGAAAGGTTGAGGCGCATGGAATAGGTGGGGCGTTGTTGGGATGGATTAGGTCATGGCTAATTGGTAGGAAGCAGAGAGTCAGCATAAATGGTACGAAGTCAGAATGGGGAGCAGTCAAAAGTGGTGTCCCCCAGGGATCTGTATTAGGTCCTCTGTTGTTTGTTATATACATAAATGACCTTGATTTAGGTATAACTAGTAGGATAAGTAAATTTGCAGACGATACCAAAATGGGGAGAACAATTGATTCAGATAGAGATATAGAGTCCCTCCAAAGGGATCTAGATACCTTACACGAATGGTCAGTAAATTGGCAGATGAAGTTTAACATTGACAAATGCAAGGTATTAAAGATAGGGAAGATGCATACAAATGTTAAATATAAACTAGCTAATATGGAATTAGAAAACTCGAATTGTGAGAAAGATCTAGGTGTGTTTGTTAGCAATGATTTGAAGCCTAGACAACAGTGTATAAGCGTTCGAAACAAGGCAAACAGGATTCTCGGGTTCATCTCTAGGAGTGTGAGTAACAGAACTGCTGATGTTATCTTAAAACTTTACTTGTCATTAGTGAGACCCCATATGGATTATGCTATTCAATTTTGGTGTCCTTATTACAGAATGGACATAGATTCATTGGAGAGAGTACAACGTAGAATGACAAAAATTATCCATAATATTAGAAATCTTCCGTATAAAGAAAGGTTGAAGAAATTAGGCTTACATTCATTAGAGAGACGCAGAGTTAGAGGGGATATGATAGAGGTGTTCAAGTGGGTTAGTGGGATTAACAAAGGGGACATGACAAATGTACTAAATCTCAGTGATAGCGAAAGAACTCGTACAAATGGCTTCAAATTAGATAAATTTCGTTTCAGAAAAGATATAGGCAAATATTGGTTTGGTAACAGAGTTGTAGATGGGTGGAATGGACTACCAAGTGCTATAGTGGGATTAAAAACTATAGGGAGCTTTAAGATAAAATTGGATAAGCATATGGACGAGAAGGGTTGGGTGTGAAGGGGGATCAGCAGGGTTGGGCCAATCAGCGCTCTGCAGACCCCATAATCCTGCGTTAATCTCTAACCCTTTTGGTAAGATGATCCTCAGGGTATTAGAGTGTTCAGCCTATAATTGGGCTTTGTAATTGGGGTTGTGTGGGACAGGGATCTGCCTTGCTTAGGCCAATCGGCTTTCTGCAGACTCCCATTTTCTTATGTTCTTATGTTCTTATGAGTAGGGTTTACCGGTCATTCACTGTGCAAACATGCCACTCTCCATGAATTGTGCTTGGATATGGGGAAGACTTTCTAGGACTGCTATGAAATCTGGAAGATGGCGCCCATATCTATCGTTGTCATAAATATGCATCCAAAGAAGCATCAACTTCAGTGAAGACTTGAACTCGATCCAGTTTCTTGTCCTTATAGCATGTATATTTTGAGTCAGTATCTCTACCATCTCCAAGAATGAAATCCAGAATTCTGCTAGTGGAGCACCATCTAAGTTCTGGAATAGGGAGTCAACGAGCCCCTTGAGATCGGAATTGCTCTCTAACTCAGCATGTGCATCATTAAGTTCTTGTTGGTCTACTGAACTGCGTAACTTATTGAGAGATGCCTGGATCTCTTCACACAGAGTGGCACCTTCAAAACGTTTGTCTAGTGCATGTTGGAGTAAAGCCTCGTAGAAGAGTCGAAGGCAACGTACACCGCGGTTGAAGTGTTTTTCCACGCAGAGCTTGATCCACGGATCCATCTGCAACGACGCCTGCAGCCACCAGTACATCTGAAATGCCTGAGCCTTTGAACCTTTTGTAGATTGCATTGATGAAAGACTTCTGGATATGAAAGGGCCCCATGAATGTCAATATGTCAGCAAATATCTCTGGATTCTCACTTTTCAATTCTAGCAATAATGCGTAGACAGGATGATCACCGACGATAATGGCAAATGGCATCTTCTTGTCATCAATTGCCTTTGCAAGCTTGCGCAGGGCATCATACAGAATGGTCTTGCTTGGTGGATCAGGATAAGTCATATGATAAATCGCTTGACTTTTCTGGGTTTCTGGTGATAGCGTGGCCTGGAAGCCAGAAAAGGCTGGTACGGTCTGGTCTTCTGGCTTTGGTCTTGTTCCGTCTGCCTTAGCTCGGGCCATTGCATGGATGACACCTCTCATTCTTTGAGGAACTGTGTCCAGATGTTGTTCATCCGTTATCCTTGGTCTGATGGGTGGTTCACCACGCTTGACTGTTTTGTATGGTTCAATTCTTTGCATCTGGCTCCCAAGTTCTTTGAGGCTATCAGAGAGGTACGAAGGCAAGGTGCTATTTGCAACTGGTCTATCATCATCTAGGGTAGGTAGATTTAGCTTAGGTAGGTCTGGCTGAACAAACATGACATTTGTACGATGTGATTGGCCACTTCCAGTCAAAGTGTCACTTATGAAGTCATCGTTGTCGACTATACATATTGCCGGTATTCCTTCAGAAAGTTCAAAAGGACACTCAGTTGAATGCTTCAGGTCAGTAACTGCCCAGAAATCTCTAAGCAAAAGCACATCATTGTAACTGATTCCCAGGCCATCCTTATGAAATATGTCTACCATTTCTCTGCTCTTTGTCATACCATGTAGCAGTACACCGAGGTTTGTCTCAAATGCAGTACGTCTTCCAGTGATGTAGCTGGTCAAAATAGATGCAATTGATCTGACTTGGGGCTTGTCATCGACTTCAGACTTTGTGGGGTGCTTTAACCAAATGATGAGCTTCAATAGGAGATCATTCAGGTCTTCATATTCTTCTAGCTCATGTATGTATGGAGGCCAAGGAACAGTTTTTGTTTTGATGATCTGATCTCTGAGTCGCCCAGCTACATTCTTCACCAGCTGATCGTCACTTACACCTAGAGAGGATATTGCAGCCTCAAGATATGAACCTGCAGCTCTTGCATCATATACCAGTTCACTCACATTCTTCTGACCTCGTTCATGAAATGCTATGTCATCTCCAAATTCCTTGATCAGAATTTCCTTCACGAAACTGGACTTTGCTGTGGAATAGTAACCATAATTTAAAGTAATGCCTTTGTAATCCTTTACAAGACCTTGCAGTGCATGGGTTTCATGATCTTCAAAGATAACTTGACGGACATGATGAAAGAAGATATTTTGGGCCTCTCGAAGATTAACATGTTGCAGATGCTCTGTTTTTTCATCAGGAAAAGACTCCTTCAGAGGGTTGCTGACATAATTGCGCCAATATTCACGATGATAACGAATTTCCAATCCAAACGCCGTTCGACTGTCTGGGATAGATGCAAGTAGGGTATTCAATCTGTCTCTTATAGGCTCATCTGACAGACAAACTGTATGCAACTTGAACCGGTTCCATGCGTCTACTGTTGACAGCAGCAAAAGTTTGGACTTGCCAGGATTACTGGTTTTGTGTGGTCCTTTCATACACCACACACAGAGATTCTTATCATGAACCACTCCAGTACTAGAACGAAGCTTTTTAGGCACATTTCCTGGGAGTTGTTGACTTGAAGTTGATGCTTGAACTTCTTCCTGTTCAGATTTCCGTTTACGATTCTGTGCTTGCTGAATATAGCGATTACTACTGATCTGGATGTAACATTTACTATGCATGTACAGGCCTTTAGGCCCCTTGTCCCACTCCACTGCTGCATAGGCATGCTGAAATTTATCAAGTTCCTTCCACCGAAAACACTTGCTCCTTAGATTCTCCCACTTTGTATCAGATGTCTTGTCCGTACTACCATCAGCTATACAGGGATGTTGACATAATATGCATTTTAATCCAGGTCCTGGGTCAGGCACATCACTAACTCCTCTACGTTCCATGCTTATGATTCTTCACGCCAAATTCGATGCAACAAACCTGAAAAAGAAGGAATTGATCAGTCAACATTCTTGGTTTACATTTTAAATTATATATTATATTATTTGAGTAAGTTTCAGAGGATCCGTGACCGTGTTTAGGATACCAAAGTTTCTCAGTGGATTTAACAACATCATATTTGTCTTAGATGTTGAGGTTAATGGGACTCTAAATCATGAATTATGCCATCCAATTGATTTTCTTAATTATTTTCTTATTTTCTTAATTATTTGGTAATTAGTTATTAATTATTTTTTAATTATGCCATCCCATTGGTTTTCTGACACCAAAATTTGTGGGAATAGACACCAAAATTGTAATTTTTGACCATTCACTTCAAGAAATAGAACTTTATCAATTTATTAAGATGACGGCGGCGGCCATTTTGAAAAACGTCTAAAATAACAACTTTCCCGTCATTTTGGTGAGGTGTATGGGGGCTTATTTTTTTTAGCATCAGTTGCCCTTGTTAAATTCACTGAGAAACTTTGGTATCCTAAACACGGTCACGGAAGCTCTGAAAATGACTCTACTACCGTGTGTCCAGGCATTTTGGCTCGAACGTCCCTTGATTTCGGCCCTGTCACTCTTTCAACTCTGGGGGAGGCACTCGCTGCAGGCTCTTTTGCCTATTGTCTCCCTCTTTCACCTAAAAAGAAAAAAATAGTAAATTAATAGAAGTAGAAGATGGATATATGACTAGTAAATTGATAGGGGGGGGGGGGGGGGCCAGCAATACTAATGGGTTAGTGTCTATTTGTTGGTCTATTTATTTATTTAGTTAGTTTTCAGTTTCCTTGCTAATGTCCCGGCCGAAGGGTGGTTCCTACTAGATTACAGGCTTGCTATCGCTCGCCAGGAAAAACAATTGACACCTAAATGGCACGGAAGGTCTTAATATTGACAAATAAATGGGGCGAAAGGTCCTAAAATCGCCAAACTAATGGGGTGAACATCTTGAGTACTCATAACTAATGGGGCTAAGCATGATGGAGAAGGGGGTCCAGAAATAACAAATACCTCCCCTTAACCCTCTCCGACATATGACGTGATTTTGAGCCTATTGGGGATACTTTAAAGCCTTTGTTACCATCAGGGGTAGTTATAAACCTTTAGTTTAGTTACTTCAACCTCTGCAGTTGTCTTTGAGTTAGCTGTGGGCAGAAAACTAATTTTGGAGAAGTAATTATAAGAGTGAGAGAACTCTATTTCTTATTGCTAATTTGACAACCTCTGCGTCATAAATGCGTGAAAGGGTTAAGATGCTTCGCCCATTAATATAGCAAAAAGAAACAAAGAAACAATACATTTAAAAAGATATATACATAAAAAGGAGAGACGGGCCCCCTTCTTCCTCATGTTTAACCCCATTAGTTTTCAGATTTTAAGACGTTTGGCCCATTAGTTTGGCGATTTTATGACCTTATGCCTCATTTCTTTGTCAATATTAAGGTTTTTCGTGGTATTAGGTGTCGAATATTTCCTGGCGAGCGATAGCGAGCCTGTAATTTAAGAGGACCGGCCGAGACATTACTCTATCGAAAAATGAATACATTTATCTTGAAGGAGGATCTTGGGGGTGTTTTATTAAGCTTGATAGAGGGATAGCGAGTAAACTAAAAGATAATAATATAATTATATATAAATTAGCAAATAAATACCCCCATCTCCCCTTAACCCCTTCTTTACTTGCGACGTCTATTTAATTCTATTCTAGCTATATTTAGACGATTTTGTGCAGTATAAGAAGTATCTGGTAGTAAAAAGGGTCAAGTGAGATACTTCGAAGCCTGTTAATTGTTGTAGGCCTCTTTTAAAATGTATATAATCGTCTAATAGTAGCCAGAATAAAGTTAAAAGGACGGCACCGGTCCAGAAGGGGTTAAAGGATCCAATTTACCATCAGCTGAAATTGACCACTTGTAAGTTTCAGGCTATAATGAAGTTGGAACTGTAAATATCGATATTAAACACAAATACAGTAATTATGTAGGTTCCTGATAGATAAATTAATATGTTGCATTTGGTTTTATGTATTTATATATGTACTAAAACCGTATTATAGCTGGTTATTTTGCTAATTATCGATGTCTACAGCTCCAACTTGCGCATAGAATGAAACTCCCAAGTAGTCAATTACACCGACTATAGTCAAAATTGCCTCACAGTTGCCGATAGGCAGAGTTGCCAGAAAGAGCGACCGTGTAAGACCCCTTGACAGCCTTAAGGGGGGGGTTGGTTGTTTTTTAGGGCCTCCCTTTTCCCTCATGTTTACCCTCAATAGTTATGACATTTTATGACGTTCGCCCCAGCAGTATAGTTTCGAGATTTTTAGACCTTTATCGTGGATGCACGATAGTCAGTGCATACGTTTTCTATGTATCATACCCTATATACAGTATGAAACAATACAGTATGTACAGTATGTAAGCTTGACAGTAATTATGTACCGTAAGCTTAATAAGTTAAATAAGGCCTATTATACGAAAGTATAGTATTTACGAGTCTTTAGGAATGCATATATGACGATTATCATATAGCCATGTCGTAATATTAAATGCGGTACGATATTTACCGCTAGATATCCGCTACAAACTTAGCACTATCCGCTAGATTTGTAGCACAAGACGATGACGTCTCGGACGAGACGCCCCACGCCAGAGCACATTTAGACATCGTCCTAGTAACACCTCCACTCATCAGTTCGCCGCGACCCTCGTTCTTGCTTTCATCCAGCTCTCATCATCTAACTTCATCTAACTTCATCCAACTAACAGACCGACCGACAAGCTAAGCCATATTATCATGATTTAAATCTCTTCAGGATTATTTAACCTATTCCCTTTTATGTTAAGGTGCACCCTCGTGGTCTCTTCGATGCAAACAACCAACCGTGTTCGGGAAGTAGCCATTTGCCTACCATCCATCAATACTTCTACATTACCTAACTACAACCTTTCTATGGTGATTTAATAGTGAGTTACACTCCCAGTATTTGTTATTGATTTACATTTTATATGAGCGGACCTTTTCAGTCTAGGTAGAGTAAACTCAACTTCTCTCAATCCGCCATATTGGTGCCCAGACCCGGGAGTGTAACTCACTATTAAATCACCATAGAAAAGTTGTAGTTAGGTAATGTAGAAGTGGTAGATGAACTCCCAGACTATCAATCTGTAGGAATTCACAAAGTAGAGCATGCACTTCGTAGGAAAGGTATTTACACCTGTCTGATCCCGTAGGTGATTTAAAGGAGGTGCACATACTGTTAGGAGCAGAATATTATTATGATGTAGTACACCCTGGATTTAAAAGAGAGAGTGGAGTGATCTTGATCCCCACTAAGTTTGGCTACTGCATGAACTGTACAGTCCAAACTACCCAGTCAAATGTTCTGGTTGACACGGTATCCGTGTTGAGGATGAGCACGACCGCGGCAGAAGAGCTCATTAAAGATGAGACTCACATTGATGACCCAAAGTTAGCTGCCGAGTTCGATCTAGAAAGACTGTGGAAACTCGACCACATAGGGACTAATCCTGTAGAGAATGACTATGAATCAAAAATTGCGATAGAGAAGTTCTCGGAATCTGTGCGCTACTTGGCCACAGAAAAACAATACGAGGTTTGTCTACCCTGGAAACATGAGAATATCAGTTTGCCCACAAATTATGGTTTAGCGTTGGGTAGGTTGCGTGCCTTGCAGCGGAAACTAGCCCACGAACCAAGCACCTACAAGGCTTATGACGAGGTTTTTAAAAAGCATCTCAACCGAGGGTTTATTGAGGTCGTCGATGTGGATGAACCAAGGAATACCGGGAAAATCCATTACCTCACACATCATGGGGTAAAAAAGAACAGTGTTGCACCTCCCATCCGAGTGGTGTATGACTGTTCAGCCCACCTAGGCCACAGTCTCAGTCTAAATGATTGTTTATTAACCGGCCCTTCAATGGTGTCGGACCTATCTCAGCAATTACTGCACTTTAGACTGGGACTTTACGCATTCACCAGCGACATAGAAAAGGCCTTCTTGATGGTGAAATTGCAGAAGGGGGATAGAGACGTCACCCGGTTCCTTTGGTTCAAAAACATCGACGACTTGGAGAGTACCATAGTGACCTATCGGTTTAAGGTAGTCTTGTTTGGCGCTACGTGTTCAAATTTTGTATTAAACGCGACCATTAAAAACATCTTGATGATTCGGAAGAAAACACGACTGAACTCACTCGCGGATTATACATAGACAATTTGCAGGGGTCTAGCGATAGTGAAAAGGAACTAGTCATAGATGAGGGTCTCACATGTACAATCTCAACATTTGCTGACGATACAAAAATTGCAAATAGCGTACTCTCAAAAGATCAAGTTGACGATATGCAACACAATCTAGATAAATTGTCACATTGGGCCCAAATTTGGCAAATGAGTTTCAATGCGGATAAATGTAAAGTACTACATATCGGATACCTAAATGAGAAAGCAAACTATTCGATGAATGGCACTCAGCTTAAGAATGTAAACAGAGAAACCGATCTGGGAGTAACAATATCGAGTAACCTAAAACCGAGTCAACAATGTTCAGAAGTTGTTAAGAAGGCAAACAAAATAATTGGCTTTATAGGCAGGTCATTTGAGCATAAATCCAAAGACGTTATCCTAACCCTTTACAATTCCTTAGTCCGCCCTCTTCGGGAATACTGCGTTCAATGCTGGTGCCCTTATTACCAAAAAGACATAAACAAGCTAGAACGAGTTCAACGTAGAGTTTCCAAAATGATACCTAGCCTAAAGAACAAACCATACGAAGAGCGTCTTAGATAATTAAATCTATTTCCTTTAACCCAGCGCAGATTAAGAGGTGACTTAATTCAAGTGTTCAAAATCATCAAAGGCATCGACAATATGAACTGTAGTAAGTACTTCACTATCGACCAATCTAATTACACGCGGGGAAACGGTTGCAAAATTATTGGTAAATCTTTTAACTCACACGATTCTAAGAATTTCTTCTTCAATCGAGTTGTCAACTTGTGGAATGGGCTTCCCCGAGACGTTATAGACTGCAGTACCGTTGATTCATTTAAATTCCGCTTAGACAAATATCTCGCATCAAACCCGCGACTGACTGCGTTTGTAAATGAATAACTTTATTTTATCCTCCCCTCAGTTACTAACCCATATGTCCCCTACTAACTTCCTAGTCCTGCCACGGATATTAGTTCCAGGGCAGTAGTTCCAGGGCAGTAGTTCCCTTTCCAATGTTCCCTTACCCACTCTAAACCACTGTTTGGACACTTGATCCTCAGTGTTTTGGAGGACAAGCAGCCTAGAAGGGTCACTAGATCTGTTGTTGCTTGATTTCCTTTGTACTAGTCGCAAACTATAGGAAGGCTAGTAGGTAGTTCACTGAGGCCCATTTGTCTCTCCACGAGTGGGTTTCAAATTCTGTGTTACTTCAGGATGGTCTAATTATTGTTGGGGTAGCTTCTGATAACCAAGAATATGCCAGAATCTTGGGAATGATATGGCAACCAAGGAAAGACACACTGATGTACCGGAGCAAAGATTATACTAAACAGACAGGGAATGACACAAAACGTAGTCTGTTGAGTAAGGTCGAGCAATTTTTGTATCCTTTGGGTTTACCTTTCACCATCAGAGCTAGGATTCTAATACAAGAAATATGGAGACGCAACGTGGGGTGGGACCAAAAATTACCCAATGATCTTGTTGAACAGGGTAGGTCCTTACTAGAAGATTATAACACCCTATGTACAATAGAGTTACCGCGCCAAGTGGCCACATTTGGACCCATGTCTTTACATGTATTCTGTGATGCGAGTGCCACAGCGTATTGAGTAGCTATTTATTGTGTTACCTCGTTTGGGATTCATTTACTCACCGCCCAGGCTAAGGTTGCACCAGTAAAGGGGGTCACAATTCCCAAATTGGAACTAACTGCCTTGGTGCTATTGGGGCGTTTGGTTAACCATGTACGCACTTCATACAATAAGGAACTGCAACTAAGGGCGGTACACGTATGGTGCGATAGCCAAATTGCACTAAGCTGGGTGCATAGTCCAAGGACATTGCCCGTCTATGTGCGCAATAGGGTGGACGAAATACGATCCCTACTACCAAACGCCATCTATCAATATGTACCAACTAAGGATAACCCCAGTGACTAGATAAGTAGGGGAGTAACGGCGTCTAAATTAATTAAGTCCGACCTGTAGTGGCAAGGCCCAAAATGGCTGCTCCACGAAGGGGATTGGGCTGTTTGGAATGCCAAGGTTGAGTTGGCTTTGCCTTTAGAAACGGTGACAGCCATCATTCACCCGACATCAACACCGAGTCCTATGTTAGAGTGGGTAAGGATCGGTGGGTACAATAAATTAGTCAGCGTCGTAGCTTGGGTGTTGCGTTACATCACCAATATAAAGGCCAAGCTACAAAGACGACTGCAATCTGGGTCAAAGCTTAAATGCACAAGAAATAAAAGCAGCTGAGATGACACTAATTAGTTGGGTTCAAAGGGAATCTTTCAGTCAGGAATTAGAGTCCATAAGAAGTTCTGGTAAGAACAAAATGCCTAACATTGTGCGTCAACTAAGGCTACACCTGAAGAATGACATAATTAGATGTGAGGGATGTCTAAAGTGGTCAGGTGTAGATGACTGTGCCAACAATCCCATCCTGATGCCAGCAACACACCATGTCACCGATCTACTGGTACAACGCACACACGAGGAAGTAATGCACTACGGGGTCCACCACATTATTTCTAAATTGCGTCTCAACTGGTGGATACCCAGAGTTCGACAGGTAGTTCGATGAGTAGTCAAAAGGTGTGTGGTGTGCCGAAGACTAAAAGGAAGACCATTTACGACTGGACCTGCTCCACCCTTGCCAGAGTGCCGCGTTAATCAACTAGAACCCTTCAGAGTTACAGGACTAGACTATACCGGCGCATTGAGAACTAGGGAACTGGACAAGATTTATGTGTTGCTATTTACTTGTGCCACTTCATGTGCGATACATTTAGAACTTTGTGACAATATGTCTTGTGAAGAGTTTATGCTGGCATTCAGAATTTGTGCACGTCGTTCCTTCCCTCATTTGATTCTTAACGACAATGCTCCCACTTTTCTTCAAGCTTCCAGGTACTTGAAAGATATTAGCGACGATCCAACAGTTGTTGCTTACTTGGGAGAGCGGAACTGCGAATGGAAGTTCATACCAGTCAAAGCGCCGTGGTTTGGTGGGATGTGGGAACGGTGTGTAGGCATCGTGAAGTCAGGCTTACGGGCAGTTGCAGGATGCGCCTTGTTAAAAAGGAGCAAACTAGTAACTGTGCCCACTGAAGTCGAGGCGGTTGTTAATGACCATCCTCTCACCTATGTATATACCGACCTGCAAGAACCACTGCCACTAACACCAGTGCATTTGCTCTACGGCAAGTCGTTGACTGCATTTCCTACTGATTTGCAGTCTCAGGCAGAGTTAGAGGACCCTTCAATGTTCACCGAAGCTGCGGTGTCACGACTATACCAGTATATTTCTAGGGTTATCGGTGATTTTAAAAAGAGATGGGTGAATGATTACTTATTGGCACTGCGTGAGAGGACATCTAAGACTGCTGGTCAACCATCGGCACCCTCTGTAGGCGAGATAGTATTCATCCATGATGAAAGTCCTAGATTGTACTGGAAGTTGGGCCGCGTAGTGAAGGTGTACGAGGTCGAAGGCTCAGTAGGGCGAGTACCGCTGCTCAAGACAGCTACTGGGACTACAGTTCGTCCGGTTACACATCTGTACGCTACGGAGCTTGGCTCTTCTACACATGAAGAAGCTCCACCTGATGATGCTGGATCCGAGGAGGCTAACTTAGTCGATCCACCACAACCCGTTGGGGATCCGCCTCGGATCGGGACTAGACCCAGACGCGCAGCCCGTGGCGCCGTTGATATGTGGCGACAGAAGATTGCTTCTGGGCAACTCTAGTTATAAGGTGGGGTTCAGGTATTGTGTTTGGGGAGTAGGGTATCATGGATTCACGATAGTCAGTGGTATACCATACGTTTTCTATGTATACTACCCTATATACAGTATGAAACAATACAGTATGTAAGTATGTAAGCTTGACAGTAAGTATGTAAGCTTAATAAGTTAAATAAGGCCTATTATACGAAAGTATAGTATTTATGAGTCTTTAGGAATGCATGTATGACGATTATCATATAGCCATGTCGTAATATTAACCCACTGAAGCTCAGCTAGTTTAGATTAAATGTACACCGAGAGACCAGCAGATTTTTTTTTTTTTTTTTTTTTTTAAATAGCTTAACCCGTACAGCCCCAGCGACGCGTCTGACGCGTCGGCGATGTATGTAACGCACAGCCCCAGAGACGCGCCTGACGCGTCACCCTAATTGCGCCGACCGTAACCTCAGGTGTAGCCACTCAAGAGGGCTCAGATTTGTATGGGAACTGTGTACGTATCCCATGCAACCGTGCCGATGGTTGAAAACTCTCAAAGTCCACGTGCGTGCGCGCGAGCGCGCACTACCCTGTTTTTTTGGAATAATTGCCTTCAATTTTTTACTCTTGTAAAATCCGTTTTCGGGGGCTCTGTAGGACCATTTTTTAAGCTTTTTGAGCGGTTTTTCGTGGTTTTTCCTTCATTCCTAACCCATTCGCTATTGTTTTTGGAATAAAACCATTTTTTGAAAACCGGCCGGGTTCTGGTGCGCAAACATTACAAAACTAGCCGGGGCTCCACGGGTTAAATAGGTGAGAAATGAAGAATAACACAAACAAACACTCACCTGTCATTTTGGGGTCTTAAGGGGGGGGTGGGGGGGGGGGGGCATTTTTGGGTCCTATAGTGGGGGAGGGGGCGGGGGGGGGGCAGCCTCAGCCATCAGCTGATGCCGGCCGGCCTTCAAGCTTCCCGCTCTTCAAGACACAGCTGAGCGCGTCAGCATGGCAGATGTACGATGCGTCCAGTTTTCGAGTGACGGTTATATCACCACCCGAGCGTCATGTGTGCCTTCATAGTTCAGATATTAGCAACATGTATCACATATTGTCATTGTAAGTGAAGTTACAGTGTGATAAGTGCATAGATTCAAGTTTTATAAGTGTCGAGGGAGTGGCAAGCCTTAAGTACAAAGGAGTACAAAGGAGTACAAAGGAAATCAAGCAACAACAGATCTAGTGACCCTTCTAGGTTGCTTGTCCTCCAAAACACTGAGGATCAAGTGTCCAAACAGTGGTTTAGAGTGGGTAAGGGAACATTGGAAAGGGAAATACTGCCCTGGAACTAATGTCCGTGGCAGGATTAGGAAGTTAGTAGGGGACAGATGGGTTAGTAACTGAGGGGGGGATAAAATAAAGTTATTAATTTACAAACGCAGTCAGTCGCGGGTTTGATGCGAGATATTTGTCTAGGCGGAGTTTAAATGAATCAACGGTGATGCAGTCTATAACGTTTCGGGGAAGCCCATTCCACAAGTTGACAACTCGATTGAAGAAGAAATTCTTAGATTCGTGTGAGTTAAAAGATTTACCAATAATTTTGCAACCGTTTCCCCGCGTGTAATTAGATTGGTCGATAGTGAAGTACTTACTACAGTTCATATTGTCGATGCCTTTGATGATTTTGAACACTTGAATTAAGTCACCTCTTAATCTGCGCTGGGTTAAAGGAAATAGATTTAATTCTCTAAGACGCTCTTCGTATGGTTTGTTCTTTAGGCTAGGTATCATTTTGGTAACTCTACGTTGAACTCGTTCTAGCTTGTTTATATCTTTTTGGTAATAAGGGCACCAGGATTGAACGCAGTATTCCAGAAGAGGGCGGACTAATGAATTGTAAAGGGTTAGGATAACTTCTTTGGATTTATGCTCAAATGACCTGCCTATAAAGCCAATTATTTTGTTTGCCTTCTTAACAACTTCTGAACATTGTTGACTCGGTTTTAGGTTACTCGATATTGTTACTCCCAGATCGGTTTCTCTGTTTACATTCTTAAGCTGAGTGCCATTCATCGAATAGTTTGCTTTCTCATTTAGGTATCCGATATGTAGTACTTTACATTTATCCGCATTGAAACTCATTTGCCAAATTTGGGCCCAACATGACAATTTATCTAGATTGTGTTGCATATCGTCAACTTGTTCTTTTGAGAGTACGCTATTTGCAATTTTTGTATCGTCAGCAAATTTTGAGATTGTACAGGTGAGACCCTCATCTATGTCGTTGATGTAAATTAGAAAGAGAATTGGTCCTAGTACCGATCCCTGGGGTACCCCGCTACTTACATTGGTCCATTTTGATGCCTTACCGTTTATGACTACTCTTTGCTTTCTGTCGCTGAGCCAATTTTCTATCCATTTCAACACACCGTCTTGTATTCCATGCGCTTTTAGTTTTAGCAGTAAACGTTTGTGGGGAACTTTGTCAAAGGCCTTTTGAAAATCAAGGTATATAATATCTACAGCTTTACTCTCATCGTAGAGGTTGAGGATATCGTGGAAGAAGTCTAAGAGGTTTGTTAAACAGGAACGTTTTTTACGAAAGCCGTGTTGAGTATCTTTAAGTATGTTATTTTCCTCTAAGTGATTTACGAGTCTGTCTCGTATGACCGTTTCTAGCATTTTACATACAACTGAGGTTAAGCTAATTGGACGATAGTTACTGGGTAGGGATTTGCTGCCTTTTTTGAATATCGGTGTTACGTTGGCTAGCTTCCACTGATCGGGCATAGTTCCAGACTGCAAGGATTTATTGAATAGTAATGTCAGTGGTTTAGAGAGCTCATCCTTAGCTTCCTTTAGAACTCTAGGCGAGATTGTATCAGGTCCAGGCGTTTTATTTACCTTGAGTTTATCTAAACAATTCAATACTTCTCTCTCTGTAACGGTGATATTGCTTAGAACATCTGAATTATCAATCTGAATCGGCGATGGTGTAGGGATATCACTGAGGTCTTCTGTTGTAAAAACTGATGCAAAGAAGGTATTGAGGGCATTACTCATTTGTTCTTCGTCTTTGGTGTATTCTCCATTTTCATCGACTAACGGTCCAACAGTTGAAGTAACGACTTTTTTCTTTCTGATATAACTATAGAATTCTTTCGGGTTTGTTTTACTTTGATTCGCAATATGTAACTCTAAGGTCTTTTTACTTTGCTTAATTAACTTTTTGGCTTTGCGTCGTAGCTCTACAAATTTCAGCCGTTCTTCGTCATTTTGTGAGGATTTTAATCTATCATTAGCAAATTTTTTAGCAAGCAGGCAGTTTGAAATATCTTTATTCCACCATTTGGGCTTATTATTATGGCCTGGACGCCGAGTTTTTGATGGTATGCAGTCTTGCACTGCTTTTAGGTAAGTGGCTTCGAATAACTTCCAAGATGTATTTATGTCGTTATTGTGAATTAAAAAGCTCCAGTCAGTTTCTTTAAACATAGCTCTAAGTTTATGGAAGTTTGCTTTCTTGAAATTAGGGACTTTATCGATGCTACTATTTGGTTCGTTACTAGTAAACTTTAAAGTGAAAGTTATCGTACGATGGTCGCTGTTACTGAATTCATCACCAACATTCAAATTCTCTATTAATTCTTCTTTTGTTGCAAGTACAATGTCAAGAACGTTATTACCACGGGTCGGCGTTCCAACAAATTGATAAAGCGAACTCTCTTGCAAGTTCGTATACAAGTCATGTCCGGAGTGTGAAGTAAGAGTATCGCCCCACTTGGTCACAGGTAAATTAAAGTCACCAAAAATTACGGTATCTTGTGAGTTACTTACATCTGCAATTTGTTCGTAAATTTCTCGGTCAGTTTGCACTGATTGAGCTGGAGGTCTGTATATTAATGCAAGTATTATTTTTGTACCTTTATTATTCTTTATTAGCACAAAAGATGCGTCGACGTTCACAATTTGAGGTTTTGACAAGAGGGTAGGGTTAAGACTTTCTTTGATATAAAGTAAAACGCCACCTCCATTTTGATTTATTCGGCTTTTCTCAAACATTACATAACCGGGAAGTGAATACTCTGCTAAAAAGTCTCTATCTTCTGTATTGAGCCAAGATTCTGTTATGCCAATCACATCATAATTTTCTGTAAACACTAGCTCCTCTAAATCTGAAAATTTATTGCGTATGCTACGAGCGTTTGCATAGAAAACCTTTAAATTTGTTATTTTAGAACTCACGGAACGCTCTTTAATAATATTTTTGGTTCTTGTCGGATCTACATTTATGTTCATGGCTGTCCTCGGTCCTCGCTGTCTTCGGTCCTTATCGCTGGTGGTCCTCGGTTGCCTCTGTTTTTTTCTTGGCGTTGGATGATTTATGTCACTGCTGCTTCTTCTCGGATGGCGTTTTTTGATCCATGGCTGCGGACTGCTTCGTGTAGGAGACGACCCATGCGTGCTGAACCCACAGGGTTTAGATGAGTGCCATCCTTGCGGAACAGAGTAGGCTGGTTGTAGAAGTTGTCCCAGAGGTTGATGAATTCAACTTCTTCCCTCAGACACAAATGTTTTAGTCGGCTATTTGTGCTGAAAGCCTTGTCGTAGAATTTGTCAGGTGCGTCGATCTTGGGGAGAATGCCTGAGATGATGATATTCCTTGACTTGTTTTTGTAGTGCTGGATCATCTTGCGATATTTCTCCATCAACTCTTCGGATCTGGTGCGCATGACGTCATTTGAACCAGCATGGATGACAAAAAGGGTATTTTCATTTGCATCCTTTGTGGTATCTTCGAAGGCTTCCACAATGTCGTCCAGTCCAGCTCCTGGGATGCAAAATCTTTTTCGTTGATTTGGGACTCTGTCGCAGAACTCTTCGACCTGTCCTCGTAGGATGGAATCCCCAACGAGCCTGGTCTCTTCTGGTTCGTCTTCCATCTCTACCAATATCTCAAATCTGTTGGACATTGTGACTGGTAGATGAGACCTTTTCTGCGTTGGCCGTGCACCGTTCCTCACTGGTGTAAATCCGGAAACCTGTGGTGGCGGGACTCTACGTACAGGTCGGGGAGAGGAGTGGTTAGAACGGGGGCGAGGGGTTGGTACTGTTCGTGCTAGCAGGCTTCTTGCACGAGGAGTGGGGGAGAGACTAAGGTGAACAGGGCGGCTGTCCTGGTTTGATGTCGGCTCAGGTTCCTCAGAAGCATCTGCTGCAGTGTCTACTGCAGGTGTTGGATTGTTGGCAGATGACGTTGGGGCGGTGGTGGATGCTGGAGTTGAAACAATTTGAGTTAGTGATACTCCAACGTTGACTGTTACAAACTCTTGGAGTGATTCCAGCTTCCTGGTGAGGGCGTTGATCTTGTTGAGGGCTTCATCCAATTTTGCTGTCAAATCCCCTCGTTGCTGGCAGAGTCGGCAGACTTGTGGATCGGCAGGAGCAAACATGGAAGCACCAAACCTACCGGCGCAGTTCGTACAGGCACGAGGCATGGTGACGATCACTTTCTTCAGTTCACTTCACTCACTTAAAAACACTTAACTCACTTTAAAAACACTAAACTCACTTTAAAAACACTTCACTCCCTTCAGGTCGCTTCACTTACTTAAATAGGCCTAACCGAAAACAAAAATGTTGAAATACACACAAATAGGTTATCAGCGGTGATAGCCTAACCAAAAATTAAAACAAAACAAAATTAAATTTGAATACGCAGTGATAGCCGAACCGAAAACAATTTTATGTTTATTTAAACAGAAATAGGCCACCAGGGGTTATAGCCTATCCTAACCGAAAACAAAAATTATGAAATACCGGTACGCAGAAATAGGTCACCAGCGGTGATAGCCTAACTGAAAATTTAAAAATTGAAGTACGCAGAAATAGGCCACCAGGGATGATAGCCTAGACTAACCGAAAACAAAAATAACCGAAAACAAAAATTATGAAATACCGGTATGCAGAAATAGGCCACCAGCGGTGATAGCCTAGACTAACCGAAAACAAAAATTATGAAATACTGGTACGCAGAAATAGGCCACCAGCGGTGATAGCCTAACTGAAAATTTAAAAATTGAAGTACGCAGAAATAGGCCACCAGGGATGATAGCCTAGACTAACCGAAAACAAAATTAACCGAAAACAAAAATTATGAAATACCGGTACGCAGAAATAGGCCACCAGCGGTGATAGCCTAACTGAAAATTTAAAAATTGAAGTACCGTACGCAGAAATAGGCCACCAGGGATGATAGCCTAGACTAACCGAAAACAAAAATAACCAAAAACAAAAAAGTATGAAATATGCAGAAGTAGGCTACCAGGGGTGATAACCTACCTTGCGCGCATCCCCTTGTTAGTGTGGTTACCATGACGACTGGCGGGCTGGCGGCCACCTTGTTCATGGACTCACGCACGTACACACTGCTAGCTGAATGACACCCGACTTCCCCTTCACTCATTCTCACTTCTATTATGCCTCTCTCACGTACTCTGTTTATAGATTTTATACTTTACTGTATATCTTATAGTTAGAATATGAGTGTTACACATTGTTTTAGGCACTTTTGACTTACAAATATGGGTTTTGACGTATTCTTAGTGGGGAGACAGGGGAGGTGATGGTGAAGGCAGGGGGAGTGGGGGAGGATCAGTGTACACATAAACTTGCTGTGTACGTAGCAACATGACACACTATCTCGTCTCTTCTTACCCCTACCATGACCTGGCGGAATTTTGAGGAATGCCGTGGGGTCTGGGTTTATCTTCCTCCTCCTCTTCCCCCCTTGGTGGGGGAGTCAACTATGTTATGGGAACCATTAGGGGAGCGATAAACATAGCGAGGCGACGAGCTACAAGGCAACTGGGCCGGGCGGGAGGTGGGAGGCCGCCCAGTCCTTCCACTCCCGCGCTCTCTCTCCCCACTCCCCACCGTGGCGGGACTTGGGTATTGCCAATTGATAAGTATTGCCACTGTTGGGCAACATCACAAGGTATATCCCATATGAATTTGAACCCTCTAGCTACCATAGGATAAGAATAAATAAGCACAAAAGTGGCGGTGGGATAAGTGGGTAAACTGGCTTTCCCCATCCGCCCATACTCACCCGCACAGATGGGCTAGGGAGTTGCCGCATACCGCCACTGTTCGGCAACATCATAAGGTAGTTTCCCATACCATCCTCAAGCCTCTAGCTACCATAGGACATGAGTAAATTATTTCGAAGTAGCGGACGCAACATATGTGATAGGCAACATATATCAGTGATAGGCAATATGGTTTTAGACGATGTCGATCAACTGCAGACATTCTTTGCCTTCTTACGCATCAAATCAACCAAGCTACAGACCAACATGGTGAAACACATACAATAGCACTGGATATATCAAAGGCATTTGATAGAGTCTGGCATCAATCCTTATTGTCGAAGATGTCACACTACGGCCTTGCATCATTAGTTCCACTAATTTCTTCTTATCTTCATAACAGAAAAATACGTGTAATGGTAGATGGCCTTTATTCTCAATTTCACTCAATAAATGCTGGTGTTCCCCAGGGATCAGTTTTGGCCCCAACTCTGTTCCTCATTCATATCAATGATCTCATATCTACCACTCATAATCCAATACATTCCTACGCAGATGACTCAACACTCCACAGTTCCTTCACATTTACCAATTCTTTCACCCAACCCGATCTTATAAATTCAAAAATAAACACTGCAATTTCTCTGAACCGGGACCTTTCTAGAATTAATGAATGGGGACAAGAGAATCTAGTTTCCTTTAATGCACAGAAAACCAAGTACATTCAATTTTCTAACCGACAGAATCTCACTGACTCCCATATATTTTTTAATGATGTAAATATTCCCACTTCCCCTAGTATTGACATTCTCGGTGTAACATTAACTACTAACTTGAGCTGGACACATTATGTTAGAAGCATTGCTAAGAATGCCTCTAAAAACTGGGACTCCTGTACAGAGTTCAAGAATTCTTCACTGACGAGCAGTTGGCCGTAATATATAAAAGCCATGTGCGCTCTCAGATGGATTACTGTTCACCTCTGTGGGGTGGAAGTGGAGTGGTTGCATTGAGGCAGTTGGACAAAATTCAAAATAAAGCTATTAGATTAATCAATAACCCTGCAATCACACAGGACCTTCCTACATTAGCCATACGAAGAAACGTTGCATCCCTTGCATTATTCTACAGATATTTTCACAGCAATTGTTCCGAGGAACTTGCTTCAATTGTGCCGCCTCTCCACATCTTTCCCCGTAGAACTAGGGCAGCTGAGAGCGCCCATGAATTTACACTTTCTCCTCCACAATGCAGAACTTCTGCTTATCAGAATTCATTTATCCCCAGAGCTACTACTCTTTGGAATTCACTTCCCTCGAATTGCTTTCCACAAACTTACAATCAACAAATGTTTAAATCCAGTTGTTACAAACATTTTATGAATGGAGGATGCCTTTAGGCACATGGACCTTTTTGTTTTATCTGTGTTTTTCCTTCCTCCGTTCATTGTCTCTTAAAAAAAAAAAAAAAAAAAAAAAAATGTGGCACTGGGGTTTAGCGTTACATACATTGCCGACGCATACCCTGTGGCGCTGGGATCCAGTGGGTTAAATGCGGTACAATATTTACCGCTAGATATCCGCTACAAATTAAGCAGTATCCGCTAGATTCGTAGCGCAGGACGATGATGTCTCAGACGAGACGCCCCGCGCCAGAGCACATTTAGACATCGTCCTAGCAACACCTCCACTCATCAGTTCGCCGCGACCCTCGTTCCGGCTTTCATCCACCTCTCGTCATCTAACTTCATCTAACTTCATCCAACTGACAGACCGACCGACAAGCTAAGCCATATTATCATGATATAAATCTCTTCAGCATTATTTAACATATTCCCTTTTTTTGTTAAGATGCACCCTTGTGGTCCCTTCGATGTAAACAACCAACCGTGTTTGAGAAGTAGCCATTTCCCTACCATCCATCAATACTTCTACATTACCTAACTACAACCTTTCTATGGTGATTTAGTAGTGAGTTACACTCCCAGTATTTGTTATTAATTTACATTTTATATGAGCGGACCTTTCCAGTCTAGGTTGAGCAAACTAAACTTCTTTAAATCCGCCATAACCTTTCACCACATTTATTTGTCAATATTAGGACCTTTCGTGCCATTTATGTTTCGATTATTTCCTGGCGAGCATGCCTGTAATTTAGGTAAAGACAGCCTTTGACCGGGACATTTTTCTACAGAAAAATTTACAAATTTATCTTGAGATGGGGTCTAGGGGGTATTATTTGTTTTAGCTTGATGGAGGTTTAGCTAGGAAACTCAAAAACGGATCAATAAATAATTACGTAGACCAAAAAAACAAGCACTACCCCTGACAAATAGATAAATAAATAGACCAAATAAACAAGCACTACCCCCTTAATTTGCGCCGCCGAGTACATAATGATTATCGCAAAACACTTGTCGGCAAAGAGATTACCCGAGTGGACTTCCGGAGAACACTTGAACCCGGGACGCTGGGGCTAAAAGGGTTATAAAGGGAATACAGTACTTGAGGGGCAAATTGAGGTCGGGGATGGTACTTGATTCGATATTATTACTGTTTTCTCTCTCTCTCTCTCTCTCTCTCTCTCTCTCTTTATATATATATATATATATATATATATATATATATATGCGTGCGGAGTTACATGGAGGGATAGACAGACTAATGAGGAAGTAAGAAGGAGGTGTGGTGTGGAGGTAGATGTGCTGGAAAGTGTGAAAAGGAACAACTTGAGATGGTTCGGCCATATGGAACGTATGGAAAGCGAGAGAATGACTAAGAGGGTGTACGAGAGCGAGGTGGAGGGACAGAGGGGGAGAGGTAGACCGAATATGAGGTGGAAGGATGGAGTGAGGAACTACATGAACGAAGGCGGTGCTGGTTGGGGGGAGGGGCGTCGACTGACTGGGGACAGAGGTGCATGGGGGCGGTTCGTTCGTGGCCACCCCTTCGGGGATCACGGCGTCAGGCAATAGATAGATATATATATATATATATATATATATATATATGTAGTATATATATATTAGCGTGTAGAAAATCCATATAACTCATGACAAATTTTGGAATCGAGGGATTTACCGAAAAAACCCCGAAGTTTAGCGAATTGCGGCTAGAAATAGTTAGCGACCAAAACATTCGCCGGTTAAGGGGGGTAGTGCTCGGTTTTTCTGGACCCCCTTCTCTCTCATGTTTATCAGAATAGTTATAGAATTTTAAGACGTTCGTTCGGTTAGTTTGGCGATTTTGAGATCTTTTGCCTTATTTCTTTATCAATATTAAAATGTTTCATGCCATTTACGTGTCGATTATTTCCTGGCGACCGATAACGAGCCTGTAATTTCAGAAGGAACCGGCCTTCGGCCGGGAAATTTTTCTACTGAAAAATTTACAAATTAATCTTGAAAAGGGGTCTAGGGGGTATCTTTTTAAGCTTGATGGAAGTCTAGCGAGAAAATAAATAAATAAATAAATAAATAAATATATATATACAGTAGGCCAAAAACCAAACACTACCCTCGCTGTCAACCTCTTCTGTACCGGCGACGTATTTTTCATTTGATTTCAGTTACATTTAGGCGATTTTATGACACTTAGGAAGGATATATGGTTGCTGAAAGGATTAATTAAGGTATTCTGGAGACTTTTCATGGGTATACGTCCTTACTAAGATCAAGAAAATCGTCTAATAGTTGTCAGATAATAATGCAAAGGACATCACCGGTACTTATGCCTAATATCCTAATCTCTTCTAAAGATGTACTTTCTACCCTCTCTGGGCTTAACACAAATAAGGCGTACGGTCCGGACGGTGTTCCTCCTGTTGTTCTCAAAAACTGTGCTTCCGTGCTGACTCCCTGCCTAGGCAAAGTCTTTCGTCTCTGTCTATCCTCTAACGTCTTCCCTTCATGCTGGAAGTTTGCTCACATTCAACCTGTCCCAAAGAAGGGTGACCGCTCTCAACCCTCCAACTATCGTCCAATTGCTCTTATCTCTTGTCTTTCTAAAGTTTTTTGAAACTATTCTTGCTTCCAAATTTCTTAAGCATTTCTCTTCTCATAATCTGCTCTCAGATCGCCAGTATGGCTTCCTTAAGGGTCGCTCTACTGGTGATCTTCTTTCATATCTTACTAACTCTTGGTCATCCTCCTTTCGGGACTTCGGTGAGACTTTTTCTATTGCACTAGACATATCGAAAGCCTTCGATAGAGTCTGGCATAAATCTTTAATTTCTAAACTACCCTCCTTCGGTTTCTATCCCTCCATCTGTGCCTTTGTCTCTAATTTCCTTTCCGGCCGTTCCATGGCCGCGGTTGTGGACGGCCATTGTTCACTTCCTCACCCTATAAACTCCGGTGTTCCTCAGGGCTCTGTCCTATCTCCTATTCTCTTTCTAATTTTTATAAATGATCTCCTTAACTGTACCATAATTCCCATCCATTCATACGCAGACGACTCAACCTTGCACTACTCCATTAGTTTTTCAGAACGCCCCAGCCAGCAATCCCTCAACGACAAACGTAATGAAGCCATAGAACTCTTAAATTCTGATCTAAATACTATTTCCAATTGGGGCAGAGAAAACCTTGTTAACTTTAATGCTTCCAAAACCCAATTTCTCCATCTATCTACCCGTCAGGATCTCCCAGCGGACTATCCCTTATTCTTCAACAATACAAAAATCAACCCTTCATCTTCTCTCAATATTCTTGGTGTCTCTTTTTCTTCTGCTCTCATTTGGAAGGACCATATTACCAGTCTTGCTAAGGCAGCCTCCCAGAAGCTGGGTGTGCTCAACCGCCTTAGGGGGTTCTTTTCCCCTGCACAGCTTCTTGCTCTGTACAGGGGCATAGTGCGCCCTTGTATTGAGTATTGTTCACATGTGTGGGGAGGTTCCTCTCACACCGCTCTCCTAGACAAAGTTGAAAGGAAGGCCTTTCGTATCATTAACTCCCATCCACTCACCAACTCTCTGCAATCTCTCTCTCTCCGCCGCAATGTTGCATCTCTCTCGCTATTCTATCGCTACTATAATAATCAGTGTTCCTCAGAGCTATCCCAGTGCATACCACCTCCTTTACGTAGGGCACGTGGTACCCGTCTTGCAACTCAATCCCACCCCTACTCTGTGCAACTCTCCAACCCAAGAGTGAAACGTTACTCTCAAACTTTCTTCTACTCAACAGCTGAGCTCTGGAACTCTCTCCCAGAATCAGTCTTTCCCTCTTCCTATGACTTAAATTGCTTCAAACTCCGTGTGTCCAGGCATTTTGGCTCGAACGTCCCTTGATTTAGGCCCTGTCACTCTTTCAACTATGGGGGAGGCACTCGCTATAGGCAGTTATGCCTTTTGCCTCCCTCAATCACATAGAAAAAAAAAAAAAAAAAAAAAAAAAAAAAGGGGTTAAGGAGAGGAGTTTAAACTTTAAGGGGGTAGTGGTTATTTTTTAAGTTATATATTCATTGATTCATGTGTTTAGTAGCCTCCCTAGACCTCCATAAAACTTAAAAAAACACCCCTAGATCCCCCTTCAAGATCTATTTGTACATTTTTCGGTAGAAAAATGTCCCGGCCGAAGGTTTGTTCCTCTTAAAATTACAGGCTCCCCTGGGAAAAAATCTACACCTAAATGGCACGAAAGGTCTTAAAATTGAAAATGGAATTGGGCGAAAGGTGCTAAAATCGCCAAACTAATGGGCCAAACGTCTTAAAATCTCAAAACTAATGTGGCTAAACTCGAGGGAGAAAGGGATCCAGAAAAACGAACCATCTGGCTTCTCTTAGACGACTTTATTCAGTCTGTAAAGGGCCTCCAGCAATTAACAGGCGTCGAACTATCTCATTTAACCCTATTTACTTCCACAAATTCTTCTTAACCCTTTATGTACCGGCGACGTCTTTCTTAAGTTTATTCTAGCTATATTTAGACGAGTTTGTGCAGTTTATTCTAGCTATATTTAGACGAGTTTGTGCAGTTTATTCTAGCTATATTTAGACGAGTTTGTGCAGTTTATTCTAGCTATATTTAGACGAGTTTGTGCAGTTTATTCTAGCTATATTTAGACGAGTGTGTGCAGTTTATTCTAGCTATATTTAGATGAGTTTGTGCAGTTTATTCTAGCTATATTTAGACGAGTTTGTGCAGTTTATTCTAGCTATATTTAGACGAGTTTGTGCAGTTTAAGAAGGATATGTGGTGGCATAAAAGGGTTAAGTGAGATAATTCGAAACCTGTTAATTGCTGGAGGCCCTTTATAAACTGAATAAAACCGTTTATTAGTCTCCAGAAGAATAAAGTCAGAATGACGTCTTCGGGACAGAAGGGGTTAATCTGTACAAAATCGTCTAATTTGGGCTTGGGTAATATAAGGGGGGGGGGGGCTCTGAGCCCCCCTCTCCCTCATATTTAGCCCCATAAGTTTGGCGATTGTAAGATCTTTTGCCCCTTTTTTTGCCAATATTAAGACCTTTCATGCAATTTAAGTGTCGATATCTTCTCCTGGCGAGCAAGACCAAGCCTGTAATTTAAGGGGGTATGCCCTGCGACAGTGTTTATTTTTCTATGTCCGTAAATTCGCGGCGAATAGGGCGAATTCAGAAGCGAATGAAGTCGAAGAAGGCGAATTATGGCAATAGCAGTGCGACAGAAGTACGCTCAAAGTGCGATTGTGGCGACTATTTAGGCGACAATGGCGAATGATGTGCAAAATTTTATGGCGAATCATGGCGAATTTGGCAATCGATGATGGCAACAGAAGCGTTTGCAGGGCGATTGTCCTACGAATGTTGGACGATGTGATTGCGAACAACACGAAGGATGTGCGAACATGGCGAATGTCAGACACCTATCGATTATTTAGGATTATGGCCAATAGGTAGAATTCATTATTACAAGCCTTTTGAAAATGATAGAGCGTTGTATTAACATTAAACATGACTCACTCTATCCAATCCGACGGGAGAATTGAGGTATTTCGCCATCACCTTCCCCTATATAGATGAGGAACACCATGATTACATGGAGAATTAACAAGTCAAATCATTAATATTAGTATTGATGTATGTGTATGATTGCGTGGATAGAAATTTATTGTTATTACCCATCATATAAATTTATGTTGTCACATGAGGAATTGTTATTTATTGGTTTATTGATTTTATTTTCAAATTACCATATTCATTTGTATGTTTATTTATTCCCTTACATATGTCAACCGTTGCAACCATTCATATGTTTATCTATTTTGCATATGTCAGTTTAATTTTAATAGCAAGAATATAATTTGTTTATATATTTGACAGTTTTATTGGAATAGCAACAATTTAATGTTTTAACCTTTTTTACATTGTTATTACTAATATGTTTTCTTGCCAAGATAAAATTATCTAAAGTTAGTGAAATGGGTAATTGAAAATGATAAATACATTTGTTATTGTTATATTGAAAAAATGCCCCCCAAAAATAGGTACATTTATATTAAACTTTACAAAAATAGGTACTATGGTGACCTACACGCGCCTCCAAACCGCCAGCCGATCTCACGGCCCCTCAACACCTGTGTGAGAAAAGAGAAAGGGAACGTTCATAAAATAATATAAATATTTATTCATACACAAATCCTTTAATACATTCATTCTAACGTCAGATATCCCAAACAGTCGCAAACCCTGTGTGTATACTAGATCAAAAGTGTGGGTGCTAATCTCTGGCTTGTGTCGCCACCGTTATCTGATGACACCCACCCTCAACTCCCTCTCCCCACCAGTTCACAGGCAAGCTTATTTGAGTGGGTAACGATTGCTAAACGAATACTAAGAATGTTTGTATAAATCTGTCAACGGACAAATAAAATTGATGGCAATTGTTTAACGATTACTGAGAATGTTTGGATATAAATCTGTGCAGCGGTTGGCAACTTTTGAGGCAGACTTGTGAGAAACATTTACACCAAATTAATTGTATAAGGGGTGACGAAAATTTGACGAACATTAACAGATTATATAAATGTGTCAAAGGGAACAAAACAATTATCTGGGTCAAGCACAAAGGGGAAATTACAACATGACAATTTTATCTGACTTTACTTCACTTGGGGGAAAATGGGCGGCAGTTTCACATACATGCCTGTAGGCTATCATCACGAGATAATGAGAGGGAGATAGGACAAGACTGTATACATCCTGGAGGCATAAATCCTATTAATACTTTCTCAGCCGGCCTAATGACCATGATATGGTAGGGCAAATATTTAATGTTTTGAGTATATATATATATATATATATATAATAATATATATATATATATAATATATATTATATATAATATATATATATATATATATATAATAAATAAATATATATCTATATATATTCTATAAATATATATTCTATATATCTATATATCTATGTATATATATATATATATATATATATATATATATAATATATATATATATTATATATATATCTATAAATTATATATCTATATATATATCTAATGTATATATATATATATATATATATATATATATATATATATATATATATATATATATATATATATATATATATATATTTTACTACCTTTTAATGTCGGACCAGAAGTAGAATCAAGAAAAGCGTGAAGACGAAGCCACCAGTTATATATGTGTGAAGGTTCAGTGCTTGACGTTCCCTTGATGCGTGTCTGGTCCGGGCCGGAGCATGGGGGGCACCTGCAGGGAGGCTGTCCCTGTTGTCGGTTTCATTGTCACTTTGGACGAACTCGACTGTCGTGTCGTGTCGCTGTCGCCACCATCATCACGCTCCTCCACCGGCTAAACATAAAATACAAATATTATACACGGGAATTATAAATAATAATGTTTCTTGAGAGACAGAAACCATGAATAGGTTTTGAACCCACCGACACCTCCTACATTACGGAAAGGTGGGCACCTTTTATCACACAGTGCCCAGGTTTCCAGGGTATGTGGTCAACTGTTTCGAAACATGGATATGTATTTAAAATATTCATTTCCGAAATAAATATATTCCTGAATCCAGAAACAGTGTAAACAAAATTGTAGTAACTGTTAAATTAAACTTGGCGAGACACACTACAAATGTAGTGTGAAAAATCGAATGAGGAATTACTGAAATAGATAAATTATTGTAGAAATAATAAATACATATGTATAATTACCTGCCGTTTGCGTGGCCTCGTCCATACTTTGCCGATGTGAGGGTTCACGAACCGGAAATTGTTTCTTATCCACTGTTCCCTCGGCGTGAGTGGTTTTACCCGCTTCTCCTGGGTAAGCTTGGTGAAGCGGGTCTGCATCCCCCTGAACCAGCTCGTCAGCTGACCATCTGTTTTTGATAAACATATAGTAGCTTTTGAAAGTGTAGGACATGGGAAAAATGTGCTGGCGATCACCAACAGCAATTAGTCCTTGTCACTTTATACAGGTCATATTTATGCCACTTATAATGTAATAAATATGTCAACCAAAGCAAAAACTCACATTACATTACAGCAAATTATGTCCCAAATAACGGTGCGTGTGTGCATGTTGACTGTGCAATAAAGGGAAATATGCAAATGACAAATTCCTTTAACCCGCAGAGTGCCAGACAATTATTGACCCTATGCATCTGCCAGTGCCAGAGGATTTTTTTTTTTTTTTGGCTAAATCTATCAAGTTGAGTGAGAAAGGAAGGATAATGGTAAAAAAAACACTCCCCTTGTCCATTTTCGCCAGAAATCAGGTCCCCATGGTCCCAAATGTAGCTGAAATTTTCAGAGTAAATCATCGACTGTTATGTACAAAGGAGTACAAAGGAGTACAAAGGAAATCAAGCAACAACAGATCTAGTGACCCTTCTAGGTTGCTTGTCCTCCAAAACACTGAGGATCAAGTGTCCAAACAGTGGTTTAGAGTGGGTAAGGGAACATTGGAAAGGGAATTACTGCCCTGGAAATAATGTCCGTGGCAGGATTAGGAAGTTAGTAGGGGACAGATGGGTTAGTAACTGAGGGGGGGATAAAATAAAGTTATTCATTTACAAACGCAGTCATTCGCGGGTTTGAAGCGAGATATTTGTCTAGGCGGAGTTTAAATGAATCAACGGTGATGCAGTCTATAACGTTTCGGGGAAGCCCATTCCACAAGTTGACAACTCGATTGAAGAAGAAATTCTTAGATTCGTGTGAGTTAAAAGATTTACCAATAATTTTGCAACCGTTTCCCCGCGTGTAATTAGATTGGTTGATAGTGAAGTACTTACTACAGTTCATATTGTCGATGCCTTTGATGATTTTGAACACTTGAATTAAGTCACCTCTTAATCTGCGCTGGGTTAAAGGAAATAGATTTAATTCTCTAAGACGCTCTTCGTATGGTTTGTTCTTTAGGCTAGGTATCATTTTGGTAACTCTACGTTGAACTCGTTCTAGCTTGTTTATATCTTTTTGGTAATAAGGGCACCAGGATTGAACGCAGTATTCCAGAAGAGGGCGGACTAAGGAATTGTAAAGGGTTAGGATAACTTCTTTGGATTTATGCTCAAATGACCTGCCTATAAAGCCAATTATTTTGTTTGCCTTCTTAACAACTTCTGAACATTGTTGACTCGGTTTTAGGTTACTCGATATTGTTACTCCCAGATCGGTTTCTCTGTTTACATTCTTAAGCTGAGTGCCATTCATCGAATAGTTTGCTTTCTCATTTAGGTATCCGATATGTAGTACTTTACATTTATCCGCATTGAAACTCATTTGCCAAATTTGGGCCCAACATGACAATTTATCTAGATTGTGTTGCATATCGTCAACTTGTTCTTTTGAGAGTACGCTATTTGCAATTTTTGTATCGTCAGCAAATTTTGAGATTGTACAGGTGAGGCCCTCATCTATGTCGTTGATGTAAATTAGAAAGAGAATTGGTCCTAGTACCGATCCCTGGGGTACCCCGCTACTTACATTGGTCCATTTAGATGCCTTACCGTTTATGACTACCCATTGCTTTCTGTCGCTGAGCCAATTTTCTATCCATTTCAACACACCGTCTTGTATTCCATGCGCTTTTAGTTTTAGCAGTAAACGTTTGTGGGGAACTTTGTCTAAGGCCTTTTGAAAATCAAGGTATATAATATCTACAGCTTTACTCTCATCGTAGAGGTTGAGGATATCGTGGAAGAAGTCCAAGAGGTTTGTTAAACAGGAAAGTTTTTTACGAAAGCCGTGTTGAGTATCTTTAAGCATGTTATTTTCCTCTAAGTGATTTACGAGTCTGTCTCGTATGACCGTTTCTAGCATTTTACATACAACTGAGGTTAAGCTAATTGAACGATAGTTACTGGGTAGGGATTTGCTGCCTTTTTTGAATATCGGTGTTACGTTGGCTAGCTTCCACTGATCAGGCATAGTTCCAGACTGCAAGGATTTATTGAATAGTAATGTCAGTGGTTTGGAGAGCTCATCCTTAGCTTCCTTCAGAACTCTAGGCGAGATTGTATCGGGTCCAGGCGTTTTATTTACCTTGAGTTTATCTAAACAATTCAATACTTCTCTCTCTGTAACGGTGATATTGCTTAGAACATCTGAATTATCAATCTGAATCGGCGATGGTGTAGGGATATCACTGAGGTCTTCTGTTGTAAAAACTGATGCAAAGAAGGTATTGAGGGCATTACTCATTTGTACTTCGTCTTTGGTGTATTCTCCATTTTCATCGACTAACGGTCCAACAGTTGAAGTAACTACTTTTTTCTTTCTGATATAACTATAGAATTCTTTCGGGTTTGTTTTACTTTGATTCACAATATGTAACTCTAGGGTCTTTTTACTTTGCTTAATTAACTTTTTGGCTTTGCGTCGTAGCTCTACAAATTTCACCCGTTCTTCGTCATTTTGTGAGGATTTTAATCTATCATTAGCAAATTTTTTAGCAAGCAGGCAGTTTGAAATATCTTTATTCCACCATTTGGGCTTATTATTAGGGCCTGGACGCCGTATTTTCGATGGTATGCAGTCTTGCACTGCTTTTAGGTAAGTGGTTTCGAATAACTTCCAAGATGTATTTATGTCATTATTGTTAATTAAAAAGCTCCAGTCAGTTTCTTTAAACATAGCTCTAAGTTTATGGAAGTTTGCTTTCTTGAAATTAGGGACTTTTTCGATGCTACTATTTGGTTCGTTACTAGTAAACTTTAAAGTGAAAGTTATCGTACGATGGTCGCTGTTACTGAATTCATCACCAACATTCAAATTCTCTATTAATTCTTCTTTTGTTGCAAGTACAATGTCAAGAACGTTATTACCACGGGTCGGCGTTCGAACAAATTGATAAAGCGAACTCTCTTGCAAGTTCGTATACAAGTCATGTCCGGAGTGTGAAGTAAGAGTATCGCCCCACTTGGTCACAGGTAAATTAAAGTCGCCAAAAATTACGGTATCTTGTGAGTTACTTACATCTGCAATTTGTTCATAAATTTCTCGGTCAGTTTGCACTGATTGAGCTGGAGGTCTGTATATTAATGCAAGTATTATTTTTGTACCTTTATTATTCTTTATTAGCACAAAAGATGCGTCGACGTTCACAATTTGAGGTTTTGACAAGAGGGTAGGGTTAAGACTTTCTTTGATATAAAGTAAAACGCCACCTCCATTTCGATTTATTCGGCTTTTCTCAAACATTACATAACCGGGAAGTGAATACTCTGCTAAAAAGTCTCTATCTTCTGTATTGAGCCAAGATTCTGTTATGCCAATCACATCATAATTTTCTGTAAACACTAGCTCCTCTAAATCTGAAAATTTATTGCGTATGCTACGAGCGTTTGCATAGAAAACCTTTAAATTTGTTATTTTAGAACTCACGGAACGCTCTTTAATAATATTTTTGGTTCTTGTCGGATCTACATTTATGTTCATGGCTGTCCTCGGTCCTCGCTGTCTTCGGTCCTTATTGCTGGTGGTCCTCGGTTGCCTCTGTTTTTTTCTTGGCGTTGGATGATTTATGTCACTGCTGCTTCTTCTCTGATGGCGTTTTTTGATCCATGGCTGCGGACTGCTTCGTGTAGGAGACGACCCATGCGTGCTGAACCCACAGGGTTTAGATGAGTGCCATCCTTGCGGAACAGAGTAGGCTGGTTGTAGAAGTTGTCCCAGAGGTTGATGAATTCAACTTCTTCCCTCAGACACAAATATTTTAGTCGGCTATTTGTGCTGAAGGCCTTGTCGTAGAATTTATCAGGTGTGTCGATCTTGGGGAGAATGCCTGAGATGATTTTATTCCTTGACTTGTTTTTGTAGTGCTGGATCATCTTGCGATATTTCTCCATCAACTCTTCGGATCTGGTTATGGTATCAGAACGTATAGGTAGGAGGGTGGTGGGAGGGTGGTTTGGGGGATGGTGGGGGGAAGGTAGAAGCGTAATTGACTGTGTTACAAATATGAAGCCGATTGGTGAGGTAGTTTCGCCACCACAGATTTTCCTTTTTTTCCTTTTCTTCGTACGGATACGCTGGAAGTGGGTGGTGGGAGGCGGTTAGGGGTGTGGTGGGAGGAAGGCAGAAGGGTAAGGGACTTGTCACACAAATATGGAACCGATTAGTGCAGTCGTTTCGCCGCCACAGATTTTCCTTTTTTTTCCTTGTGAGGCGACCGATAGTCAGCGAGTGGGTGAGGGGAGGGGGTTGTGTTGATGGTGGCAAGAAGCCAGAAGGGTAAGGTACATGTGGTAGAAATATGAAAGCCATAGGTGTAGTCGTTTCGCTGCTACAATTTGTTTTCGGCGAGTCCGGATATATATACGGACCTGGCACTGGGCGTGACAAGACCCTAGTCCGTATATATACGGACCTGGCACTCGGGGGGTAATTAAACAAGCAGCAAATTGATAACATTATTATTAACATAAACAAACTTGTTTCGCACACAATATCACTTAATTTTTATATGTAAAATACTTGTTTTTTTGCATATTTCTACTGCACAATTCCATACTGACACATAATTTGATGTTTTCAACTTACCAGTGACGTTGAGTGATCTGGCCTATGTTCTAAGGCTGTTTTTTAAAGGCCTGTCCCTGTAGGACTTGTGGCCTTTGTTGTAGAGGAATGGTCGATTCTTGAACCAGTCGACCAGTTCCGCTTCCTCTTCTTCAGTGAAGACGTTCCTCTTTGCAGGCGCCAGATTTGAGGTGTCCATCTCCGATACTTCCTCTTCATGTTCAGCCACAATATCCTCCTCATCGGGTTCATGTCTCCCAATAATTGGTGACCGTGACCGTGAGCGTGATCTAGGTGAGCGGCCTTGTCCACTCGTGCCTGGTATGGACTCTGATGGGGGTGTGGGTCCAGTCATCTCCTCCTCCATCTCCTTCTCGGCCTTCTTCGGGGTAACTTTGGGCATGATGAAACGGGTGCGCGGACGATAGTAGGGACGTGTGCTCTTGGTGGTGGTAACTAGGGTAATGACACCCTGACACGACTGGTGTATATACTGTATATGGGTCAATGAAACTGGAGGGACCATAGATAGTGTTATCGCAAGGGTCAAGGCGACCCCAATATGATTTCTGTGCCAAACGTTCGCCCTCATTCGACCTACATTCGCCCTCATTCTACCAATGTCACCCTGCTGTCGTGTTGCATTAGCTGATATTCGTCGAAACACTCACTGCATTCGCACAACCACCGTACGGTAGTCACCATAATCGAGCCAATTTGCTCACAAGCAGCGTTGCCAATAATTGCAATTCGCCATATTCGCTCCAAAGTTCGCAGGGCGTTCGTCCATAATCGCCCATATTCGTCCGGTATTCGCTCGGCATTCGCACAACATTCAACCTATTTATCCGACATTCGCCTAATTCGCCCACATTCTCCGGTACTGGCGAATATGGGGACAATGGTACGAATTGTGCGACTATCGTGTGAACAACGTCGAATGCAGTGAGACAAAGGGCGAATGTCGCACAACATTCGCCAACATTTTGAATTCGCAGCCATTCTTTGGGTATGCTCAAAATTTACGGCGAATCTGGGCAAACATGGGCGACGCTAGGGCGAACGCTGTGCAATTTCGTCGACAATTGGAGAATATTCGCGCGAATATGGCGAATGTTGAGATATAGACAAGAAAATCCTGTCGCCCTCTGTCGCTGGGCGTTCGCCATCGAAAAGTTGCACAGTGGGATACCCCCTTGAGGAGGAATCGGCGTTCGGCAGGACATTTTCTGCCGTAAAATGTACAAATATATCTTGAAGGGGGATCCTGGGTTTTTTTGTTTTCAAGTTTGATAAAGGTCTGGGGAGGAAACTAGAATAAACAAAAATAAAAACATCGGCCAAAAGTGAACCATCCCCCCATTAAAACAAAACTCACAAATACATACAGAGAGACAACATCGATCCCATAATCACCGAGGCGAAGAGATTAACCCTTTCAGGTCCGGGGATTGCCGTTTGGCATTCATAAATAGATTTCTCTTAATATCATAATTACCTCTCCAAATTTGTTTTCTGCCCACAACTCGCTCAAAGACAACTGCAGAGGTTGAAGTAATTAAACTGAAGGTTTCTAAACACCCCTGATGGTCACAAAGGTTTAAAATATCACTGTAAGGCCGCAATCGCGTCCTTACTGTGCGCGAAATGGTTAACAAATTACAAAATACGTCTCTTTCACAATGAACCCGAGAGAAAACGCAAAATTTTTCCATTTTCTATCGAAGTCAAGAGAGAGAGGGAGGGGGAGGGGACACTCGCCAATTAATTTCCCCCTATCTGTAATCAGGCCAGTAATACGATTAGTTGAAGGTAAATACTCTCCCTTTACCCGAACCCAGATTATTATATTTTTACGAGCCGGGATTTTTTAATTTGGCTTGCCTCTTGTTCTTTCTTTCATATTTTGAATCCTCCTATCATATTTTGGATCCTCCTATCATATTTCTTCCCTCCAGCATTTTCTTTTCTTTCTGTTTTTACTTGTTTTACTTATGTTTTTCTTTTAACCCACTGAACCCCAGCGACGACAACGTGTCGTCACTGGTACTCCGGTCCCAATTACTCCGGTCCTATGACACCTAGAGGGCTCAAATTTGTACGGGAACTGTGTAAGTATCCCACGCAACCTTGGCGATGGTTGAAAACTCTCAAAGTCCAACCGCGTGCGCGTGAGCGCGCAAAAACATGTTTTTTGGGTGTCTTTGCCTTCAATTTTTTACTCTTCTAAAATCCGTTTTCGGGGGCTCCGTAGGACCAATTTTTGACCTTTTTGATTTTTTTGTTTTGGTTTTTCCTTCATTCCTAACCCATTCGCTATTGTTTCTGGAAAAAAAAATCAAATCCTGCCGGTCCCTGGTGGTACATTTATTTATAACTAGCTGGGGTTCGGTGGGTTAATTTGTTCTTTTTGTTTTAAATTTGACTTTCCTCTGTTCGTTCTTTCATATTATGGATCTTCCGTGTATTTGTTTTGCCTCCAACATTTGTTTTTCTTTTAATTTGCTCTTATTTTTTTGTATTTGGCTTTCCTCTGTTCGTTCTTTCGTATTTTTGGATCCTCCGTTCAATTTGTTTTCCTCCAATATGTTTTTTGTTTGTCATGCTTTTTTTCGGTTAGGCTTTTAGTCTCCTCATATGCCGTTTGATTATATTTTTACGTTTAGACTTTTTTCTTAATTCATTTCTACTTTGTATTAAATTGTTCGTTGCTCGAACTTTATCGTATTTGTTTTCTTTCTTTTTTTGGGGAGGTGGGGGGGAGTGGAGTGCTGGGGGGGGGGGGGGGTTGCAGAGTCCAAATATCCTTTCTTTAATGTATTATCTTCGCAGCATTTAAGGAGTATTATATTCACCCCTTCTATACCAGCCCAGCGAAAACTTTTGTATTATATTCTAGCTATATTTAGATGATTTTGTGCAGTTTAAGAAGGATCTGTGGCAGTAAAAAGGGTTAAGCGAGATAGTTCGAAGCCTGCTAATTGCTGGATGCCCTTTTTAAACTGAAAAAATCCAGCAATTATAACAGGCTTCGAACTATCTCACTTTACCCTTTTTGCTCGGCCTTTTAATTTGGCGATTTTAAGACCTGTCGCCCCATTACTTTGTCAATATTAAGACTCTTCGTGTCATTTAGGTGTCGATTTTTTCCTGGCGAGCGATAGCGCGACTGTAATTATAGAGGAACCGGACTTTGCTCGGATTTTTTTTCTATCGAGGTGCCTTTAAGAGAGATTGTTCTCAAAAGGCGCAGCCATGATATTATATTGTAAAATTTACATATATTGTATGTTTGATTGGCAAAAAAAAAAAAAAAAAAAAAAAAAAAAATGCAAATTGATCTTGAAGGAGGGTCTTGGGAGGATGTTTTTTTAAGCTTGATGGAGGTTTTGGGAGGACACTAAAATTAATCTAAAAGTTATATAAATGAGCAAATAAATACGCCCTCCCCCTTAATATGTTATGGATATTAACTCTTTGAATATTATGACGCATTTTTGACAGTTTATTCTGGCCGTTATTAGACGATTGTATACAGCTTAGGAAGGATCTGTGGGCATTATAGGGATACAGACAATCTAAATTAACCCTTTGACTTCCATGTACCCTTCCTAATCTAAATAAAATTGCCGTGCAGGTTTTTTTTTTCTTCCATACCCTTTTTAATTAGTCGTCTTTTTGTAATCGTTATCGTGCATATATATTTTATTTTTTCTATTATTTTTCAGTTTAAGTATTTAATTTACTTTCTTATTATATCAGACAGTTTTTTTTTACACACACACTCTCTCTCTCTCTGTCCAACTCTCTAACCCAAGATTGAAATTTTTGTCCCAGTATTTCTTCTACTCAACAAGCAAGCTTTGGAACTCTCTCCATCAAACTCAATCTGTCTTAAGGGGAGATGGGTCGTTTTTCTGGTCCATGTTCATCCTCATGTTTAGTCCCATTAATTTTCAGATGTTATGACGTTCGCCCCATTAGTTTGTCGATTTTAAAACTTTTCGTCCCATTTTTATATCAATATTAATACCTTTCGTGGCATTTAGGTGTCGATTTTTACCTGGCGAGCGATAGCGAGCTTCTAATTTTAGATTGGGAGAGACGTATCCTCACCAGAATTCGAACCCACTCACTCCAGGTATATTTGGGAGAGTTGGGCACCGTAACCACTCGCTCATGGTCGAGTGGCTATGGTGCCCAACTCTCCCAAACATACCTGGAGTGAGTGGGTTCGAATCCTGGTGAGGATACCTTTCTCCCAACCTGTCGTACATTATCATTGGATATCTAATTTTAGAAGCAACCGGCCTTCTGCCGGGACATTTTTCTATCGACAAATTTACATATTTTTATCCTGAAAGGTGTTTTTCTAAGCTTGATGGAGGTCTAGAGAGGAAACTCAAAAATGTATTAATAACTAAATATACAGTATAACCATTATTCTCCTTGTAAACATTGCGAGGTATTAATGTATTTATTTATTAATATTATGACACGCTTTTCTTATACGCCTTATTTCCAGTATTTCTGTTTTCTCTGATTTATTAGCGCTTTTCTCCCTTTACTCCCACCATGAGCAGATTAATCCATGTATGATATATAATTCAATGGCTTGCGAGATTCGTTCTATAAAGAAGTTGGAGCTGTAGACAACGGTATTTAGCAGAATTTACAGCTAAAATACGGTCGTAGTACATTTATATATACATAAAACCCAATTCAACATTACATTTATCCATCAGAAACGTGCATTATTAGTGCATGTATGTTGAATATCGATGTTCACGGCTCCAACTTCCTTATAGCCCGAAACTCGCAAGTGGCCAATTCAATGGTTTGTTGTGTGTGTTTGATCAGGCGTGTATTATAATAATGTCGTGGCCCTTAATATTTAATAAGGGGGTAGTACTCGCCTTTTATGGACCCCCTTCTCCCTCATGTTTAGCATATTAGTTTTGAGGTTTTAAGACGTTTGTTCCGTTAGTTTGGCGATTTTGAGACCTTTCGCCTATTTTTGTTGTTAATATTAAGACCTTTCGTGCCCTTTAGGTGTCGATTTTTTCCTGGCAAGCGATAGCGAGCCTCAAATTTTAGAAGGAATCGGCCTTCGGCTGGGATTTTATTTTACCGAAAAATGTGCACATTTATCTTGAAAGAGGGTCTGGGGGATGTTTTTCTAACCTTGATGGAGGTTTAGCGAGGAAGCTCTAAAATAAATAAACACATAAATATATAGACCAAAAACCAAGCACTAACCCCTTAATGAACATAGGATCTGAATGGTGACTTTGTTAGCTATGTGTATTTTAGGTTCTGGGGAGGCTATATATATATATATATACTTCTCTCTCTCTCTCACTCACTCTCTCTCTCTCTCTCTCTCTGTTTCTTTCTTTCTCTCTCTCTCACTCTCACTCTTTCACTCTCACGCTTTCACTAATTTTCTCACTCATTCTCTCTCTCACTCTCATTCTCTCACTCTCATTCGCTCACTCACTCACTCTCACTCTCTCCATTTATTTAGGATGACCACTAACCGACCTTAATTTGGCTGTCACTTTTTCATCTTTGGTGGAGACACTTGTTACAGGCAGCTTTGTCTTTTGTCACCCTCATACACTTAGAAAACAAAAATACACTGAAATATGCTTCGACGTGTAATGAGAGTTTTCTTAAGTGTTCAATTAATGGTTGTCTTCCCTCTCTCCCACAGATATGAACTGGTTGGTCCAGTGCCAAGTGATGAACAAGTATCGTTATTCAAGACTTTTAACAAGGAACCTTTCTATGATCGTGCAAAATGAACACACGTTATGCATTATGTGTTGAACCAGTTTTAGTTGTGTTCGGATCTCTTGGACTTCGAAATGGTCATCTTAGTCTGTACCGTACACACTCTTTCGAAACAATTGGTTTTTGTTTTGTTATTTTGTAATTACTGAATATTTTCGTGTGGTATTCTCATGCAAAATGTGATGAAATGTGTTCCCTTACTAGCAGAGAATATTTTGAAATATAATAAAATCGCCTCACATCTGATTAGCAAAATTATGATAGAAAATATGGTCAAAATAATGTCTCTTTACTTTTGAGAGAACCTTTCGAAAGCTCACAAATTCGCCTGAAATGTGATCAGCAAAATTGTGATGGAAAAAACTATCGGATTAAAATATATAAATTTACATATAGGCCTATCTTACCATTATAACTTTCAAAATCCTTCCAGATTATTTGATTGAGTTGATTTCAATACGAAGTTTCCTTTTTGAGTAGACATGCACTAAACTAATTTATGGTTTTGCTCTTAAATATTATCTATATAGAAAACAAGTGGAAATATTAATGACAAAAAAATGTACCAGAACATGTACACATCTAACATGGAATTAATACGCAACGTGAAACAAGCAAACAAATAAATCTACGGAAAACAATATCCAGTGTTCGATTACAAATTAGTAATAGAATGTACTAAGAATATATAAGTAAATATAGAATAATATAGTAAAATAAATCTATAGAAAATATATCCAGTGTTCGATTATGTTACAATATGCTAAGATATAAGTAAATATAGAAAAAATATTCCAAAATCAATATCGTGCCATGAAGGAAGGCTTGATCGTTTAATATAACTCCAGTCACATGCCATTAGAGCTACCGCCATCAGATTGTATAACAAGCAAGCTACCTGTAATGATGAATTGAACCTCAGCCCTTTCTACATGAGGTAAATACATTTTTCCTATCCCCCTATTATTTACAAGACAATCATATAACCCTCTCACGCATTTATGACGCAGAAGTTGCCAGATTAGCAATAAGAAATAGAGTTCTCTCACTCATATAATCACCTCTCCAAAATTAGTTTTCTGCCCATAGCTAACTCAAAGACAACTGCAGAGGTTGAAGTAACTAAAATAAAGGTTTCTAAATACCCCTGATGGTAAAAAAGGCTTTAAAGTATCCCCAATAGGCTCAAAATCGCGTCATATGTCGGAGAGGGTTAATTTAATTAAGAATATATATATATATATATATATATATATATATATATACTGTATATACTGCGTGTGTGTGTGAGATAATGGTTTTAGTTTGGAGTCCGGGTGAGTGGTGTTCGTTCAGGTGTTACAGTGAGAGAGAGAGAGAGAGAGAGAGAGAGAGGAAGAATAAGAAAAGCGTGAGAGAGGGAGGGATTTGATTTGATTCGATTTGATTCATTATTGAGATAGTACAAATACATAAAATTACATATACCTGTACATAGTCTCAAAAGAGCAAAGGTGATTATACATTCCTTTAACCTACTCATATTTTACTTATACTGTATGTATACACACACAAAACATTGAATATAAGTCTTAAAGTCTCAGAAAAAAACCAAGCCGGGGTTGGTTCCTACGGCTTATTATACTTGTAAATACCCCAATATAAAAGGGAAAAGGTTCAGCCCACTTCTGGTAATACCCTAAATCCCAAAATGGGTTCCTAGCTATCCTAATTTCAACCAAAGCTTCCTCCCGCCCCCGATAATCCCGTTTCTTGGGAATATCCCTCCCAATCTTTGGCACCACTGTGCTAAGTGGGCTTATATATATATATACATATACAGACATATACATAAATGTACACATACATATATATATATATATACATATATATACACATACATATGCACACATACAGTATACATACTGTTACGTATCTTGATCCTCAAGTGGTTAACTTGATGAATCTAGATAGCACAGAGATATATATTAAGGTATCAGTCAGCTGAAGGCAAAACAAAAGTAAAATCTAATAAAATAATTTCCTGTTGTTGCTTCCTTTCCTTTTGGATCTTTAGGACTTAGTATCCTTTATTGACTGATACTCTTTAATTATGAAAAATACTGAAACTAATTAAAGTCATGTAGTATTTATAAAGAATTATTATTTAACCGAAGCTTAGTAGGCTATGGTTATGAACCGAATAAGTTATAGCTAAAGAAGGACTATTAATTTTATAAAAAGCCTTGAAAGATAAATATTAAAGTAAGAATATTTCTGTCTCTTACCCTTTTTTAAATGAATAGATAGTTTTCTTCTATGTCCTTTTATTTATATTTAATGTAATTATTCTTGGTTCTTGTCTTACGTTAATAGTATTATAGTATTATTTTCATCAGGAGTAATATCAAAGTCACATAAAAAGTTAGATATATATTTAATTAGTTAAATGTATTTCTTAACCACGTAACATTGAGGTTTGATTATGAGTAAATAAAGTTACAGGATCGTTTCATAGATTCGATTCAAGTCTCACTCAAATAATATGAAAAGCAAAATATAATATTTTGAAGCAAAGTAATTGTCTTCAGCTTAGGAAATCACTAGAAGTTATATTAACACAGCCATGTTAGTCTAAGGCGATATTACTAATACGAGACAATAGCATCACCGTACTAAGCACCGTTAAGCAATGTAAGCTTAATTAAAAGAAAATGAAAGAACTCGTAAGTATTAATATAAAACAATAGTATTACTTTCATCATAACCCAATTACTTAAAGAGTTGCTTTAGTCCACAAGTTAGTCAACTAAAATAGTTAAGTACATAATAATAGCGTTAACGTTAATTCCCAATCAAATAGTTAAGTACATAAATAGTAGCGTTAACGTTAATTCGCAATCAAATAGTTAAACACATAATAGTAGCGTTCACGTTAATTCCCAATCAAATAGTTAAGCACATAATAGTAGCGTTCACGTTAATTCCCAATCACATATCTCACTAACCAACATAACGTAAGTGTTTACACCGAACACACTTAACACACATCTATATAATCTGACTGACAGTCACAATCCCATTATAATACTTCACACCGTCTTCCTCCAGCTGCAAGTTCACCTTCCCCAACTCCAAATGAGACTGATTTGAATGCCCACAACTCGGGTCTTATATACCAAACAATGATGGTGTAGGAACGAATCAGGAGGCGGGGGGTGGTGCCTACTCCAATCATAGCTCCTCGAGTCGCATAACAGGTGCCTGGTCCACTCACAGCTCCTGGCGTCGATCATACGTCATAGCATCGGTCATCGAGGTAGTTTGCAAGGGTCCCCTATGATGCACGCAGGTGTGAAGGCTAGTTTGCTGGTATGGGGCGAGCTGGTTTGCCCACTCGCTCGTTCGCTCGCTAGTATGCTTCACCGTTTGGGTAGTTTGGCTCCTTCAACTCTAATTCTAACTCTTAAATTAACATACAGGGCTCCGTATGTCAGACCTCCCCCCTAGAAAAGAGTTTAAGGAGTATAGTACATAATATTAAACATAATACATAAATAGATTCACCACCAGATTGGCAACAGCAAGATTATAATGAGGATATAATAAGGATATCACCCAAAGTAGGCAACGTCTCCAGGTACCACATCAGAACATAGCCGGAACGTAGCTGGAGCGTTATTCGAACTGCAAGGCATTATCTCACAGCTGAAGGCTTAAAAGCGCACTACAAAAGCATGATATTTACCTCGCTACAAGGGAGAGCTAATTGCCAAAATCGTCTCATTAAATTAAACCTACTGCGGTATGAGGCCAACCTGGTAAATACAATCTTTGATCCGTGGCAGTGGGTAGGTATCGTTCTTTGTGACAGCATTGACTTGCCTATAGACCCTACAAAACCTATGGCTCCCGTCTGGCTTTGGCACAAGTATGATCCGACTACTCCACTGGCTTAAGGCCCTTGTGATCAGCTGGTTTGAAAAAATTAAGTCAAGCTCGACCTGCAGTATACTCCTGCGTTGTGGCGAGACACGGTAGGGGGATAGTTTAATGGGAGTTGCATCCCCTACGTCGATGTCGTGCACGGCCAAAGAAGTGAGCCCTGGAGTATCACGGAACACACTGGGAGACTGAGATAAAACAGAGATTAGTTGGTTCGCTTGATCAGAGGGAAGGTGACATAGTTTAGATGGTAATTCCCTCAAAGCCACTGAATTATACTGAAAGTTGGATAGGCTACATGACAAGTCAAAGTCTGCATGGATACCTTCAGGCTCTGGAACAGTCTGTTGCGGGTCAGTAAGAGAACTGAAGACTTCGTCCGCACCAGGCTGTTCACAGGTCCTGACATTCACTGCCACAGTGGGAGAATCTGGAGGAGAGGAATCAGGGGACCTATGGTAGGGCTTCAACATATTTATATGGAATACTTGCGTGGGCTTTCTCCTGTCTGGGGTAGTTACTAGATAATCGGTAATGCTCACCCTCCGAATGATCTTATATGGGCCCCTGAACTTGGCAGATAAAGGTTGGCCAAAAAGGGGGAGCAGGACCAAAACCTCATCACCGGGCTTAAACTCCCTCTCACGGGCTTTTCTGTCATACCATTTCTTCATGGAGCTTTTAGCCACTGTCAAGTTTTGAGCGGCAAACTCACATGAGGATCTCAGCCGGGTTTTGAAATCTGAAACTTACTTGAGGAGGTTTTGGTTCCCCTCCTGGCCAACTAGGCTATCCTGCAATAGTTGCAAAGGACCTCTTACCTGGTGACCGAAAACTAGCTCATTAGGGGAAAAACCCAGGGATTCAGTTGGAACCTCACGAGTAGCAAATAAAAGAAAAGGTACCCCCTTATCCCACTCAACTCCGGTCTCTGTACAATACTTACGTAACATTCCCTTTAATGTCTGATGATATCGTTCGAGAACCCCTTGACTCTCTGGGTGGTAGGTGCTAGACTTTACATGCTCAATACCCAACTCCTTCAGGGACTGCTGGAAAATGTTAGAGGTAAAATTAGTTCCTTGATCACTTTGCACCTCATGGGGGAAACCCATTCTGGTGAAGAATTTGAGCAGTTCCTTGATAACAGTTGGAGCAGAGGTAGTCCTTAAGGGTATAGCCTCTGGGTAGCGAGTTACCATGTCCATGATAGTTAATAAATAAATGTTACCTTGGGAAGTCTTAGGCAATGGGCCTACAATGTCCACTACCACCCGAGTAAAAGGATTCTCGAAAACGGGCAAGGGCACCAGAGGATGTACAGGCACCTTCTGATTGGGTTTTCCTGTCATCTGGCAAGTGTGACACACTCTACAACACTCCACTACATCTGCACGCATTCCTGGCCAGTTAAAGTGGGCTCTGATTCTGTCTAGAGTTTTTCTCACACCTAGGTGTCCTGCCAATGGTATACAATATGCCATTTCCATGATATCTCTACGACAAGGTTTGGGGACTACTACTTGATGGATGTCCCAAGCCCCGTCATCGATTGGTCTGTGTGGCGGTCTCCATCTTCGCCACAATACTCCTCCTTTGAGGTAGAAACATTCACCACCCTCCTTCTCGCATTCCTCTTCACTCACGGACCTGGCAGCTAACTCCTTGCATTCACTATCATCTCTCTGTAGCTCTACCAGGCCACTAGGACAATTTGGAGGGGTTTCATGGTCATCGTTAGGGTCAAGATGAGCCATAAAGGTGTCAGATAAACCCACCTCAGTCACATCATCAGGCACAGTTGGAGCGTCATTCACACTCTCATCATCCCTTTCATCAACTCTTACATTCGGTACATTTCTGTCTGAGGGAACTGCTACTTGAGACATTGAACGTGTGACAGCACACACAGGGAAAACTGTTGGCATCTCCTTTTCGAGCTCACCGGTTAGTGGCTCGTTAACAGGGGAAAGTGACAAAATGGGGTCTGGTCGGACCTTCTCACCTGCTACATCATTCCCCAAAAGGAGTGTTACCCCAGGCACAGGGATATCTTGGGACCTACACAAAGCTATGGTGGCCTCACACTGTAGTAACTCACATTCAATTTCGCCTTTTACCAAGTATGCATAAAACTGGCCTCCAGCACCTCTCATTACAACTGGTTCGCCAGGTGGGCATTCAGTGTAAGGATTCACCATGAGGGTGCTAGTAGAACCTGTGTCTCTCAGAATTTTTACCTCATGCATACAACCATTTAATCTCACGTTGCCAGATGAAATAAAGGGACGGTAACTGTCCTGCACTGATGGTGAAATTATTATTGGCTTAACCCTAGTGGGTTGCACCACACATGCTACTACACCCCTGTCTAGATGATTTACGTTAGCTGCTAGGTACTCCTTCTGTCGGGAGTCCTGCATTAAAGGAACTTTTGGTGCTAGGTACTCCTGTCGGGAGTCCTGCATTACAGGCACATATGGAGTTTGAGATACGGCGGCAACTGTCTGCCCCGATCTCTCGGTTCTCTCCTTGGCCCAGCACTGATAATCTAGGTGGCCTCTCTTGCCACAAAAAGTACATACTTTAGGGGATACGGGAACGTTCCCTCTTTGAGCATTACTATTAGTTTGGGGCCCACCTCTGTTACCATTGCCCTGAGTCGCATTTTTAGTTGGGGGAACAATTCTATTTTGGCTAGCTGGGGAAGACGTTATAGGCTTGTGACTGGGTCTGTCAGATTTGTGATTGGGATACTTAAAATTAGAACTAGAATTATCGTAGGGCTTCTTTCCACGAAATTTGTTGTTGAGCACGTATGTGTCAGCCATGTCAGCGGCGTCGGCAAAACAATCTACCTTTTTCCCCTTTAAATGATAGGATACAGAAGAATCAATTTTCCATAGGAAATTTTCTAACAGGACCAACTCCTTCAGATCGTTGTAGCTTGTGACTTTCTTACTCTTGACCCAATGATTGAAAGTTTTAGTCATGGTCCTGGCAAATACCTTATGGGTTTCTTCTACTTTCTTCTGGTTTTTACGGAAAGATTGCCTGTAAGCCTCAGGCTGCAATTGATAGGTTTTTAGGATAGCTTCTTTGAGATTGTCATAATCCTGCCTAACTTCTGCTACTTCTGACAAATACGTGGCTCGAGCCTGCCCTGTCAAAACAGTTTGTAACATAAAAGGCCATTGATCTCTTGTCCACTTCATACCTCCAGCAACTTCCTCAAACAAAACAAAGAAATCCTGCACATTATCCTCAGTGAAAGGTGGAATGACACTAGTCATAGCTAATCCCAGAGGGGGAGCAATTACAGGAGCATTCGTATTGACATTTAGTTGAGCCGTTTGATATTGATATTGATAATGTTCGGTCTTTATTCTGGCTTCTTCGATATTTGCTCTGGCTTGTTCGGCATTTACTCTGGCTAGTTCTATATTTAGTCTGGCTTGTTCGGTCTTTGCTTCGGCATTTATTCTAGCTAGTTCCAGTACTTGATCACCGGTCAAACCAGGTGGCAATTGTTCAAGTTGGCTAGGTTTACTAGGGATCCCACCAACTGCTCCGTCACCCTCCCCGCCTTCTACAGGGAACAGGTGGGTTTTTATGGTCTGAGCCACCTCTACTTTAGACATGTTTGAGACAGTTAATTGGAGATGTGAGGCAAGCACTTTCAGTTCGGATTTTGACAGACAGTCAATATCAGGGGATGTGGGTTCTGATTCTATGAAAACTCGAGCATCTTCGTCATTAATTAGTTGAGGCATGATTAATATTTGATTTTTAAGTAGTGAAACTTTAATGAAACTGAGTGAAACTGTATGAAACGAATCCTTGGCAAGGTCGCCACTCTTCTGTTACGTATCTTGATCCTCAAGTGGTTAACTTGATGAATCTAGATAGCACAGAGATATATATTAAGGTATCAGTCAGCTGAAGGCAAAACAAAAGTAAAATCTAATAAAATAATTTCCTGTTGTTGCTTCCTTTCCTTTTGGATCTTTAGGACTTAGTATCCTTTATTGACTGATACTCTTTAATTATGAAAAATACTGAAACTAATTAAAGTCATGTAGTATTTATAAAGAATTATTATTTAACCGAAGCTTAGTAGGCTATGGTTATGAACCGAATAAGTTATAGCTAAAGAAGGACTATTAATTTTATAAAAAGCCTTGAAAGATAAATATTAAAGTAAGAATATTTCTGTCTTTTACCCTTTTTTAAATGAATAGATAGTTTTCTTCTATGTCCTTTTATTTATATTTAATGTAATTATTCTTGGTTCTTGTCTTACGTTAATAGTATTATAGTATTATTATCATCAGGAGTAATATCAAAGTCACATAAAAAGTTAGATATATATTTAATAATTAGTTAAATGTATTTCTTAACCACGTAACATTGAGGTTTGATTATGAGTAAATAAAGTTACAGGATCGTTTCATAGATTCGATTCAGGTCTCACTCAAATAATATGAAAAGCAAAATATAATATTTTGAAGCAAAATAATTTTCTTCAGCTTAGGAAATCACTAGAAGTTATATTAACACAGCCATGTTAGTCTAAGGCGATATTACTAATACGAGACAATTGCATCACCGTACTAAGCACCGTTAAGCAATGTAAGCTTAATTAAAAGAAAATGAAAGAACTCGTAAGTATTAATATAAAACAATAGTATTACTTTCATCATAACCCAATTACTTAAAGAGTTGCTTTAGTCCACAAGTTAGTCAACTAAAATAGTTAAGTACATAATAATAGCGTTAACGTTAAATCCCAATCAAATAGTTAAGTACATAAATAGTAGCGTTAACGTTAATTCGCAATCAAATAGTTAAACACATAATAGTAGCGTTCACGTTAATTCCCAATCAAATAGTTAAGCACATAATAGTAGCGTTCACGTTAATTCCCAATCACATATCTCACTAACCAACATAACGTAAGTGTTTACACCGAACACACTTAACACACATTTATATAATCTGACTGACAGTCACAATCCCATTATAATACTTCACCCCGTCTTCCTCCAGCTGCAAGTTCACCTTCCCCAACTCCAAATGAGACTGATTTGAATGCCCACAACTCGGGTCTTATATACCAAACAATGATGGTGTAGGAACGAATCAGGAGGCGGTGGGTGGTGCCTACTCCAATCATAGCTCCTCGAGTTGCATAACAGGTGCCTGGTCCACTCACAGCTCCTGGCGTCGATCATACATCATAGCATCGGTCATCGAGGTAGTTTGCAAGGGTCCCCTATGACGCACGCAGGTGTGAAGGCTAGTTTGCTGGTATGGGGCGAGCTGGTTTGCCCACTCGCTCGTTCGCTCGCTAGTCTGCTTCACCGTTTGGGTAGTTTGGCTCCTTCAACTCTAATTCTAACTCTTAAATTAACATACAGGGCTCCGTATGTCAGAATACACACACACGTATACATACATATATGTACACACGCATACACATATACAGTACATACGTATATACGCATATACACATACAGTACATATACCCATACACGCATATATACATACACATACATACACATATATATACATATACATACATAAACATACCTACATATACAGTATATACACACACGTACATACATATACATAATAATAATAACTACTATAACAATAACAATTGCTAGAGTTGATGCAATTCTATACTTTTTTTTTATGTGTGCTTATCTTATAATATGATTTATATTTTTACATTTGACTATGATTTGACCAATTTTATTTTGGTTGAACATCCATATTATTTGTTCCTCTACACTATCTATCATACTGTTTCCATAGTTCTCTAGATGTTGGCACTGCAAGATATAATGCCGCAGTTACCTGGACCTCGGCCTGTTACTTTTTCTATTAATTTCTGCAACATTCGTGGACTTTCCTCTAACTTTCACTCTGTTGAGCACCATCTCTCCTCCTACAAACCTGATCTTCTCTTTCTCACCGAAACTCAGATGTCTGTAGCAACATCCAGCAGCCCCTTCTCTGTATCCTCCTACTTTCTTTATCCTAGTTTCAAAGCCAAAGGCGGATGTTGTGCATATGTGCACAACAAACTCACTTGCTCTCGTGTTCCCGATTTAGACTCCTCTGAATTCTCAACTTTATGGCTCAAACTTTCCTGTCATTCTCTTACTAAATATTTCTGTGCTGTCTATCTTTCCCTAACTCTACCAACTTTCCCAAATTCTTTGACTATCTAAACTCTACAGTGGAACACATTCTATCCATTTCTCCTTTCTCAGAAATCTCCATCTTAGGAGATTTCAACGTTCACCACCGCCAATGGCTCTCCTCTCACACTACTGATCCACCTGGTGAACAAGCCTACGTCTTCTCTATCATAAATGACCTAGAACAGTTAGTTCAGCAACCCACCCGTATCCCGGATCGCATCGGAGATCGGCCCAACATTCTTGACTTGTTTCTAACTTCTAACCCTTCTTCTTATACTGTCGATATTTTCTCTCCTCTGGGCTCCTCCGACCATAAACTTATCTCTGTCACCTGTCCTATCTCTCCACTACGGCCACCCGATCCTCCTAGCCGGCGGCGCTTGTGGCACTTTGGCGCTGCCGACTGGGAGGCTCTCCGGCAGTACTTCTTTGATTTCCCATGGAATGATTTCTGCTTCCGTGGCCGGGGACCCTCGGAGAGTGCTGAACGCATTACCGAGGTAATCCTATCGGGCATGGAAGCATACATTCCATTCTCTTTCTCTCAGACTAATGCTAAAAAATCTTGGTTTACTCACACCTGTTCTACTGCTGTCCGCAATAAGGAGGAAGCATTCAAACGGTACCGACGCCTTAAAACTCAAGTCTCTCATTCTTCTTATGTTTCTGCCCGGAATCAAGCCAAATCTGTTCTTCGACTTGCCAAACACTCTTTCATCAATAAATGCACTGAACTATCCCACTCTAGCTCTTCCCAAGCTTTTTGGCATCTAGCCAATACCTCTACAACCATTTTTCTTCCTCGTCTTTCCCTCCCCTTTTCCACTCTGATGGCACAACCATCACTTCTTCTTCTGACAAAGCTAAACTCTTCGCTCAAACTTTTGCTAGAAACTCCACCTTGGATGATTCCGGTGCTATTCCTCCCTCTCCGCCCTCCTCTCTCTTACTTATGCCTAATATCCTAATCTCTTCTAAAGATGTACTTTCTACCCTCTCTGGGCTTTACACTAATAAGGCGTACGGTCCGGACGGTGTTCCTTCTGTTGTTCTCAAAAACTGTGCTTCCGTGCTGACTCCCTGCCTAGGCAAACTCTTTCGTCTCTGTCTATCCTCTAACGTCTTCCCTTCATGCTGGAAGTTTGCTCACATTCAACCTGTCCCAAAGAAGGGTGACCGCTCTCAACCCTCCAACTATCGTCCAATTGCTCTCATCTCTTGTCTTTCTAAAGTTTTTGAAACTATTCTTGCTTCCAAATTTCTTAAGCATTTCTCTTCTCATAATCTGCTCTCAGATCGCCAGTATGGCTTCCTTAAGGGTCGCTCTACTGGTGATTTTCTTTTCATATCTTACTAACTCTTGGTCATCCTCCTTTCGGGACTTCGGTGAGACTTTTTCTATTGCACTAGACATATCGAAAGCCTTCGATAGAGTCTGGCATAAATCTTTAATTTCTAAACTACCCTCCTTCGGTTTCTATCCCTCCATCTGTGCCTTTGTCTCTAATTTCCTCTCCGGCCGTTCCATAGCCGCGGTTGTGGACGGCCATTGTTCACTTCCTCACCCTATAAACTCCGGTGTTCCTCAGGGCTCTGTCCTATCTCCTATTCTCTTTCTAATTTTTATAAATTATCTCCTTAACTGTACCTTAATTCCCATCCATTCATACGCAGACGACTCAACCTTACACTACTCCATTAGTTTTTCAGAACGCCCCAGCCAGCAATTCCTCAACGACAAACGTAATGAAGCCATAGAACTCTTAAATTCTGATCTAAATACTATTTCCAATTGGGGCAGAGAAAACCTTGTTAATTTTAATGCCTCCAAAACCCAATTTCTCCATCTATCTACCCGTCAGGATCTCCCAGCGGACTATCCCTTATTCTTCAACAATACAAAAATCAACCCTTCATCTTCTCTCAATATTCTTGGTGTCTCTTTCTTCTGCTCTCATTTGGAAGGACCATATTACCAGTCTTGCTAAGGCAGCCTCCCAGAAGCTGGGTGTGCTCAACCGCCTTAGGGGGTTCTTTTCCCCAGCACAGCTTCTTGTTCTGTGCAGGGGCATAGTGCGCCCTTGTATTGAGTATTGTTCACATGTGTGGGGAGGTTCCTCTCACACCGCTCTCCTAGACAAAGTTGAAAGGAAGGCCTTTCGTATCATTAACTCCCGTCCACTCACCAACTCTTTGCAATCTCTCTCTCTCCGCCGCAATGTTGCATCTCTCTCGCTATTCTATCGCTACTATAATAATCAGTGTTCCTCAGAGCTATCCCAGTGCATACCACCTCCTTTACGTAGGGCACGTGGTACCCGTCTTGCAACTCAATCCCTCCCCTACTCTGTGTAACTCTCCAACCCAAGAGTGAAACATTACTCTCAAACTTTCTTCTACTCAACAGCTGAGCTCTGGAACTCTCTCCCAGAATCAGTCTTTCCCTCTTCCTATGACTTAAATTGCTTCAAACTCCGTGTGTCCAGGCATTTTGGCTCGAACGTCCCTTGATTTTGGCCCTGTCACTCTTTCAACTATGGGGGAGGCACTCGCTATAGGCAGTAATGCCGTTTGCCTCCCTCAATCACATAGAAAAAAAAAAAAAAAAAAAAAGTGTGTGACATCTTGGTTGTTTACATAACTGGCAGCAAGTTTCATGATCACCTTTAGGTACACCTAACTCCCACATATATTTATATCCTAGCCTGAGACGAGTACAAAAGGAATCCTTCCAAGCACTTTTATAGGATCCATAACTAAAGCTAGTTCTCCGTGCAATATTTTGATAATGATGAAATGTCGCGCTGTTTGAGTGTTTCTCTTCAACCATGACTAGTTCTGTATCCTTTTTTGTTTTGTTTTTCTAATTATAGATTTAATTATTTAACCCTCCCGCATCCAGCAACTTAATTATCTAACTTACGGTTAGACATTCTCTAATTTGCCATGAAATATCAGGCTGGGCGAGTTTTCGAAGCCTTGTGTTTTTCTGTATTTTCATTCACCAGAATGCTGTTTATTGTGATGTATCATATGTCAATGGAAAGAGGAATATTTATAGTACATGATAAAACAAAACAAAATTTAAATAAATCGAAATATGAAAGTGTAAATGAGTCCGGAATACAATTATTTCCCATGCAATTGTCTTCACACCGTCCTAGCTCTAAATTGTGAGTGATGACCATATATTTTATTTTGCTCAAATAATAGTATTTTTTCTCCTCTTTCCAAATCTGAAAACAGAAATTGTTTATCTTCAATAGTTCTCAAGCAGTGACCGAAAAAAAAAATATATATTTTGATTGATATGGTTTATAACATTTTCGATTTATTTCGTTGCTACGAAGTGTATGGTTTTAAATTTAGGCTGTATGAATACGGCAAATAATGCTGATGAGTATAAAACAAACTAGAAGTTCCTAGGACAAATACTTTTTGCGCTATGAATATTTGAAATGAAGAGCCAAAATGCGAATATTTATGCTTCACCCATCTCTATTCCGGCGATGCTAGCCGGGTTCCGAGCTGTTCCCCACCTCGTGGTTACGTTATTTGCTCGGATACGTATATAACTGTATATATCACCAGAATCGAAAAATTTTGCTCTTTCCAATGGTGAAAACAAAAATACTATAGCGTAATTGGTTCGCGAGCTCTGCGCAATTGTTTCCATGCAGTGACCGAAAAAAAAATATAGATATGGTTTATAACATTTTCGATTTATTTCGTTGCTACGAAGTGTATGGTTTTAAATTTAAGCTGTATGAATACGGCAAATAATGCTGATGAGTATAAAACAAACTAGAAGTTCCTAGGACAAATACTTTTTGCGCTATGAATATTTGAAATGCAGAGCCAAAATGCGAATATTTACGCTTCACCCGTCTCTTTTTCCGCCAATGCTAGCCGGGTTCCGAGCTGTTCCCCACCTCGGCATTGGTTTATTTGCTCGGATACGTATATAACTGTTTATATCACCGTCATCGGAAAATTATGCTCTTTCTAATGGTGAAAACAAAAATAATATAGCGTTATTCGTTCGCGAAACTATGCGCAATTGTTTCCATGCATTGTTATTGTTATGTAAATATATGAGAATGTTTATACAGTTGCATATCTTTGCCACAATGTACAACATTTATATAAATATATAATATAATATATATATATATATATATATAGATTATATATATATATCTATATATATATATATATATATATATAATATATATATATCTATATATATATATATATATATATATAAAATAAATGAAATCAAATATATAAATAAAATGAAATAAATCAAATCAAATAAATAAATATA
>CM064505.1:17728583-17733583 GCA_032716605.1 Paralithodes platypus
TTTGATTATGAGTAAATAAAGTTACAGGATCGTTCTCATAGATTCGATTCAGGTCTCACTCAAATAATATGAAAAGCAAAAATAATATTTTGAAGCAAATAATTTTCTTCAGCTTAGGAAATCACTAGAAGTTATATTAACACAGCCATGTTAGTCTAAGGAGATATTACTATACGAGACAATTGCATCACCGTACTAAGCACCGTTAAGCAATGTAAGCTTAATTAAAAGCAAATGAAAGAACTCGTAAGTATTAATATAAAACAATAGTATTACTTTCATCATAACCCAATTACTTAAAGAGTTGCTTTAGTCCACTAAAATAGTTAAGTACATAATAATAGCGTTAACGTTAAATCCCAATCAAATAGTTAAGTACATAAATAGTAGCGTTAACGTTAATTCGCAATCAAATAGTTAAACACATAATAGTAGCGTTCACGTAATCCCAATCAAATAGTTAAGCACATAATAGTAGCGTTCACGTTAATTTCCCAATCACATATCACTAACCAAACAACGTAAGTGTTTACACGGTACACACTTAACCCACACTTACATAATCTGACTCCAAGTCACAATCCCATTATAATACTTCACCCCGTCTTCCTCCAGCTGCAAGTTCACCTTCCCCAACTCCAAATGAGACTGATTTGAATGCCCACAACTCGGGTCGTATATACCAAACAATGATGGTGTAGGAACGAATCAGGAGGCGGTGGGTGGTGCCCTACTCCAATCATGAGCTCCTCGAGTAGCATAACAGGGCCTGGTCCACTCACAGCTCCTGCGTCGATCATACATCATAGCATCGGTCATCGAGGTAGTTTGCAAGGGTCCCCTATGACGCACGCAGGTGTGAAGGCTAGTTTGCTGGTATGGGGCGAGCTGGTTTGCCCACTCGCTCGTTCGCTCGCTAGTCTGCTTCATTCGTTTGGGTAGTTTTGGCTCCTTCAACTCGAATTCTAACTCTTAAATTAACATACAGGGCTCCGTATGTCAGAATACACACACACGTATACATACATATGTACACACGCATACACATATACAGTACATACGTATATACGCATATACACATACAGTACATATACCCATACACGCATATATACATACACATAAATAAAAATATATATACATACATACATAAACATACCTACATATACAGTATATACACACACGTACATACATATACATAATAATAATAACTACTATAACAATAACAATTGCTAGAGGTGATGCAATTCATACTTTTTTTTTTATGTGTGCTTATCTTATAATATGATTTATATTTTTACATTTGACTATGATTTGACCAATTTTATTTTGGTTGAACATCCATATTATTTGTTCCTCTACACTATCTATCATACGGTTTCCATAGTTCTCTAGATGGTGGCACTGCAAGATATAATGCCGCAGTTACCTGGACCTCGGCCTGTTACTTTTTCTATTAATTTTCTGCAAACATCGTGGACCTTTCCTCTAACTTTCACTCTGTTGAGCACCATCTCTCCTCCTACAAACCTGATCTTCTCTTGCACACCGAAACTCAGATGTCTGTAGCAACATCCAGCAGGCCCTTCTCTGTAACTTCCTACTTTCTTTATCCTAGTTTCAAAGCCAAAGGCGGATGTTGTGCATATGTGCACAACAAACGCACTTGCTCTCGTGTTCCCGATTTAGACTCCTCTGAATTCTCAACTTTATGGCTCAAACTTTCCTGTCATCTCTTACTAAATATTTCTGTGCTGTCTATCTTTCCCTAACTCTACCAACTTTCCCAAAGTCTTTGACTATCTAAACTCTACAGTGGAACACATTCTATCCATTTCTCCTTTCTCAGAAATCTCCATCTTAGGAGATTTCAACGTTCACCACCGCCAATGGCTCTCCTCTCACACTACTGATCCACCTGGTGAACAAGCCTACGTCTTCTCTATCATAAATGACCTAGAACAGTTAGTTCAGCAACCACACCCGTATCCCGGATCGCATCGGAGATCGGCCCAACATTCTTGACTGTTTCTAACTTCTAACCCTTCTTCTTATACTGTCGATATGTTCTCTCCTCTGGGCTCCTCCGACCATAAACTTATCTCTGTCACCTGTCCTATCTATCCACTACGGCCACCCGATCCTCCTAGCCGGCGGCGCTTGTTGGCACTTTGGCGCTGCCGACTGGGAGGCTCTCGGCAGTTACTTCTTTGATTTCCCATGGAATGATTTCTGCTTCCGTGGCCGGGGACCCTCGGAGAGTGCTGAACGCATTACCGAGGTAATCCTATCGGGCATGGAAGCATACATTCCATTCTCTTTCTCTCAGACTAATGCTAAAAAATCTTGGTTTACTCACACCTGTTCTACTGCTGTCCGCAATAAGGAGGAAGCATTCAAACGGTACCGACGCCTTAAAACTCAAGTCTCTCATTCTTCTTATGTTTCTGCCCGGAATCAAGCCAAATCTGTTCTTCGACTTGCCAAACACTCTTTCATCAATAATAAATGCACTGAACTATCCAACTCTAGCTCTTCCCAAGCTTTTTGGCATCTAGCCAAAAACCTCTCCAACAATTTCTCTTCCTCGTCTTTCCCTCCCCTTTCCCACTCTGATGGCACTACCATCACTTCTTCCTCTGACAAAGCTAAACTCTTCGCTCAAACTTTTGCTAGAAACTCCACCTTGGATGATTCCGGTGCTATTCCTCCCTCTCCGCCCTCCTCTCTCTTACTTATGCCTAATATCCTAATCTCTTCTAAAGATGTACTTTCTACCCTCTCTGGGCTTTACACTAATAAGGCGTACGGTCCGGACGGTGTTCCTTCTGTTGTTCTCAAAAACTGTGCTTCCGTGCTGACTCCCTGCCTAGGCAAACTCTTTCGTCTCTGTCTATCCTCTAACGTCTTCCCTTCATGCTGGAAGTTTGCTCACATTCAACCTGTCCCAAAGAAGGGTGACCGCTCTCAACCCTCCAACTATCGTCCAATTGCTCTCATCTCTTGTCTTTCTAAAGTTTTTGAAACTATTCTTGCTGTCAAATTTCTTAAGCATTTCTCTTCTCATAATCTGCTCTCAGATCGCCAGTATGGCTGCCTTAAGGGTCGCTCTACTGGTGATCTTCTTTCATATCTTACTAACTCTTGGTCATCCTCCTTTCGGGACTTCGGTGAGACTTTTTCTATTGCACTAGACATATCGAAAGCCTTCGATAGAGTCTGGCATAAATCTTTAATTCCTAAACTACCCTCCTTCGGTTTCTATCCCTCCATCTGTGCCTTTGTCTCTAATTTCCTCTCCCGGCCGTTCCATAGCCGCGGTTGTGGACGGCCATTGTTCACTTCCTCACCATAAACTCCGGTGTTCCTCAGGGCTCTGTCCTATCTCCTATTCTCTTTCTAATTTTTATAAATTATCTCCTTAACTGTACCTTAATTCCCATCCATTCATACGACTCAACCTTACACTACTCCGTTAGTTTTTCAGAACGCCCCAGCCAGCAATTCCTCAACGACAAACGTAATGAAGCCATAGAACTCTTAAATTCTGATCTAAATACTATTTCCAATTGGGGCAGAGAAAACCTTGTTAATTTTAATGCCTCCAAAACCCAATTTCTCCATCTATCTACCCGTCAGGATCTCCCAGCGGACTATCCCTTATTCTTCAACAATACAAAAATCAACCCTTCATCTTCTCTCAATATTCTTGGTGTCTCTTTTTCTTCTGCTCTCATTTGGAAGGACCATATTACCAGTCTTGCTAAGGCAGCCTCCCAGAAGCTGGGTGTGCTCAACCGCCTTAGGGGGTTCTTTTCCCCAGCACAGCTTCTTGTTCTGTGCAGGGGCATAGTGCGCCCTTGTATGGAGTATTGTTCACATGTGTGGGGAGGTTCCTCTCACACCGCTCTCCTAGACAAAGTTGAAAGGAAGGCCTTTCGTATCATTAACTCCCGTCCACTCACCAACTCTTTGCAATCTCTCTCTCTCCGCCGCAATGTTGCATCTCTCTCGCTATTCTATCGCTACTATAATAATCAGTGTTCCTCAGAGCTATCCCAGTGCATACCACCTCCTTTACGTAGGGCACGTGGTACCCGTCTTGCAACTCAATCCCTCCCCTACTCTGTGTAACTCTCCAACCCAAGAGTGAAACATTACTCTCAAACTTTCTTCTACTCAACAGCTGAGCTCTGGAACTCTCTCCCAGAATCAGTCTTTCCCTCTTCCTATGACTTAAATTGCTTCAAACTCCGTGTGTCCAGGCATTTTGGCTCGAACGTCCCTTGATTTTGGCCCTGTCACTCTTTCAACTATGGGGGAGGCACTCGCTATAGGCAGTAATGCCGTTTGCCTCCCTCAATCACATAGAAAAAAAAAAAAAAAAAAAAAGTGTGTGACATCTTGGTTGTTTACATAACTGGCAGCAAGTTTCATGATCACCTTTAGGTACACCTAACTCCCACATATATTTATATCCTAGCCTGAGACGAGTACAAAAGGAATCCTTCCAAGCACTTTTATAGGATCCATAACTAAAGCTAGTTCTCCGTGCAATATTTTGATAATGATGAAATGTCGCGCTGTTTGAGTGTTTCTCTTCAACCATGACTAGTTCTGTATCCTTTTTTGTTTTGTTTTCTAATTATAGATTAATTATTTAACCCTCCCGCATCCAGCAACTTAATTATCTAACTTACGGTTAGACATTCTCTAATTTGCCATGAAATATCAGGCTGGGCGAGTTTTCGAAGCCTTGTGTTTTTCTGTATTTTCATTCACCAGAATGCTGTTTATTGTGATGTATCATATGTCAATGGAAAGAGGAATATTTATAGTACATGATAAAACAAAACAAAATTTAAATAAATCGAAATATGAAAGTGTAAATGAGTCCGGAATACAATTATTTCCCATGCAATTGTCTTCACACCGTCCTAGCTCTAAATTGTGAGTGATGACCATATATTTTTTTGCTCAAATAATAGTATTTTTCTCTTCTT
>CM064505.1:17736083-17898583 GCA_032716605.1 Paralithodes platypus
GCTAAACTAGGAGAGAGAAAGGGGGTAACCGCTTCACGCATGCGCACTGGATGCGGGATGGTGGTCGATAGGTGGGGTCGAAGCTGATTGGCTGCGTGTCGAGGGGCGTGGCCTAAGTTGTGTGGCGCCTGCAGAAGACGAAGCTGAAGGAGGTAGCGCGGGGGGCTGCGTCAAGGGCACCGGGGGGCGAGGAGGGGTGTTAGGTCCTGTAGGGTAGTGTCTTTTGGCAGAAGGAAGCATCTGAAGGTCCAGAGTTTGGTTGTTGATGTTGGGATGTAAGGCTTGGATATATAAAGCTTCGAGTATAGGTAATCTCCTTGGGTCACTTTCTTTATCGAGTATGGTGGTGTGTTTCTCTAACTCGTTGCGTGTGAGGTGAGGGTGGTTAGGGGTGAGATAGTGGTCTTTGATGGCTCCAGCCTGAAGGTGAAGAGTTAACCGACGTGAAAGACGAGTCTGCGTCATACCAATATAGGAATGAGGTCCACAGTCCTCATAATTACAGGTATGTTGGTAAATGACGTGATCGTCGGTCATCGGGCTCTTTATCTTGGTGGAGGCTGGTTTGTTGCGGAGAACGAGGTTGGAGGTCTTGGGGGATTTGTAATAAATTATTAATTTGATTTTGTTTTCCGGGTTGGTTGGGTGGACATGCTTGGAGATTATTATTTCTTTTAAGACGGCCTCGTCATTTTTGTGTTCAGAGGACATGTAATTGCGGTAGAAGATCTTAATTTCATTGGGGGGGTCAATGTTGGGAGGGCTTCGGGTGTACCATTTTTCAAGATGGTGGTTGATGGTGCTGGAGATGTCGGAGTTGGAGTATCCGTTATTTACTAAAACTTGGGATAGTCTTTCTAGTTCCTGGTGGGTGTCGGCCCAGGTAGAGCAGTGCGTGAGGGCTCTCCTAACATGCGCACTGGATGCGGGATGGTGGTCGATAGGTGGGGTCGAAGCTGATTGGCTGCGTGTCGAGGGGCGTGGCCTAAGTTGTGTGGCGCCTGCAGAAGACGAAGCTGAAGGAGGTAGCGCGGGGGGCTGCGTCAAGGGCACCGGGGGGCGAGGAGGGGTGTTAGGTCCTGTAGGGTAGTGCCTTTTGGCAGAAGGAAGGATCTGAAGGTCCAGAGTTTGGTTGTTGATGTTGGGATGTAAGGCTTGGATATATAAAGCTTCGAGTATAGGTAATCTCCTTGGGTCACTTTCTTTATCGAGTATGGTGGTGTTTCTCTAACTCGTTGCGTGTGAGGTGAGGGTGGTTAGGGGTGAGATAGTGGTCTTTGATGGCTCCAGCCTGAAGGTGAAGAGTTAACCGACGTGAAAGACGAGTCTGCGTCATACCAATATAGGAATGAGGTCCACAGTCCTCATAATTACAGGTATGTTGGTAAATGACGTGATCGTCGGTCATCGGGCTCTTATCTTGGTGGAGGCTGGTTTGTTGCGGAGAACGAGGTTGGAGGTCTTGGGGGATTTGTAATAAATTATTAATTTGATTTTGTTTTCCGGGTTGGTTGGGTGGACATGCTTGGAGATTATTTCTTTTAAGACGGCCTCGTCATTTTGTGTTCAGGGGACATGTAATTGCGGTAGAAGATCTTAATTTCATTGGGGGGGTCAATGTTGGGAGGGCTTTGGGTGTACCATTTTTCAAGATGGTGGTTGATGGTGCTGGAGATGTCGGAGTTGGAGTATCCGTTATTTACTAAAACTTGGGATAGTCTTTCTAGTTCCTGGTGGGTGTCGGCCCAGGTAGAGCAGTGCGTGAGGGCTCTCCTAACATAGGCGGAGATGGAGGATAGAAGATAACGGCGGGGGCATTCACTATCACCGTTGAGGCATTGTCCTGTGTTAGTAGGTTTAATGTAGACGGTGGTTTTGAACCCATGGTCGTTCAGAGCTACGAGGATGTCGAGGAAGGGGAGTTGTCCATTGTTAGATTTTTCAAAGGTGAAGTTAAGTCCGGAGGAGGTCATGAAGCGACGCTGGAGTTCCTGTAGTTCGTGGAGGTCCTTGATTTGCACGAAGATGTCATCCACGTATCTACAGTAGACGGCGGGTCGTTGGGCAGCTAGGAGCTCTTCCTCGATGGTAACCATGAAAAAGTTCGCAAAAAGAACTCCTAGGGGGCTGCCCATCGCCACACCGTCTATCTGCTTGTACATGTTGCCCCGGGGGCAAAGGAAGGGGGCCTCCTTGGTACATAGCTCCAGTAGTGTTTTCAGGGCCTTCTCCGGGATGTCCAGTGTAGGTGTATCAGGGCAATGATAAATTCGACGTAGAATCATGTCAATGGTCCTATCCACTGGCACGTTGGTGAACAGGCTTTCTACGTCGAGAGAGGCGATAGTGTGGTTGTTGTTACGGGGGGCGTCTCGTAAAATTTCCAAGAAATCGTGGGCTGAGTTAAGGTTGAATTGGCTGGGCACGTAGGGGGTGAGGAGGTTGTTCAGGGCCTTGGCGATCTGGTAGGTGGCAGTGGGGATCTGGGAGATGATGGGGCGGAGGGGGTTCCCAGGTTTGTGTGTTTTGATGGTTCCGTACGCATAACCAGGGGTGTATTCTCCGACGAGTTTTTTAAGGTGGATCCCTCCTTGTTTGGCGTTGATGGCGGTGATGGTGGTGTTGGCAATACGTTTGATTTCGTCGGTTGGGTTGCGGGTGATCTTTTTAAATTTAGTGTTGTCACTTAAGATGACGTCCATTTTTCTAAGGTATTCCTCCTTGTCATGGATCACGAGGCAGGAAGCTTTATCCGGCAGGAAGCTTTATCCTGCCTCGTGATCCATGACAAAATCAAATTAATAATTTATTACAAATCCCCGAAGACCTCCAACCTCGTTCTCCGCAACAAACCAGCCTCCACCAAGATAAAGAGCCCGATGACCGACGATCACGTCATTTACCAACATACCTGTAATTATGAGGACTGTGGACCTCATTCCTATATTGGTATGACGCAGACTCGTCTTTCAAATCGGTTAACTCTTCACCTTCAGGCTGGAGCCATCAAAGACCACTATCTCACCCCTAACCACCCTCACCTCACACGCAACGAGTTAGAGAAACACACCACCATACTCGATAAAGAAAGTGACCCAAGGAGATTACCTATACTCGAAGCTTTATATATCCAAGCCTTACATCCCAACATCAACAACCAAACTCTGGACCTTCAGATCCTTCCTTCTGCCAAAAGGCACTACCCTACAGGACCTAACACCCCTCCTCGCCCCCCGCGCTACCTCCTTCAGCTTCGTCTTCTGCAGGCGCCACACAACTTAGGCCACGCCCCTCGACACGCAGCCAATCAGCTTCGACCCCACCTATCGACCACCATCCCGCATCCAGTGCGCATGCGTGAAGCGGTTACCCCCTTTCTCTCTCCTAGTTTAGCCTTCCACCAATAGCAGACTTTTGCCCCCTGTTTTCCGCCTCCTCTGATCCTCCACCCTCTATATATACCCTTCCTGTTTACCTTTTATATCATTCCTTCCTTACTTGATAATGCTGGTTGTCCAGTGAAACGCGTCGTATATCCTGTATCTTCATGTACTCTAATGTAACCCTGTACCACCATGAATTTTGCTCATCTCCTTCATCTACTTCCTGCCACCCAGCGAAAACTCATCAGAGACCTGGAAACTTTGAATAATAAAATTTCCAACGCAGAAATTGCCATTTCTTTCAACCTCCTTGAAAATTTATTATCTGGCTTTACCAATATATATATATATATTGTTCGAAATATTGTTCGAACATATATTGTTCGAAATATTAGTCACATCTTGTATGTAATAATTGTATTCAGCTACCTATGATCTCAATAACCATTGATGTAAGAAAACATGAATAGCCTCCTCATATGATTGCACTAGTTTTGTAGTGCTATTATTTACCTGTCAATTAATAATTCAGTCATTTTTTTTTTTTTTTTTTTTTTTTCTCATGAGCACGTATATACAGCATATGTGGCAATCAAATGAGGAAACTATAATAACACCAGACGACGATACTGTTGCTACAGTAGAATAATGCTCTTTGAGCAGTATGTATTGCCTTACCAGTGGTTGTCCCCTTATTATTATTATTATTTTTTTATTATTATTGAAATACCACAGGAACGAAAATTCCTGGGAGCGAAACTTCCACCCCCAACGAGATCCCTCTCTTTCTACCACCTCCCCCACATGTTACACGTCTCGTTAATCACAGTCTTCTAATATACAAATCACATTTCCTTACCCCCTGACATTCTTGAAATACCCACTAAGTATATTCAATTAGATACCAACCATGCAGACTATAATACGTTCGTTGTGTGTGGGTACGAGGCGATCTCAAGACACCTTAGCTCCCAGTGCACAACGAAACCCGATCATGATTATGTCCGCCTGTATTAAATTATGTATTATGTTGATTTATACCATTGCCTATTTTTGTAATAATTGTATTCAGCTAACTATGATCTCAATAATCATTGATGTAATGAAAATATGAATAGTCTCCTCATACGATTGCACTAGTTCTGTAGTGCTATTATTTACAACCTGTCAATTAATAATTCAGTCACTACAAGCTTGCTTGCTTGCTTGCTTTTTTTTTTTTTTTTTTTTTTTTTTTTTTTTTTTAATGAAATACGTATATACAGACCATGTGACAATTAAATGAGGAAACTATAATAACGCATCTGAATAATGCCAACCTGACTTATAAACACAAATATGAATGTAACCAGACGACGATGCTGTTGTTTCAGTGGAATAATGGCTCTTTGAGCAGTATGTATCGCCTTACTAGTGGTTGTCCCCTCACAGGATGGGGGCGCTGCTCAATAAACTCGCCCCTCGGGGCAAAATCAAAATCAAAATCAATATCATATATATATACTGTATATATATATATATATATATATATATATATATATATATATATATATATATATATATATATATATATATATATATATATATATATTGTATATATAAATAAAATAAATAAAAACAAAAATATAATAATAATATAAATACTCAGTTATGGGCCTTGGGCTTGCTCAGGACCTTGGGGCTGATCTGCTAGACACCCTGGGGAACAGGGATAACAAAACAAATATATACGGTATATATATATAAAATAAATAAAATAAAATAAATAAAAACTAATAAATCAAATATATAAATATTTAAATAAAATACAAAATATGATAATAATATAAATACTCGATTATAGGCCTTGGGCTTGCTCGGGACCTTGGGGCTGTTATATACTGTATATAGGCTATATAATATATATATATATATATATATAATAATATACTGTAATATAACTAAAATTCCATAGAGTACTTACCATACTTCCTGTAAGCATTCCTGTGACATCTTCGTGATTATAATGTATTTATTTCGTAGGCAGTATTTATTGATAAATATATTTGTCTTTCAAGCAAAAAATAGTGTAAAGTCATCAATGATACCTTGACAAAACTGCATCAATACTCAAGGGGTTAACCAAGATTCACTCCCCTCAGTCACCAAAAGTCACAAGTAACATCTTATATACATATATAGTTCAAATTATGCACTAAACACTTTCACTGGGTAGATGAAATAATCCATAATTGCCTGCCTATAGCTAGGCATGGTGGGCCAGAGGGAGGGAGCCCAGAATTTAAAGGGCCGGGACCCTGCCTCACAGTCTGGGGGCCAGGAAACTATTGACTTTACAGAGGCCCGCGCTCCTCAGAGAGGGACGCTATGGGGTTGCTAGATACTTCCTTTTGTAACTTACTGATGCCTAACTTACCAGTCCAAATTGAGTCAAAATCGAGTCATAAACTTATTTTTGGCGAATATTTCTAACTTACAGGTGGCATTATGACGCGATTGCATCATACGAGCACTCTTGGAGGGGTGGCGTTATGACTCGATCGCGTCCTATAGATGCGAGAGGGTTAATTATACTTCCAAACAAACTTTTATAAAGTGCCTCACCATCGGCTAATGATAAAGACGCAATAGTTAACCTTTTATTTATATTAAATTTTTCAGCTAACCTCTCCAGCCATCTTCAAGATAAACTCCAAGATCTCTTCTAAATGAAAACATACATACATAAATTCAACACAATTGGGACCAGTAATGTATTACATTATATATTTGAGTTATAATATTGACTCAATATACTGTATGTATATATATATATATATATATATATATATATATATATATGTATATATATATATATATATATATATATATATATATATATATATATATATACAGGTATATATATATATTCACAGTATATATAGTTTTGTTATCAGTGGAGTGGCCGGCTTTGTTTTTATTTGTCTGTGGTGGTTAGTGTTAATTTTGTGTTTTTTTTTTTTATTCTGGACCCCCTTTTTTCTCATGTTTAGTCCCTTAGTTTTGCAATTTTATGACGTTCGGCACATTAGTTTTGCAATTTTAAGACTTTACGCCCCAGTAATGTGCCACTATTCAGACCTTTCGTGTCATTTAGATGTCGATTGTTCTTGGCGAGCGATAGCGAACCTGTAATTTAGGAGGAACCAGTATATTTGTTTACCGAAACATGTACAAATTTATCTCGAAGGGGGGTCTGTGAGGAGTATTTGAACTCATTCAGTTTAAGGCAACTATTAAACGATTTTATTAAGTTTCCAAAGGACCTACTGCAATTAACAGGCTCCTAAGTATCTCACTTAACCCTATATATACATATATATATATATATAATGTTACAAATTACTTTTGACAGTCACTGTAAGTAAGGTGTAAAGATTAGGACGTTTTGAGATACGATCCTATGTTATCTATTAAGGGTTAAGTTTGACTCTTAAGGTCGTTGCACACTGACATGACAGCCCCTTCAAGACTGGCACGAACACCCACGACACATACAAATCCTGTGTCTTGCCGAATTTACTAGAGATCGCGGCGAAAATGGCTGGCATCGTTAGAGTCGTATCTCTACCGTATCTCTTCCGCACGACTTGATAAGACTCTAGCGATGCCGATTACGGTGGAGAACCGAATGCTACGAAGAAGATAGGAAAAGTCGTGCGAAGGGTTCACGACTAGTCAATGGAAAATATACGACCCAAAAGACTGCGATACAACTCAGAAGAATCATATCGACGCCGTGAGACGTGCAACCGGATTGAGGCTAGACACGCGGTTGCCAACTCGACGATTGCCAATTTTCTGCAAGGAAGAGATACGGTGGTCCGCACGAATGTAGGAAAAAAAGGCACCGGAAAAAAAGGTACAGGAAAAAAAGCACCGGAAATAAGGTCACTGGGAAAAAATGGCAGGAAAAAATGGCATATACTTACTTCGGAGTAGGAAAAAATGGCACATTATGAAAATCTATCATAATATTTAATTAGGCAACTTTATTACCCAGGATTTATTCCCAAATGATTTATTATTCAAGATTTACGTTATATAATTTAACATATTTGTTATATTTATTGTACTTCTATATTTTGCTTTAATTACACTACATTTCTATTTAACCTATCCTGACCTAATGTGAGACCTCACTTGGACTATGCTGTTCAGTGTTGGTGTCGTTATTATAGAATGGATATTGACTCTTATTCATTAGAAAGACGAAGATGTATAGGCGATATGACATAGGTGTTTAAGTGGATGAAAGGTATCAATAAGGGAGATAGAAATAAGGTATTAAGGCTTAATAACGGCGAGATAACCCGTTCAAATGGCTTCAAATTGGATAAGTTTTGCTTTAAAACAGATATGGGTAAGCACTGGTTTGGGAACAGAGTTGTGGAAGTGTGTGGTTAGCTCAGGAACGGTAGAAAATGTCAAGTGCAAACTTGATAGTCATATGAATAATATAGGTTGGGTGTGAATGGGATCTGCCTTGTGTGGGCCGGTCGGCCTTATGCAGAATTCCGGTTTCTGAAGTTCTAACCTAAACTAACCTAACCTAACCTATGGTGAAGAAACTACCAGATATATATAATTACATCATGCAATATTGCATATTGCATCGAAACACATTTTATTGATCTATTACTTCTTAATACATTTTGTGTTATATGCCATTTTTTCCTATTCCGTAATTTGTGACATTTTTTCCAGTGCCTTTTTTTCCTGTGCCTTTTTTTCCAGTGCCGTTTTTTCCGGTGCCTTTTTTTCCGAGTACCGGTCAGCACAGCAGGCTTACGCACCAGACGACGTTGATAAGGGCCATACGGCTTTGATACGGACCATATACGTCTTTGATACGGACCTCACGATTGTGATACGGCGAGTTCGTGATGGAGACCAGACTCAGACGATTATTTACAGTTGCCGAGGGATTCCCACGAACTTTTGAACAGCTCAAAATCTCGTATCGACCCCCGATACGTTGCTTGGACCGTGAGAGTCACCCACGGCTAATTCCCGATATTCACGATTATGTTGCCGATTCGCCGTATCAGGCTGACATTTCGAGTCGGGAACTCGCCCGGAGGGGCTTTCGTGTCAGTTTGCAATGACCTTTAGTAAGGATGACTAAAGGTGTCGATGTCCTTATGAGTTAATATGTTATGTTGTAGTTAACCATATTAGGGGAGACGTTTTGAGATACGTTCCTAAAAGGTTGATTGTAGATTGAAGTGTAGGTTGATCTCAGCTCTCGTCTCTGCTCGTTGATTGATAGATATACGATAGATATGATATACTATCTGTCAGGGATATTTATGATTCGTAATTCTTTTGTAAGTGTGAATATATTCGGATGAATGGATCCATATATGGGTGTTAGTGAGAGCCTGTGTTTTGGTTGAGGGTTCATTGTTTCAAGTAGCCACGGTACGTGTGAGAGCGGTACAAGTGAGCACGAGAAGGAGTTTCCTTACCTAGTGTTTGGTGCTTCAAACTATGCTCATGAATTATCTTTTTATTCATAATGAGATAGTTGAAGCTTAATATTAACTTTCTTAATTTTGTTTGAACCCCCTGTTAGGTAGTCTCTCTACACCACACGGCGAGTTCACAGCTCCTCCTTTACCTAGTGAGTGTTACAGTGTACAGTGGAGTACCGTGGAGAAAAGTGGTGTTTGTAATTTGCGAAGCTATTATGAAGTTATAGTGCATTATTAATTGTTATAGACTATTACTCTACAGCGTTTCTTTCAATACTGTAGGCAGTGTGTGGTTGCTGCCGTGTGCTGGGTGGGCCTCACCTTGTCCCAGAGCTCCTTTCTTGTATAAGACAGCTAGTTCACAATATTCTGCACTTCGTCCGGTCTGAGCTGTAGACTTGGCTACTCCCGACTACCCAGCGAGTGGAGTAATCTTCACCGCCCTTTTGTCCTGGATCCCCTACATGGTTTCTGGCTGACAACTCGAGTGGTGACATCATGGTAGCCTGGTGATATGGTGGTTGTGGTAGAGGGCCTGTGTGCAGGGCCTACCTGTATCACCGCTGGTTGGAGGGCCTGTGTGAAGGGCCTACCTGTATCACCACTGGTTGGAGGGCCTGTGTGAAAGGCCTACCTCTATCACCACTGGTTGGAGGGCCTGTGTGAAGGGCCTACCTCTATCACCACTGGTTGGAGGGCCTGTGTGAAGGGCCTACCTGTATCATCACTGGTTGAGGGCCTGTGTGAGTGGCCTACCTGTGTCACTACTGGTGGAGGCCTGTGTGAGGGGCCTGCCTGTATCAAGAGTGTGATGTTTGAACGTGGTCTGGGAACGTGCCTGGTTAATCTTTTGACTGGTGTCGTGGTACTAAGACTATAACTATTAGTGACTCCTAGCAGGACATTTTTTTACAGCGGAAGTCAAGATAATTTAACCCATACAATGCAGCTCCTCTAGCGACCCATAATTGTCTTTTGCTTTTATGGGTGAATGTGTAGGTGACTGTGGTAGTGGGGTATGAAAGAGTGATTGGTGTATAAATAAGTTATGGAGTTAACTAAATTATAATTGTATATTAAAGAAATAATATGAATATAATAGTATAAAACAAGTATTATATTTTACTGATCGCACTATTGATTAAGAGAAGGTGTATTATTATTAAGTAATTATTGAGTGCTTAGTCTTTAGTACTTACCTTACTTTGAAGTCACAGTACCTATGTTAATTGAGGTGATTTCACTTACAGTGGTGCAGTGTGTAGGATACACCTTCTCTTTATCTGGGATTAGTATATTACAGGAGCTCTGGTGGCAGTAAAATCTCTCTTTAATTAAATCTCGGAACTGCTGGCCATAGTGTGCTTTAGTGAGCCTACTAGGTGGGTTCACATTCTCTAGAGTAGTTCGAACTGTGATCTTTAACCATGAGTGGTGTAGCCGACATACTCAAGGAGGCTAAGGCATTGGGTGTGAATGGTGAAGATGCACTGCTCAAGTTAATTACGCTTGCGAATGAGAGAGATGAAAAAGCAGCTGCGCAAGAGAGAGAGCGACACAAAGAGGAGAGAGATGAAAGAGCAGCTGAGAGAGATGAAATAGCAGCTGAGAGAGAGAGAGAGAGTGACAAAAAGAGGAGAGAGAAAGTGAGGAGGGAGTGAAAGCTCGTGCCCATGAACTTGAGGAGAGAGAGAAAGCGCGTGCCCATGAACTTGCCCTTGCTACACTTAAAGCTCAGTCACCAAGTGTTGAGGACCGTGACAGTAACCCCTCTCGAACTGCAGGAGATTCAGGTAAAGCTCGTATCCCTCCCTTCTCTGACGGAAATTATATAGATTCCTATTTGCTTAGATTTGAAAAAGTATCTTAGTTTTATGGTTGGAAGGAGGAAGACTACCCGCTGCACCTTGGAACTCTACTGAGAGGTAAGGCACTCAAAGTTTATGTGGGCTTACCCCCTGACATCTCTGACGTCTATGAGGCTTTGAAGAAAGCCCTACTTCAGGCATTTCAGGTTCATTCTAATGCTTACCGTAAGATGTTCAGAGGCATGAAGGTGCAAGGTGATGAGCCGTTTGTACAATTTTTAGCCAGACTCGAACAAGTGTTTGGAAAGTGGCTGGTGTTATCTGATGTAGGTAAGTCTTATGAAGGTTTGTATGCTTTTGTAATTAGAGATCAGTTTTTAGCAAGTTGTACTCCAGACTTGAGAGTATTCCTCAATGAACGTGGAGCCAAGACTAATACTGATCTAGCCAAAGCTGCGGACTTGTACAGTAATGCTAATATTTCACGTAAGGGCAACCCAAAGTCTTCTGCACCCAAGTTAGAGGAGAAGAGGTACAATAAACCGGCAGAAAAGGCGGGGAAGCCAGACGACGACGCATTCAACAAAACGTACCCCCGTAAGTCACAAATTAAATGTTATATTTGTGGGGGTGACCATGTAAAGGCACAGTCTCCTCAGAATAGGTGTGGAGATTCTGGTATTGTGGCTAAAGTAAGTTTTGTTTTTGACTCTACAGAAAACGTCCAGGAACCATAGTGGATCCTTGTGGCAAGATCGGAGACAAGAATGCCGAGGTTTGTCTGGATACCATGTGTGATACTGTGATTGTACACCCCAGATTCATTTCGGGTAAAGTCCCATCCAGTCCAATGTGTACAGTGTATGACTTTCTGGGTGTGCCTCACAGGTTTCCTAAAATGGATGTAGATATTGACTGTAGATTCTTTTCTGGCAAAGTTAATGCTGTTATTGCTCCTATCAGATGCACAGATGTACTGCTCGGAACAGTTCCTGGTGTTGCAGTACCATCCTTCACTGTTGGAGAGAAGAAAGGTGTTGAGACAGATGTCAAGGTTTCTGCAGTAACAACCAGGGCTGGAGCAAAGAAGGATGCAGCAGTTACACCTACACCTATAATTAATGATGCAGGTTTTTCTGTAGATACTAAGTCTTTCCAGAAGGCCCAGGCTGACTGTAAAACGCTGAAGTCGCAGTGGCAGATGGTGGAATCACAGAAGGTTATCAGCCATAGTGGTAGGAAAGTGAAGTATGAACAAATCAATAGCCTGCTTTACAGAATTTGCCTAGAGAGTAAAAATGCTGAAGAGATAGGTAACAAGCAACTTGTGGTGTCTAAAGAATTTAAGGAATAGGGTACTGAATTTGGCCCATGACGGTTTGCTAGCCGGACACTTCTCTCACCGCAAGACTGCTGGTAAAATATATCAAAAGTTCTTTTGGCCAGGTGCAGGTGCTGATATTGAGAGGTTTTGTCGGTCCTGTGAGGTGTGCCAAAAATTCACTCACAAGGGTAGAGTTAAACCTACACCCCTATCTAAAATGCCAGTGGTCTCGGAACCCTTTTCTAAAGTAGCCATTGATATTGTAGGTCCAGTGGTGCCCAGGTTAAAACGTGGTCACAAATATGTTCTTACTCTGATTGACCGTCCAACGAGGTTCCCTGAGGCTGTTTCCCTTAAGAATATAGATACTATCAGTGTTGCAGAGAGCCTTGTGGAGATCTTTTCTAGGGTGGGGATTCCAAAGGAAATCTTGTCTGATAATGGTAGCCAAATCAAGTCTGATTTAATGTCTGAGATTAACAAGTTACTCTCTGTTAAAGCAGTTCACTCTAGTCCCTATCATGCTCTGAGTAATGGATGTATTGAGAGGCTTAACGGTACTTTTAAGAACATGCTAAAGAAAACTTGTGCTGAACATCCTGAGGACTGGGATCGGTATATTCCAGCGGTTCTTTTCGCTTACAGAGAATTACCAAATGACTCTCTCAAATTTTCACCAATTGAACTGTTGTATGGTAGGAGTGTGAGAGGTCCCTTAACTATTCTCCATGAACTTTGGGCCAATGAACAGCTTGAAGAGGAGCTTAGAAGTTCTTATCAGCATGTCCTTGATCTCAGAGACAGGTTGGTGAAATCGGCAGAGTTAGCAGTCCAGCATTCTGAAGCTAGCAGTGAACAGTATAAAGAATACTTTGACAGGAAGACTCAGCCGAGGATGTTGTCTGTTGGGGACGAGGTGTTGCTGTTGCTACCGACCAACAACAATAAGATTCTCATGCAGTGCAAGGGACCGTATAAGGTAGTACAGGTAAAGAATCGAGTGGACTACATAATTGATGTACGGGGTAAACCAAAGTTGTACCATATTAACATGCTTAAGAAATTTGACAGGAGACTGAAGGATGATGATCAGAATGCTGCGGTATCACACACTGACCATTTCACACCCGAGTTCTTTGGTAAAGCTGTAGGTACAGGTATCGTGGAGACAGAGGCTGTGGAGAACGGCGATGATGGTACTATTCCCCTTTGTAACTTTGACCAAATATCTTCTGTACACATCAACCCTGATCTTACTGATTCCCAAAAGGCAGATCTTGAGGCTCTGTTGGAGGAGTTTCTAGATGTTGTAACGAACATTCCTGGTAGGACCGAGTCTGCTGAGCATCATATTAGACTGACTTCAGGTGTTCCTGTTCATAAGAAACCCTACCCAATGCCTAAACATTTACAGAAAGTCTTTGAGGAGGAGGTGGAACGGATGCTAGATCTGGGTGTCATAGAGCCTTCAGATTCTCCATACTGTTCTCCAGTAGTACTTGTAAAGAATAATGATTCATACAGGCTATGCATTGATTTTCGTGCTCTGAATGATGTGACTGTTTTTTATGCCGAACCAATGCCTAACCGTGATGATTGCCTGTCTGAATTCATTGATGATAAATATATATCTGAACTTGATATGAACAAAGGGTACTGGCAGATTCCTCTTCACCCAGATTCAAAGATATGTACTGCATTCGCTACTAACCAGGGACTAATGCAATTCACCCGCATGCCCTTTGGGTTAAAAACGGCTTGTGCTACATTCATTAGGTTGATGAGGAAGGTAACTAAAGATCTTGCAAACACATCCTGTTACTTTGACAGCTTAGTGTGTTATGTCCTGGGATATATAAACACTGGGCTCTTTCTATTGGACTAGGTATGCGGCAACAAGCAACAACGGAAAACGCTAGATCCAACCCTTATCTATAAACCCAGGCAACAAACCACCCTAAACCGTCAAGAGTCCTGCCTGGACAACGAGGTATCCTATGACTCGGTTACAGGGTGCACGCACTATAGACTGCTGATAGTCAAGCAGGCTATATAAAAGATCACACAATTAAGTTGACTTAACACCTTACGAGCGGCCTATGCGGTTTATTTATGTGTACCGCCCAGCGGGGTGTTTTTAGCCAAAATAGGGCTGTTTACGTGATCATTTTCATGCCTAAATAAGACCCAGAACGTAAAACAAGTATCTATCCCTGAAAGGGCATAAACAGAGCTTTCGAATGACACCATAACGATCCTTGTATGATGGATAGTTTTCTTGCAATAACCGTGCAACGCGAGTGCAAAAAGCAGGTAATTCGGTACTTTCGGTACATAATTGAGTATGTAGCGAGTGAGAGAGGGAGGAGGGAGCTGAGATTTGTGTCAGTAGGTTCGCCGCGGTGGTCTGGAGCAGTCATACGCTCGCTAGTCTCCTGCCACCACTTGTCTCTCTCTCTCAGCCACATTACGTGCTGAAATTGCCACTCGAGTTATGTCGAGCGCCGCCACATAGTCCAGCTTTATTAAATACGACTTAAGTGGTGAGCCGCTAATAAAGGGTTAAAGCTTCAAGGAAAAGATAGATAACGGAATTAAATTGCAGAAACAATTTAATAACAAACTAGAAGAAAGTACATTTAACGTTACGTTAATTAATACAACTAATCACCCCTGCGTGAAAGAAGGTGAAAGCAAACAGTCCTCAAAACATCGTACAGGTAGACAAGATGCGGGTTTCTAAACTGCATGCGGCTACTGTAGGATCTGATGCTTAACAAAGAAAGTATGTTACGGATTTAGAGAACTCTTAACTCATAAGCAGGAATAAATACTAGTGATAGGCCATACAGTGTATAATGGCATAGGTATAATTAAATAAAGGCAGCAACTCGCAACATAACCACATACAGGTGTGCTTCTCACTCTTAGTCAGGCAAGCCTGCTCGAACAGAGTCTCTGAGCCACACCCTGACTCACAATGCTCACAAAAACGGTAAACGGTGGCACAATAACAAGCATACGGAGATGATAAACCCCTAGCTGTTAATCTGCCAGGTGGCAGAGGTCTAGCCGGAAGGATATAGGCTTCGGATACCCGGGCTGAGCCACCTGCTCTAGCCTAGGGACGTTCCCAGGTCTGTGCGCCAAATTACTCTAATTGAAAGGGTTCTCTCTTGAGAGACTCAGATCACAAGTATCTGACTCTCTCCTGGCGACCCTAAAACAAAAGCAAGACGTGCTAGCGTAGTGCTGAGTGGACTAGGCAAGGGCCCTCACACAACACAACGCTAGACACACAGGGACACAGACAAGAAAATGCCCCCAGACTCCCACGGGTATCCTAGTAAAGTCGTGCGGGTCCACTGGACTCGCACCAGCAGACTTTACTTAAAGGATCGCAAAAAGCCTCCCCTCCGGTCTAGCCCCTGCTAACCTGACACAAGAACACACTAGCAAGCATGAAACCACCAAATATGAGACAACAAAAAAGCTTCCTAGGTCTCATTAACAATTACATCTCTGCATAAGGCCCAAAATCCTATCTAGTTATCTGAGAGCTCGTCGTTAATACAATAATAGATATAAGGTCTATCAAGGGGATGGGATAATTAAATAGATTGGTGAAGTAGTGGAAAGAAGGTATACAAAGTAAGAGAGAAAGTTTCTAAGTAGGGTTGAGAGGGATAGATATCAAGGGGGTCCGAAGGGTACGACAGTGAGGTGAGCTCTGAGTCTTGAATCTGTCTGGACCCCACCCTAGGCATACAAAATACATCCCAGGCTTGGCAACACTCAACACTGTTGCCTGGTCAAAATCCTCTACCCCGTACGTGAGTCGAAACTAAGCCTAACGTTGCAATCAAATGCATATGGCAACGCTTCAGGCTCGTCCCAAGCTGGCAAGCTAAGCAACGTCCCAAGCCGGTCTCTCTCTCTCCCGCTCGTCTCCTCCCGCCCTCACTAAACTTACATCTTATATATTATAATGAAATAATCAACTATCGAGAATAAAATATACTAAGATGCGTTGGTTAAGAATAAGGGCAGCTTCAAGCTGTGAAACAACATAAGAATATCCCAGACATTAGTTACGTTGTCGTAGGATATATACTAAGGAAAAGCCTGCCGACCGGCTGCCACCAGCCGGTTTCTAAACGGCTGGGCAGCCGACGCGCGCGCATGCCCGCACGTGGCTACTATGCAGAAGCGTCACACCTCCCCCAAGATATAAGACCCTTGACTAAGTTCTTCATATCTAACAGTACCACACACTGTTGCGACGCAAGGCACTATATATAAAAAAAATAAAGACTGTTGCGCTCCACCGAGCAAGTTCAACTAACTTAGCGACAATAAGCGAAAACATTCAACTTAGATACTGCTACAACATCTTATACAAAATTCTACACGTTATAAAAAATAAAGAGTTTTTATAAGGTTTTTGCTTTTTTAATTTGTTTTTTTCGGCTGAACTACAATGACAGCCTATTTCCCTCCACACTCAACCCTCAATCCTGTGGCAGTCTGACCAACATCATCCACCCTTGATAGACAATCCGCTATCACGTTATCAGAACCGGCAATATGGCGTATGTCCAGATTATACTCCTGAAGCATGAGTGACCACCTGGTCAGCCTCATATTCCGGTTATGAAACTGATTCAAGAATTTCAGAGGGTGATGATCGGTATAAACCACTACGACTGGTCCGAAAGCAGGAACATATACATCGAAGTGCCTGAGCGCCAGCACTATCGCCAGGAGTTCTTTTTCAATTACAGAGTAATTCCTTTGTGCAGTATTGAATTTTTTTACTGTAAAAACTCACTGGATGTTCGATACCTTCATCATCTGTCTGTAACAAGACAGCCCCAGCCCCTACGCCACTGGCATCAGTCGCCAGCTGAAAAGGTCTGCTGAAGTCCGGGGCCCTGAGTATGGGGTGGGTACATAACAGGTGTTTCACCAAGGAAAACGCCTCTGCACACTCAGGAACCCACCGGAACTTCTTGTCCTTAGATAATAAGTCAGTTAAAGGTGCAAGTACAGTCGAATAGCCTTTGATGAAGCGACGATAATAGCCTATCATACCTAGAAACCGCATGATTTGTTTCTTAGTCGTAGGCTGGGGAAACTGATCAATGGCTTTGATCTTTGTCTGTGGAGGGCACACCTGACCCATCCCCACCTCGAACCCCAGGTACAAAACTGTGGCTTTGACAAAATCGCACATACCCAGGTTTACCACCAAACCTGCTTCATTCAGTTTATTAAAATGCTGTCCGATGTGAGCACAGTGACTGTTAAAATCATCGTCGTATATTATGACATCATCTAGGTACACCGTACAGTTGGGAATGTCGGCTACAATGTCGTTCATTAATTTCTGAAACGTTGCAGGGGCATTTTTCAGCCCGTATGGCATAACATGGCAACGATATGTGGCACCGTCCACCACAAACCCACACACCTCTCGCGCTCGCTCAGACAAGGGCACTTGCCAATAACCCTTAACAAGGTCTATCTTAGTGAGGAACTTGGCTTTTACTATCTTATCCACACTGTCGTCCACGCGAGGGAGAGGGTAGGCATTTGTGGGGGTTAAACCATTCAACCTGCGGAAATCTATACAAAACCGCACCTTGCTATCTGGTTTGGGCCTGCAGTGTGACTGGGGAAGTCCACCTTACTGCACCCTCAGAAATCAGCCCATGTTTCAGCATATAATCCAGCTCTTCCCTAAGTGCTGGTAATTTAATAGGGGGAACACGGTATGGCACTGATTTAAAGGGCGGGTGGTCCCCAACATCGACATCGTGCACCGCTTGAGTAGTGAGGCCAGGATGCTCCGCGAAAACAGCTGGGTTTGTATCAAACAAGTGCTGCACAGCTACACGCTGTTGCTCAGGCAGGTGCAATATCAACTCGTGAGCCACTTGTCTAGAATTCCCCGCCCACTGATCCGCGGAAACATGACGATCCCAATTATCCTCCCCCGCAGCTTGACTGTCCCTTCCTCATTCTCCACCACGATTGCTGCAGATCAACACCGGGACAGTGAGAGGCTCGGAGGGGTGCCTCACATACTCTTTCATCAGATTTACATGGCAAAGTTGGTTCTTTTTCTTACGATCAGGAGTAGCTACTAAATAGTCGAGATCAGAAACCTTCCTTACAACCCGATACGGACCAGAATACTTGGCAGACAAGGGGTGTCCCACCAGAGGCAGTAGTATCAATACCTCCTGATCTACTTCAAACTCCCTCAGCTTCACCTTCTGGTCGTATCTGTCCTTCATCTGAGCTTGTGAACTCTCAAGGTTCCGACCTGCTACCTCCAGGCTCTTTAGCATTCTCTCACAGCTTTCAACAACATATTTAGAAGCGAGCATGGCTTAGTGACTCCCTCCCAGATCTCCTTGACTATGTGGAGGGGCCACCTGACCCTGTGTCCAAAAACCAACTCGTTTGGGCTAAATCCCAAGCTCTCCCCAGGTACTTCTCTCGCAGCAAATAAAACGTATGGGAGACCTAGATCCCAGTCCTTCCCATTTTCCATGCAATACCACCGCAACATACTCTTGAGAGTCGAGTGCCACCTTTCCAAAACTCCCTGACTCTCGGGATGGTAGGCAGATGACACCACAGACACTATCCCATGTTGCTGCATGGTCTGCTTAAACAGAGCAGAAGTAAAATTGGATCCCTGATCAGACTGGATCTCCTGAGGGTAGCCATAACGAGAGAAATAGACAAGTAGGTTTTTGACAACAGTCTTAGCCATCCCATTGCGCATGGGGTAAGCATCTGGATACCGTGTTGCTACATCCATTACAGTTAGTAAACATTTATTGCCGGCACTAGTGGGGGGCAATGGGCCAACCATATCGATAACTACTTTGCTGAAGGGTGGCCCAATAACAGGGATGGGTTGTAACGGGGCTCTCGGGATGACCTGATTGGGTTTCCCAACCACTTGACAAGTGTGACACCGTGACACCCATGACACGACACTCGCCTTTAACCCAGGCCACCAGAAAAGCTTGCTCAGAGCTGCCTCCGTCTTACGTGCCCCCAGGTGCCCTGCCAAAGGCACATCATGAGCTAATCTCAATAAGCTCTCACGGCACACCCTCGGTACTACTAACTGGTCCACTAATCCTGACCCGCCATCCCACTTTTTCTTGGGATCCTGATGTCTCCGATACAAGATCCCCTCGGACAAGAAAAAATCACCAGGCTGCACATCCCCATCGCTCTCCAGTTCGACAGCACCATTACCACACGCCCTGACTTCAGGATCTTCCAGCTGCAAGGAACATATATCAGCAGGTGCGAGATTATCCAAGTTCATCTTAAATAATTTATTTCCACCTCCAATGTCCCGCTGAGCCATCCTTTCCTCACGCTGCGCATAACGATGCTGTCACAGAGTCTCTTCCTGCCCTGCACCTGCACTAGCGGTGACAGGCCCCGGGGCCTCTCCAGACTCTAACATAGGTGCCAATAATGAGTCACCAAGAAACACTGCCGGCTCAAAACTCTCCAATTGACCAACACTTCCCGTTTTCTTGTGACCCTTCCTCCGCGGTATAATAGACTGAGGTGGTTGCTGCAAGGCTCCGGATGTCTGAGAACGCGTCACAACACACGCCATGGTTTGTACGCTACACTTCTCAACCCGCTCCTGTTCCTCCCTACTAACGTCGGCCGCCTTCTCGGCAACGACCAAGGGTGAAACCTTAGAAGCAGGCACCGCAAAGTCGTTGCCGAGGAGGAGGTCGACGCCCCCAACAGGCAAGTTCTCTACAATTCCTACATCCAGCTCCTTCGCCACACCACCCACCTCCAGCTCCATCCGCACCAGCAGGTAGGACTTCGTAGCATTGATCCCCTGAACTACCACCACCCGAGCAGCGTTAATCGGTCTACCAGTAAAGTTCCTTAACAAGGTCTGAGAAGCCCCCGTATCACGCAATAGCTTAACTCCTCGCCTTTCGCCAGCCCACCTCACAAAACCATGCCCTCAATGACCCCCAAAGACGTCGCGGACGGGGTTCGAGCCTTCCGGACTCTTGAACACAGGCTGTGTCCCAACCTCTGACGAACTACCCTTGGCAAACTCAGAAGATATAGGCGACACCCCTATGCTGCGGGCCAATGACACAACCTTGTTTGGTGGCTTGTTCGGACAAGCATTTGCAAAGTGACCCTCCTTGTGACATGCGAAGCACTCTTTACTCTTTGGTTTCCCTTGGGAGTGGGAGGTTCCATTAGACTTCTTATACGGGACGGTATTTGGTTTATGTTCAGTTTTATTGTCAGTGCTAGATGGTTTTGTGTATGTATGTGTATCAAAATTCTTGGGAGGGGGAGGGGTGCGATCCTTTGCACCCGACTCACTCCTAGCTGCTGCTCCGCACCCTCGAATTAATGACAGTCGGAGGTCAGCCATTTCTGCTGCCTCCTGGAGAGTTCTAGGATTTTTTCCCTCTATATTTAATGTTAAGTCCCCGCCTGTCCACTTAAAGAACTGCTCCAAGAGAACCAGCTCACTCAACTCCTCAAAAGTAGCTGCCCTCTCAGAACACAGCCAATGTCGTAGTGCATCAGACAAGTCCCGGGCGTGTTCTAGGAAGGTACTATCCTTGCCCTTAGTAACACCCCGAAACTTCAAGCGGTAAGTTTCTGGCTGTAACTCATAGGCCCGTAGCACAGCCTTCTTTAGCTCATCATAAACTACACAGGACTCTAAAGGTAGTGCATCATGCGCTTTTAACCCCTTTCCTAGGAGTCTTGATGAAACTAATGCTGCCCACTTTTCCTGAGGCCACTGGTGTTCCTGACACTTCTTCTCAAATCGCATACAAAACTCAGCCACACCTAATTCATCGAACACAGGAACTAGTTTAAGCAGGTGCGACAATGGTTGGTCCCGATGTCTGTTACCTCCCCCAATATTTCGCCCTGTTACCTCCACTCGAGATCTCTCCAGCTCCCTGTCAGCCCGATACCTAGTAGACTCTGCCTGCAGTTCAGCCTCTCGTATAGCTGTTCTCTCTGCAGCCTCAGCCTGAGCTCTAGCAACCTCAGCCTGCACACTAACCTGTCTTTTGGCGGCCTCAACCTGAGCTCTAGCGGCCTCAACCTTGGCCATCTCAAGCCGAAACAACAAATCTGGAGTCAACCCTTGAGGAGGGGAAGGTGCATTTAATGGAGAGGGTCCCTGTGATTGAATTCCACGCTGCCATTGACCATCAACTTGGGGGTATGTACTAAATTCAGGCACCCTGACATTTGATATGGGGGTAGAGTGGAGGGGGGGCTGGGGACCGTGGCCCCCAATCGCCTCTCCACCCAGGTCTCTCCCTTCTAAACCCAATATCAAAGTCCTCAGCTGATCTTTCCTCATGCCACTTAAACCCTGGTGACCCTGAAGACCTGCCACACACTTTAAGCCATACTTATTCAGCTTCAACACCCTTGCAGCGGTAAGGGGCACCTCTAAAAATCTTCTAGCACCCTCCTCACTATTGACTAGCCACTCCACAGGTCTTTCTCCCTCCGAGCCCGTATCATGACCTGACCCATCACTGTGTTCTGATGTATTAGACATGTTTGTGTACTGCAGTAATTATCACGGTTGTAGAATGTGCCTTATCTCCTATGCATGTATGTATATACTAATGTTATTTAAAGTCTTTAATGTGTTATATTGGTTGCTCCAAAAAAAACTCTATGTCCACTGTATTCCTCTAATCATAAGGAATCTCAAAACAAATGACCGCTATATTCCTCTGTTCAGTAAATCCTATGCAAGGTCGCCATTTGTTACGTCCTGGGATATATAAACACTGGGCTCTTTCTATTGGACTAGGTATGCGGCAACAAGCAACAACGGAAAACGCTAGATCCAACCCTTATCTATAAACCCAGGCAACAAACCACCCTAAACCGTCAAGAGTCCTGCCTGGACAACGAGGTATCCTATGACTCGGTTACAGGGTGCACGCACTATAGACTGCTGATAGTCAAGCAGGCTATAAAAGATCACACAATTAAGTTGACTTAAAGCTTCAAGGAAAAGATAGATAACGGAATTAAATTGCAGAAACAATTTAATAACAAACTAGAAGAAAGTACATTTAACATTACGTTAATTAATACCACTAATCACCCCTGCGTGAAAGAAGGTGAAAGCAAACAGTCCTCAAAACATCGTACAGGTAGACAAGATGCGGGTTTCTAAACTGCATGCGGCTACTGTAGGATCTGATGCTTAGCAAAGAAAGTACGTTACGGATTTAGAGAACTCTTAACTCATAAGCAGGAATAAATACTAGTGATAGGCCATACAGTGTATAATGGCATAGGTATAATTAAATAAAGGCAGCAACTCGCAACATAACCACATACAGGTGTGCTTCTCACTCTTAGTCAGGCAAGCCTGCTCGGACAGAGTCTCTGAGCCACACCCTGACTCACAATGCTCACAAAAACGGTAAACTGTGGCACAATAACAAGCATACAGAGATGATAAACCCCTAGCTGTTAGTCTGCCAGGTGGCAGAGGTCTAGCCGGAAGGATATAGGCTTCGGATACCCGGGCTGAGCCACCTGCTCTAGCCTAGGGACGTTCCCAGGTCTGTACGCCAAATTACTCTAATTGAAAGGGTGCTCTCTTGAGAGACTCAGATCGCAAGTATCTGACTCTCTCCTGGCGACCCTAAAACAAAAGCAAGACGTGTTAGCGCAGTGCTGAGTGGACTAGGCAAGGGCCCTCACACAACACAATGCTAGACACACAGGGACACAGACAAGAAAATGCCCCCAGACTCCCACAGGTATCCTAGTAAAGTCGTGCGGGTCCACTGGACTCGCACCAGCAGACTTTACTTAAAGGATCGCAAAAAGCCTCCCCTCCGGTCTAGCCCCTGCTAACCTGACACAAGAACACACTAGAAAGCATGAAACCACCAAATATGAGACTGCAAATAAGCTTCCTAGGTCTCATTAACAATTACATCTCTGCATAAAGCCCAAAATCCTATCTAGTTATCTGAGAGCTCGTCGTTAATACAATAATAGATATAAGGTCTATCATGGTGATGGGATAATTAAATAGATTGGTGAAGTAGTGGAAAGAAGGTATACAAAGTAAGAGAGAAAGTTTCTAAGTGGGGTTGAGAGGGATAGATATCAAGGGGGTCCGAAGGGTACGACAGTGAGGTGAGCTCTGAGTCTTGAATCCCCACCCTAGGCATACAAAATACATCCCAGGCTTGGCAACACTCAACACTGTTGCCTGGTCAAAATCCTCTACCCCGTGCGTGAGTCGAAACTAAGCCTAACGTTGCAATCAAATGCATATGGCAACGCTTCAGGCTCGTCCCAAGCTGGCAAGCGAAGCAACGTCCCAAGCTGGTCTCTCTCTCTCCCGCTCATCTCCTCCCGCCCTCACTAAACTTACATCTTATATATTATAATGAAATAATCAACTATCGAGAATAAAATATACTAAGATGCGTTAGTTAAGAATAAGGGCAGCTTCAAGCTGTGAAATAACATAAGAATATCCCAGACATTAGTTACGTTGTCGTAGGATATATACTAAGGAATAGCCTGCTGACCGGCTGCCACCAGCCGGTTTCTAAAGGGCTGGGCAGCCGACGTGGCTACTATGCAGAAGCGTCACAAGTGATTCATAGTAAAGATTTGAGTTCTCATTGTAAACATCTAACAAATGTTCTTGTAAGACTGGGAGAGCATGGCTTAACGGTAGGTCCAAAAAAGTGTTTCCTGGGGTTCTCTACCATAAAGTACCTTGGTTACTATATTGGAGAATATAATTTGTCGCCTCTTGAGGACAGGGTTAAGGCTATTCAGGAGTTCCCTTACCTACAACTAAGTCACAGTTAAGGTCATTTATGGGTACTATGAATTTTTACAGGCAGTTTGTTCCTAACTTTGCTGAACTTGCTAGCCCCTTGACTAATATGCTAAGGAAGGGTTGCCCTACTAAGTTACAGTGGTCCTTGAGGAGAGGTTCCATTCATTGAAGAGAACGCTTTGCGATCAGCCTATCCTTAGACTCCCTAACTTGGAGAAAATCTTTTATCTCAGGACTGCTGCTAGTAATGAAGGTCTTGAAGCTGATGCCGGTTTGTTATGCCAGCCGTAAAATACTGGACAGGGAAAAGAATTATTCAGCTATTGAGAAGGAATGTTTGGCTGTGGTCTGGGGCATCGAGTATTTCCGTAAGTATTTGGATGGCATAAAGTTCATCTTCCAAACGGACCATCAGCCACTGACCTACATTCGGAACATGCAGAATACTAACAGCAGGTTGATGCGGTGGGCGCTAGCTCTTCAGTCATATGCCTTCAGAATTGAGTATATCAAGGGTAAGGACAATGTCATTGCTGACCTTCTTAGCAGGTCCTAGGTCATAATCCACACTTCCACGAATCCTCATATTACCTGACTAGGATCTATATTCGAGGAAATATAGTTTGTGAGGGGGTATTGTCAGGGATATTTATGATTCGTAATTCTTTAGTAAGTGTGAATATATTCGGATGAATGGATCCATATATGGGTGTTAGTGAGAGCCTGTGTTTTGGTTGAGGGTTCATTGTTTCAAGTAGCCACGGTACGTGTGAGAGCGGTACAAGTGAGCACGAGAAGGAGTTTCCTTTCCTAGTGTTTGGTGCTTCGAACTATGCTCATGAATTATCTTTTTATCCATAATGAGATAGTTGAAACTTAATATTAACTTTCTTAATTTTGTTTGAACCCCCTGTTAGGTAGTCTCTCTACAACACACGGCGAGTTCACAGCTCCTCCTTTACCTAGTGAGTGTTATAGTGTACAGTGGAGTACCGTGGAGTAAAGTGGTGTTTATAATTTGCGAAGCTATTATGAAGTTATAGTGCTTTATTAATTGTTATAGACTATTACTCTACAGCGTTTCTTTCATTACTGTAGGTAGTGTGTGGTTGCTGCCGTGTGCTGGGTGGGCCTCACCTTGTCCCAGAGCTCCTTTCTTGTATAAGACAGCTAGTTCACGATATTCTGCACTTCATCCGGTCTGAGCTGTAGACTTGGCTACTCCCGACTACCCAGCGAGTGGAGTAATCTTCACCGCCCTTTTGTCCTGGTTCCCCTACATGGTTGCTGGCTGACAACTCGAGTGGTGACATCATGGTAGCCTGGTGATATGGTGGTTGTGGTAGAGGGCCTTGTGTGAAGGGCCTACCTGTATCACCGCTGGTTGAAGGGCCTGTGTGAAGGGCCTACCTGTATTACCACTGGTTGGAGGGCCTGTGTGAAGGGCCTACCTCTATGTCGAGAATCAATCTCGACATAAATTCTTCTTCTAGTGAATAACGAATTTGTAAATAAAGATATAGAGATTAAGTCATATAACTATTAGAAATATGAATATATATAGGAAATAACTGAAGCATTGATAAATTGTAGGGTTATAGAGTCCATGTGTATGAAATCCTCACACAAACCTTAAGCTGTAAGCACATTAAAAATAATGAGTTCTTCTGCCCACTACGTGCTCGTAATGAGCCAAGTGAGATTACCATTTTCTAAAGAGACTATCAAACCTATTCAGACCTAGGTAAGTCATATGATTTGTGAGATATGTTTGTCACTCACCACGAGTCTATATTACATAGAGTTACACATAGTTTAAACACGTGTGTGAGGCATGGACCTATACACCTGAGCATATAAAAAGCAAGATATTGAATTCATAAAATCAGTAGCAGACCAGACACCACAGCAACCACTATGTTCCCATAGCCAACAAAGCCCCATCATGGGTTTCTTCATAACCAGTATTCCGAGTCTCAGACAGACACTACATATATTAATAGTGAGTACCAATTAAAATATAAAATATAAGATGGTAGCTTTGGTTGGAATCATTTCTTAGGGAACATAGGAAACAGGTGTTATTTGAGATCATACAATATGTGTTAACAAATCCAAGTCGTCTTGGTAAACTATTCAGTCATAACAAACTCTGTGGAACTATTATCTAAAGTGTAACAATGTATAAACTTAACTAAATAAAAAGTATAAAACATTATAAATAACAAAATTCATAACAGTGTTTTTATAACCGAAAATATATTCTTATAAATATACTCCAAGTATAATAATCTATCATGATTCTTATGTCTCAATAAATATAGCAATTATAACGACCTCTAGAGTAAACAACGAGACTTAAATATACGATAGATATGTGTATCTATCTACCTAGATTAGAGTATGATTCTCAACATATAATATTAACATAAAAAAGAGATCCTTCATAATCACAGGAGCATTTAAAACTGTATTTATATTGATATTTTCCTTATAGCCTCTTGGGTATTAATAATAAAGTAATTAGCATTGAAGCTACCAACTGAAAATTAAATAGTAAAGTAATAAATAGATAAAGGATAATCCAGAAGTTCGATAATGGTGGCAGAGGTGGGATAGAGCAACGATGCATCGGCTTCAATCATTTTGTTATTGGCCCAGTATGCGCAAGAGTATCACAGCATACGTTAGCGCATGTCGGAACTGTATCCTTTATAAGGCCCCAGTGGACGCACACGGTCCCTATAAAAGATACCCATTACCCGATGCACCGTTTCAGAGAGTTCATATTGACTTAATTGGGCCCCTGCCTGACTCACATGCCAATTCACCAGATGAATCACATATTTTATAAGTATATCATGACTATCATAGACGTCTTTACACGTTATCTTATAGCAGTGCCTTTACGTAACAAAACTGCTCAATCACTGCTCAAGCATTTGTGGAAAATGTCATATTAAAACATGGTACACCTAAGTGGATTGTATCAGATCAAGGAAACAAATTCACAAGTACTTTTGATCAAGTTGCAATGCTCTTAAATATGAAACATACCTGTATCACGCAGGGGTGTCATCTGCTCTCTAAAAGTGAGGAAGTGGGGGGACATTCAGAGATAGATATAGGAAAAACAGGCGAGCGAAGCGAGCGATCAGCTGGGGGGTTCGGGGGGGGCTTTGTAAGCCCCCCCCCCCCCCCGAGAAAATTTGAGAAAACTTAACAATATTTGGTGCATTTTAAGCCCACATAATTATGAATAAATGATTTATATTAAGGGGAAAAGATATGTGTTATTTATCAATATTAACCAGTGCAAGATTAAACACCTATAGTTCACAGATATATTTCAAGTCTACTCTGACATCCTCAAATTCTCATTATACTACTTAAATCAGCAAACACTACGATCAGTATTTAACATTAAAAGGATATAAGGATACAAATAAAATATTTAGTAATTATTAACATTTTGTTTTTTACTATTTTGATCTAACCAATGTAACCAAATTTACCAAAATAACTAGTTACTAGTCTAACCTAACCTACCATAAACTAACCTAGGGTTAGATATTTTGGTTAGGTTAATGTTATACGGTACATATAATACTGTATATATATATTAGCACCAGACAGAAAATGTAATTTACACTACATAGATGATAGATCAACTGATCAAGGAAATGTTGTAGGAGTCAGGAGATACAGACAGATCAAGCAGATAATAACAAAATTATAGCCTACAAATAGGCTTAGCTACAATACGTTATGTCGATAATTTCATATCTAGAATTGAAACAACAGTAAGGTTAAATGTTTAAGGCAGAGTGGATAGTTTACCATATCACCCAATCTTACTATGCATTCTAGGCTTAGCCTAGACTGCCTAGTAAGATTGAGAAGACTGTAGCCTACACCAGATTGAAAGACGAGATCTTTAATTGTACAAGGGTTTAATCATCATATAATGGAGCAAATTAACTCATGAAGGATATTAATGGTGAAGATAGAAAGAAGCCTTTGTCCTGTAGTGGACGAATTTACTAATATGTCCTGACAATAATGACCATAAACTATAATGTGTAGCTACCAAAGTTACCAAACTAAACCGTCGGACCGTACCATTCCAGTCTACCGTGCACGTCTTGCTAGTTTCAAATATTGTTGTAGAAGAACAATGTCTAATAGTGAAGGCATTACCTTAGATCATCATCCAGGAAACCAGAATACCATCCTCAAAGCCTCAAAGGCGGCCAAAGCTTTAAAAGGCCGCTAATGTTGGCTTTTGCCGACCTACAGACTACAGAACTTCTGTCTTCATGTAAACACTAAACAGTGGGATACGTCACACAATATTTACGTAAGAAATTTAGGTGACAACGAGGCTAACAAATTAGTACATCAATAACATCATAACATATTATATTTGTATGTGTTTAGTATATATAATATTCTATCTTATTAAACATTTCAGTGACTTCTATCTAGTTTCTAGTATATAAAACTTGGTGAAAAAAGTGGGGGGGACAATCGATATGTTGTCCCCCCCTGAATGAAAAGTGGGGGGGATATGTCCCCCTCGTCCCCCCCGCAGATGACGCCCATGGTATCACGTCTTACCGACCAAGTGCAAACGGCGTAGTTGAACAAGTAAATCAAACTGTTGTAAGGATTTTGAGGACACTCGTAGATGATAATTCAGGATTATGGACTTCAATGTTGCCATATGCAGTTTTTGCTTATAATTCTGGATATAATCGAGTGATCAAAGACTCACCATTTTTCTTATTGTATCATCGTGATCCACAGATGCCATATCAAACGATCTTGTCAAGTCAAATTTTCAGTTACAACCTCGAAGACTACAAAAATAAATTAGCAATCAAGATGAACAGGACGTATGAAAGATGTAAGAAGTACCTAGAAGAGGGTCAAGAGGAAAACGAGATAAACCAAAAGAGAAATAAAGTAAAAGCCATCAAGGCAGGAGACCGAGTATATATCAAAGTTGTTCCACGAAAAAATGACAGACACAAATTTCAACCAAAATACAACGGTCCATATAGATTGGTGGAGAAAGTAAGTGATGTAGTAATTATATTACATCGCATTAAAGATAATTGCGCAGTGACGATTCACACTGACCGTGTCCCAGTTGTACCGGAAGAGGCATTGCTAGTTCGCGACAATCTGAATGTAAGAAGTGTTTATCCAATACACTCGGATATAAACGAAACTGATAGTTCTAGCAATATGAATGATCCTAACTTAATTCTCGATGACAATGAGAGTGAGAGTGAGTGTGGGGATGATAGAGTAGGTAATAATATTGATGATGATATTGTACATAATATTCCTAGATATTATCTACGATCACATAGTAGAGTACAACCTTTGCCGTATGTAATGCCCCGTCCCCTTGAATATAGAAAATAGTAGTGTACAAAATAATAATATTGTTTACCTTCCAGGTAATCCTGGGTTTCTTGGCGATCGTCTGTCCCGCAGCGGATATGGATGAGTCAACATTCTGTAATCCAGTCATCTTTACTGAAGAGGCGAGATTGGTGGTTACGGGAAATACTTGTCATTCCCTACCAAATTGACACTACAACTGTGTTACGCCCACTACGTTTAGCTCAGGTTTTTGTTCATGACATTATACTATATTATAAAGCTCATAGCCCCAAATTAGTGGAGGAACATGGAAAAAGGGATAACTGGATCAAATCGATTGTAAATGAATTAAATAGGATTGAACAAGATTTTCATAATTACATACGTTATGTCATGTCCGAAAGTTTGGTAGAGAGTAGATCATCAGCATCCAAGCGCAATTAACGAGGAGCAATAGATTTTGTGGGATCTCTAGCTAATTCTCTTTTCGGTATTGCAACACAAGATCAAATTGATGCAGTTCACGATAAATTAGGCAACTTACAAGTCCTTACAGCAGATGAACGTAAACAATTAAATGTACATACTAGGATTTTAAATATAACTACTAGACTAATGGAATCTTTAAATTATGCACTTGATTGGCTACATAATAGCACTCGAAATATCTTAAACATTGTCACACGAGTTGGAAATGAGTTGCAAGAGTTGGAGGATAAATCAGATTTAATTGGTAATTTATTATCAGTACAAATAGTATTGTCTGATATTTATGCTGACGTAAATAACGTTAACATTGGATTGGATCAGATGTTGGAATCTAAAATTTCTCCATATTTAATGCCAACAGATAAATTGCTTGAAATTTTATCAGAAGCTTCATTGAATTCACCAGGATTATTGTACCCAGCAAGACCAGAATATTTAAGTTTCTATAGAGATACAATAATAGTTGTTTCCAAACCAACCATTGCTAATCACATCTTCTATTTTTATTTAATTGTACGCCTTCGTGGACAACCAGCACATACCTTTGATGTTTTTAAAATACATACTTTACCTTTTCCAGCCCCCAAGACACACTTGTACTTACAAGTTGACATAAAACATAAATTTTTAGCCATTTCTGAATACCGGAATATTTATGCAATGTATAATTATTTTTCCCATTGCAAGGCACATAACACATTTTTTATATGCCCCCCGACCGGTCCTCTTTATAGTATTCACATCCCTAATTGTGAAGTTGCTACATTTCTTAATGGTAAAGTACACCCGACACTATGTCATACTAATATAATTTCTAGTTTCACTCCTATTTTTATTAAACTCATAGAAGGATGGATATATTCAACCCCTATTCAAATTACTTTTACTTGTCCATCCACTACACTTGCAATACAAAAACAGATAACACATAATCTAGGACTTCTCAAGCTGACTGAAGGTTGTGCAGCACATAGCCCAATTCTTCAATTACCGGCTATGGGGAAGAGACGGCGAGAAGAGACATATATAAGAGCCACACCTATGCAGGTGTCTCTTCATATATCCCAGCACACCCACAACATACTTAAAGAAGTCAACAGGACCATTCTACAACTACGTGATCTACCAACTCGAACCATGTTTACAGCGGATCTACTGCAACTAGCCGTGATAGCGAAAAGGATCGAGGTACGGCATCCTCAGCGACATCACATCATCCAGCATACAACCCTAGTAATAGCCGTTATGCTATTACTAGTCGGAGTAGCCTACGTAATCTACACCGTTGTGTTAGCCCGAACACGTCGAGCTGAGGAGATCAAGAAGCAGCAGAACTCCGAAACAACGCTGCCGTCGCCGGTGATCAACAGATTACGTCATCTCCGCCCATCACTTCCGTTCCTGCACTGTCTCCCCTCTCACCAGACGAGGGTCCCCAACTTACTACAACGATTGTCCAGCGCGGACGGAGTCTAAAACAACGGGGAGTAATGTCGAGAATCAATCTCGACATAAATTCTTCTTCTAGTGAATAAAGAATATGTAAATAAAGATATAGAGATTAAGCCATATAACTATTAGAAATATGAATATATATAGGAAATAACTGAAGCATTGATAAATTGTAGAGTTATAGAGTCCATGTGTATGAAATCCTCACACAAACCTTAAACTCTAAGCACATTAAAAATAATGAGTTCTTCTGCCCACTACGTGCTCGTAATGAGCCAAGTGAGATTACCATTTTCTAAAGAGACTATCAAACCTATTCAGACCTAGGAAAGTCATATGATTTGTGAGATATGTTTGTCACTCACCACGAGTCTATATTACATAGAGTTACACATAGTTTAAACACGTGAGTGAGGCGTGGACCTATACACCTGAGCATATAAAAAGCAAGATATTGAATTCATAAAATCAGTAGCAGACCAGACACCACAGCAACCACTACGTTCCCGTAGCCAACAAAGCCCCATCATTGGTTTCTTCATAACCAGTATTCCGAGTCTCAGACAGACACTACATATATTAATAGTGAGTACCAATTAAAATATTAAATATAAGATGGTAGCTTTGGTTGGAATCATTTCTTAGGGAACATAGGAAACAGGTGTTATTTGAGATCATACAATACGTGTTAACAAATCCAAGTCGTCTTGGTAAACTATTCAGTCATATCAAACTTTGTGGAACTATTTTCTAAAGTGTAACAATGTATAAACTTAACTAAATAAAAAGTAAAAAACATTATAAATAACAAAATTAATAACAGTGTTTTTATAACCGAAAATATATTCTTATAAATATACTCCAAGTATAATAATCTATCATGATTCTTATGTCTCAATAAATATAGCAATTATAACGACCTCTAGAGTAAACAACGAGACTTAAATATACGATAGATATGTGTATCTATCTACCTAGATTAGAGTATGATTCTCAACATATAATATTAACATAGAAAAGAGATCCTTCATAATCACAGGAGCATTTAAAACTGTATTTCTATTGATATTTTCCTTATAGTTTCTTGGATATTGATAATAAAGTAATTAGCATTGAAGCTACCAACTGAGACTTAAATAGTAAAGTAATAAATGGATAAAGGATAATCCAGAAGTACGATATCTATCACCACTGGTTGGAGGGCCTGTGTGAAGGGCCTACCTGTATCACCACTGGTAGAGGGCCTGTGTGAGGGGCCTACCTGTGTCACTACTGGTGGAGGCCTGTGTGAGAGGCCTGCCTGTATCAAGAGTGTGATGTTTTAACGTGGTCTGGGAACCTGCCTGGTTAATCTTTTGACTGGTGTCGTGGTACTAGGACTATAACTATTAGTGACTCCTAGCAGGATTTTTTTTACAGCGGAAGTCAAGATCATTTAACCCATACAATGCAGCTCCTCTAGCGACCCATAATTGTCTTTTGCTTTTATGGGTGAATGTGTAGGTGACTGTGGTAGTGGGGTATGAAAGAGTGATTGGTGTATAAATAAGTTATGGAGTTAACTAAATTATAATTGTATATTAAAGAAATAATATGAATATAATAGTATAAAACAAGTATTATATTTTACTGATCCCACTATTGATTAAGAGAAGGTGTATTATTATTAAGTAATTATTGAGTGCTTAGTCTTTAGTACTTACCTTACTTTGAAATCACAGTACCTATGTTAATTGAGGTGATTTCACTTACACTATCTTTATTTTAGTTATAGTAAAGCTGCCACCGTTAACGTCTTTTAAACCTAATAAATATAATATTTATACTTATAGGTTAAAGGTAAAATTAAAGTGTTTGGTATCCAAAACCAACTTTGATATTTATTCAAGTAACAACTGAATGATGTACACAGATGTACTAATAATATAAGGGAGAATGTATTCTGTCAAGAGAGAATATCTCCCAAAACTCTTGGTATGACTGAGGCCTGTAGCTATCTAACCTGTTATGTCTGAGGCTTGTCTCTTACTAACTCAAATCCTTCCTCAATACCTCCTACCTCCCTGTCTCTGCCACACCTTAAACCTTGTGGAAACTTCTAGAACATTTTGTATCCACGTGATCTATGTATGGAGAGAGAGAGGATCAGAAATGCAAGTAAGCTAAACACCGTGAGAAGGGATTCTGAGTCATGAATTCGAAGGGGTGAACTACCTCCAGTGTACAGTCCTCCACACAAGTATAGTTCAATGTAAGTAAATTCACCTTAACATTATATGAGAGATGGATATAGTGAATCCTTAATAAATTATAGTTAGATGTAATTAGAATAGTTAGATGTAATATATACTGTATACTGTATATATATATATATATATATATATATATATATATATATATATATATATATATATATATATATATATATATATATATATATATATTATGCCGGTATATAATGTGTGTGTGTCTGTGTTTGCCAGTGTAATACAGCTATACATATTTATCTTTCTCATTCTTTCAATATCTATCTGTACAGGTATCCTTCCCTCCTTTCAACCATCCATCCTTCCACACATTTTCACAATCAAGTGGTTTCTAAATACCGGTAGTCAATCAGCTCTCCTTATCTCCAATATCTTTTAAGGAGGGTCACCTCCTTTTTTTCTCTCCTTTTCTCTATTTCTCTGGCTTGTATCTAATTGGCCCCATTCAGCCTACTGTTTTCAGATGTTTAACGCCATCCAGGTATCAATTTATTCCTGGCGAGAGATAGCGAGCCAGCATAGTATTGAGAAATCCGGCATTGCCGGAGAAATTTTTCTATAGAAAAATGTACAAATTTAGCCTGCTGTCACATTTTATTTATAAATATTGTGGCTTGCTACCGCTCGCCAGGAAAAAAATGACTCCTGGATGGGGATAAACGTCTTAAAACAGTAGACTGAATGGGACCGAATGGATACTACCCAGAGAGAGAGGGAGAAAGAGAGAGAACAAATATAGAACGAAGTTCAGCTGCGACCATCCGTATAGTTGCCCACCCACACCGTCAATTAATGTAGGGAAATAGAACTATGATTGAGTTACCGGTCCAAGCATCTATCTATCTATCTATCTATTGCCTGACGCCGTGATCCCCGAAAGGGTGGCCACGAACGAACCGCCCCCATGCACCTCTGTCCCCAGTCAGTCGACGCCCCTCCCCCCAACCAGCACCGCCTTCGTTCATGTAGTTCCTCACTCCATCCTTCCACCTCATATTCGGTCTACCTCTCCCCCTCTGTCCCTCCACCTCGCTCTCGTACACCCTCTTAGTCATTCTCTCGCTTTCCATACGTTCCATATGGCCGAACCATCTCAAGTTGTTCCTTTTCACACTTTCCAGCACATCTACCTCCACACCACACCTCCTTCTTACTTCCTCATTAGTCTGTCTATCCCTCCATGTAACTCCGCACGCACTCCTTAAGTAATTCATTTCCACTGCTCTCACTCTTGGTCTGAGTCTCTCAACCAACGTCCATGCTTCGCTTCCGTAAGTCAGTGTCGGGATTACCACACTGTCATGCAAGGACTTCTTCACTTCCATACGGTCCAAGCATACTTTGTTATATTAAGGAGATATTTTTTTTTTTTTTTTTTTTTTTTATTATTTGAGCTTTCTCGCTAGACCTCCATCAAGCTTGGAAAAACACACCCTAGCCCCCCCCCCCCCCCTTCAAAATAAATTTGTACATTTTTTGGTAGAAAAATGTCATGATCGAAGGCAGGTTTCTTCTAAAATTACAGGCTCGCTATCGCTCGCCATGGAAAAAGGTCTTAAAATTGACAACAAAATAGGGCGAAAGCTGTTAAAATCGCCAAACTAATGGGCCGAATGTCTTAAAATCTCAAAACTAATGGGGCTAAAAATGAGGAAGAATAAAAGTGAATGCCGTATATCTTTAAAATGCACTAAATTGCATAACATACTATATTCGTAATTCAAAGGTTCTTCGAAAATTGTCGCAAACACGCCCAGTAGTAATAATAGTAAGATTTGTAACCTCAAGGAGGTTACACGGAGCTATGCCATTTAGGGAGCCCACCAGTGTGGTCCTAAGACCTCTTCATGATATCATGTCTTCAAATTCGTCTGCATCAATTTCTTCCTCGTCGGTGTCGTAATAAAGTTTCGCATATTCTCTGACGAATTCTTTAAGCATTCGTATTTCTTCGGCCTCCTGTTTCTTCTTCTCCTCCTCTGCTTTCTTGATGATTTCTGCTCTCTTCTTCTGACTTTCTTCCCATTTATCCTTGCGTTCAGCTTCCCTTTTACGGGATTCTTCTGTCTCAGCAGCTGGTACTGGTTTCGGGGCTGGTGTTTTCTTTGTGGCTGCAGCTGCGGTGGTCCTATTCAGGGGTTTCTCGAGTTGCAGTCTATTACTGGGGGTCTTCTCTTGATGGATCTTTTCTTTTTTCTGGGGTCGGCTGGTTTTTTAGGCTTCTTTTAGGACCTCACTGGTGAGGGCCTCGACTTCTTCAGGTGATGGTAGGTTGTTGTCCTCAACGTCGAGCATCATACACAGTCTTTTGGTAAAGTTGATGAGGAATTTAGAAAGCTGTGGTTGGGAGAAGGTGAAGTTATCCTCAGCTTCAGGTTCAGGAGGTGGTGGTCTCCTCTCCTCGCTTTTCTGCTTCCTCATTCTTTCCTTTGGTGGCTGTGGTGTTGTCTTTGGGGGATCCGTCATCTTCCTTCCTGCAGTTGGGAGCCTCTTCTTCCTTCCTGGACATCTTGGATTCCATACGTGGTGCCCCTGGCTGCAGTTGGGGCACTTAGCTGTGGTCTCCTCCTTCGCCTTTAGTTTGACAATGCATTCTCTGGTGTCGTGGCGGTTGCTGCACACACCACACCTGAGTACCCCTTTACAGGCATACTGTAGGTATCCGAAATGCTGGCACTTGAAGCAACGGCTGGGTTCAGCAGCCTAAGGGTGCAGCTTGAAGCTGCCCCTTATGGTCTTGAGTCTGGCAGGTAGTTCTCCACGGATGTTGCCCGAGTGACGCTGCCTTTATAGTGTGTGTGTGTGTGTATATAATTAAGGTTTCGAAATATGCGTGAACATGTAAGCATCTACCGTACCTCACCAACTAAAAGTGTGTGTGTGTGTGTGACTGGCTAGACAGCATCCCGCCTTACAAACGAGACACACGTTATACAAAATCATCTCGCCCCCCTCCTTCCCTCCACTCCCCCCCCCCCTCTTCTCCCTCTCTTTTTCCCCTCCACCCTCCCTCCTCCTTCTCCCCTTCCTTCCTCTCCTCTCCTCCTCCACCCTTCCTCCTCCCTCTCCTCTCCACTTCCCCCCAATTCACCCTTCCCTCCACCCTCTCTCCTCTCCTCTCCCCTTCCTTCCTTCCTCTCCCCTTCCTTCCTTCCTCCCCTCTCCCCCCCCCCCTCTCGTCCCCCCTTCCCCCCTCCTTTCCTCTCCCCCTCCACCCTCTCCTCTCCCCCTCCTCCCTCCTTTCCTCTCCCCTTCCCTTCTCCCTCCTTTCCCCCCCTCCTCCCTCATCTCCCCTCCCCCCTCCTCTCCTCTCCCCCTCCCTCTCCACTTCCTCTCCCCCTCTCCTTCCTTTTCCTCTCCCCCCATTCCTCTCACCCCCCCCCCCCCCACCACCACCACCACCACCACCAGACTGTCTTTCCAATACCAAGCCAATATCTCTTAAAGGGCCACTTATATTTATTTGTTTAAACATTTGTGTTTGTGATTTTTTTTGGTAGAAAAAGCCTTCGTCCTAAGGCCGGTTTCTCATAAATTGCAGGTTCGCTATCGCTCGCCCAGAAAACAATACCCTATATGGTTGTGTGTACAAAGTACAAAGGAGTACACAGGAGTACAAAGGAAATCAAGCAACAACAGTTCTAGTGACCCTTCTAGGCTGCTTGTCCTCCAAAACACTGAGGATCAAGTGTCCAAACAGTGGTTTAGAGTGGGTAAGGGAATATTGGAAAGGGAAATACTACCCTGGAACTAATGTCCATGGCAGGATGAGGAAGTTAGTAAGGGACAGAGGGGTTAGTAATTGAGAGGGGGATAAAATAAAGTTATTCATTTACAAACACAGTCAGTCGCGGGTTTGATGCAAGATATTTGTCTAGGCGAAGTTTAAAAGAATCAACGGTGCTGCAGTCTATAACGTCTCGAGGAAGCCCATTCCACAAGTTGACAACTCAATTGAAGAATAAATTATTAGATTCGTTTCCCCACGTATAATTAGATTGGTCGATAGTGAAGTACTTACTACAGTTCATATTGTCGATGCCTTTGATGATTTTGAAGACTTGAATGAAGTCGCCTCTTAATCTGCGTTGGGTTAAAGGAAATAGATATAATTCTCTAAGATGCTCCTCGTATGGTTTGTTCTTTAGGCTAGGTATCATTTTGGTAACTCTACGTTGAACTCGTTCTAGCTTGTCTATATTTTTTCGGTAATAAGAGCACCAGGATTGAACGCAGTATTCCAGAAGAGGGCGGACTAAGGAAATGTATAGAGTTAGGAAAACTTCTTTGGATTAATGCTCAAATGACCTGCCTATAAAGCCAATTATTTTGTTTGCCTTCTTAACAACTTCTGAACATTGTTGACTCAGTTTTAGGTTACTCGATATTGTTACTCCCAGATCGGTTTCTCTGTCTACACTCTTAAGCTGAGTGCCATTCATCGAATAGTTTGCTTTCTCATTTTGGTATCCGATATGTAGTACTTTACATTTATCCGCATTGAAACTCATTTGCCAAATTTTCGCCCAGTGTGACAACTTATCTAGATTGTGTTGCATATCGTCAACTTGTTCTTTTGAGAGTACGCTATTTGCAATTTTTGTATCGTCAGCAAACTTTGAGATTGTACAGGTGAGACCCTCATCTATGTCGTTGATGTAAATTAGAAAGAGAATTGGACCTAGTATCGATCCCTGGGGTACCCCACTTCATACATTGGTCCATTTAGATGCCATACCGTTTATTACTACTCTTTGCTTTCTGTCGCTGAGCCAATTGTCTATCCATTTCAACACAATGTCTTGTATTCCATGCGCTTTAAGTTTTAGCAGTAAACGTTTGTGGGGGAACTTTGTCAAAGGCCTTTTGAAAATCAAGGTACGTACCTAATATCTACAGCTTTACTCTCATCATAGAGGTTGAGGATATCGTGAAAGAAGTCTAAGAGATTTGTTAAGCAGGAGCGTTTGTTACGAAAGCCGTGTTGAGTATCTTTAAGTATGTTATTTGCCTCTAAGTGATTTACGAGTCTGTCTCTTATGAGTGTTTCTAGCATTTTACATATAACTAAGGTTAAGCTAATTGGACGATAGTTACTGGGTAGGAATTTGCTGCCTTTTTTTTATATTGGTGTTACATTGGCTAGCTTCCACTGATCAGGCATAGTTCCAGACTGCAAGGATTTATTGAATAGCAATGTCGGTGGTTTGGAGAGCTCATCTTTAGCTTCCTTTGGAACTCTAGGTGAGATTGTATCTGGTCCAGGCGTTTTATTTACCTTGAGTTTATCTAACCAATTCAATACTTCTCTCTCTGTAACGGTGATATTGCTTAGAACATCTGAATTATCTATCTGAATCGGCGATGGTGTAGGGATATCACTGAGGTCTTCTGTTGTAAAAACTGATGCAAAGAAGATATTGAGGGCATTACTCATTTGTACTTCGTCTTTGGTGTATTCTCCATTTTCATCGACTGTCGGTCCAACAGTTGAAATAACTACTTTTTTCTTTCTGATAAAACTATAGAATTCTTTCGAGTTTGTTTTACTTTGATTCACAACATGTAACTCCAGGGTCTTTTTACTTTGCTTAATTAACTTTTTGGCTTTGCGTCGTAGCTCTACAAATTTCACCCGTTCTTCGTCATTTTGTGAGGATTTTAATCTATCATTAGCAAACTTTTTAGCAAGCAGGCAGTCTGAAATATCTTTATTCCACCATTTGGGCTTATTATTATGGTCTGTACGCCATATTTTCGATGGTATGCAGTCTTGCACTGCTTTTAGGTAAGTGGTTTCGAATAATTCCCAAGATGTGTTTAAGTCGTTATTGTTATTTAAAAAGCTCCAGTCAGTTTCTTTAAACATTGATTTAAGTTTATGAAAATTTGCTTTCTTGAAATTGGAGACTTTCTTAATGCTGCTATTTGGTTTGTTACTATTAAGCTTTAAATTGAAAGTTATCGTACGATGGTCGCTGTTACTAAATTCATCACCAACATATAAACGCTCTACCAAGTCTTCTTTTGTTGCGAGTACAAAGTCAAGCACATTATTACCACGGGTCGGAGATTGTACAAATTGAAAAAGTGAACTTTCTTGCAAGTTAGCATAGAGGTCGTGTCCAGAGTGTTAAGTAAGAATATCAGCCCATTTATTCACAGGTAAGTTGAAATCGCCAGGAATTACGGTATCTTGTATGTTAGTTATTTCTGCAATTTGTTCATAAACCTCACTGTCAGTTTGCACTGATTGAGCTGGGGGTCTGTATAATACAGCTAGTGTTATTTTAGTTCCTCGGTTATTATTTAATTGTACGTAAGATATGTCTATATTCGCAATTTGAGGTTTTGACATTAAGATGGGATTAAGACTTTTCTTTATAAAAAACAGAACTCCTCCTCCATTTCTACTGATCCGACTTTTCTCAAACATTGTATAACCAGAAAGCGTATATTCGGCTAAAAAGTCTCTGTCTTCCGTATTTAACCAAGATTCTGTAATGCCGATTATATAATAATGTTCTGTAAACACGATTTCCTCTAGATCTGAAAATTTATTACGTATGCTACGAGCATTTACATAGAACACCTTAAGAGTATTAGAGTTGGATGTTACTGACTACGCATTGTCTGAATTTTCAGTTTGTATTTGACTTACACTACCCTGTGTGTGTGTGTGTTGGTGTGAGAGAGAGAGAGAGTGAGTATATGTGTGTTAGTGTGCGTGTGTGTGTGAGAGAGAGATAGAGAGAGTGTGTGTTAGTGTGTGTGTATGTGTGTGTATATATATGTGTGTGTGTGTGTGTGTATGTATTTGTTTAAATATCTAGCGAACTCTATACATGCGTCTACCTGTGTTTTAATATTTGTATTCTGTTTATTGGCTAGACATTAAGACAGATTCCACCTCAGACACGAGAAAGGTTGTTTAAAATCGTCTCTCCTCTCTCCACCCTCCCTCCTCTTTCCATCCAGATCATCTCTCCTCTTTCAACCCTCTCACCAAATCATATTTCTCTTCTCTCCACCCTCCCTCCAAATCCTCTCTCCTCTCTTTTCTCCACCCTCCCTCCAAATCATCTCTATACTCTCTCCCCCCAAATCATCTCTCTCCTCTCTCCCTCCAAATAATTTCTCCTTTCTCCACCCTCCCTCCAAATCATCTCTCCTCTTTCCATCCAGATCATCTCTCCTCTCTCCATCTTCCCTCCAAATCATCTCTCCTCTCTCCACCCTCCCTCCAATCATTTCTCCTCTCTCCACCCACCCTTCAAATTATCTCTCCTCTCTCCACCTTCCCTCCAAATCCTCTTTCCTCTCGTTTCTCTCGCCCTTCTTCTCTTCACCTTTCCCTCTCTCTCCTCCTCCCCCCTCTCTCTCTTCTCTCTCCCATCCCCCTCTTTTCTCCCCCTACCCTACCTCTTCTCTCCCCTTCCCCTCCCCCCCCCTCCCTCACCAAACTTTCCAATACCCCAAGCCAATATTTCTTAATGGAGTCCTCAGCCAACCGTCCCTCCTCCCTCACCCAATAAATATACTGTATATTTAGTTTTTAATGACGCGGATAACATAAACAAATGGACTGCCTGTAATTCAACCCGGAGTTAATTAGGCGAGTTGTAGAAAGGGAAATGTATTTAATATTATTATTGTATATTGTTATGTAATATTATTTATTACCGTATTTATTATTTTATTATTATTATATTTTATTATATTATATATTTTATAACTATATATTTTATATTATATATATATTATATATATATATATATATATATATATATATATATATATATATATATATATATATATATACACAGGTATATATATATATATATATATATACCGGAATATACTGTATATATACTGTACAGTATATATATATATTATTGGCGAAATACTGAGTCACACGGGCAAGTATTCTGGCGATTTTCCTACTTCGGGGGCGGGTGGCTAGGAATCCTCCTCCCCTTGTAACAATCACCTACTAGACGAGACAGCGTATGGGGCGAAGGAACGCGAAAGTGGTCCCGAACCCTAAGAAATGGAACTTTATATTTTGTGAGTATATACTGTACATACATACGTAAACATACTAACCTGGCGAAATGTTTACTCATGTATCAGCTGTTTTCTCATTAAATGTGTAGTGTTTGTTTGTTGGTCTATTTATTTATGTATTTATTTATTGTTAACACCTTATTAGCGGGCAAGGAGGTATTTTACACCAAGCCGCCCAGCGGGCACAATCCCGAAATATTCGCTCACTTTCACTCGCCCTAGCGCCGTAACTATGGCTCCAATCGGAACGAAACGATGATTTTTGGAACGAACAACTCTTCGTCTCCCCATAGAAGTCTATTCTGAATGAATTGAGCGAGTGTGGAGGGTGGGAGGAGGTGAGGAAGGGAGGCTACTTTTTGGTGTATTTCCCAGGCGCCTTCGGATGCGTTCGCTTTGTCCTGACTTCGGCCTCACGCGCGTCTATTATTCCTTTGGTAAGCCCTCTTATTTTATCTTGTTTCTCCTTATTTCTGTATTCTCTGTATTCTCGCTCTTTCTCTCTCTCTCTCTCTCTCTTTCTGTCTCTCTCACTCCTCTCGCCTGTCTGTCTGACTCTCTCTCTCTCTCTCTGGCTAGCTCGCTTTCTTTCTCTCTCTCTCCTCCCTTCTCCTTCGTACGCGCTGTCTCCCTTCCTCCCTGTCTCTCTTCTCTATATTTCTCCCTTTCGTATATGTAATTCTCATTATTCTTTTCTCTAATCCCTCTTTCTTTATTTGCTTGTAATATTTCTGTATTATTATATCTTTTTCACTCTATTTTCAGTTCAGTTTCTGTATTCTCTTTCATTTATCACTAATAAATTTCATTCCTTACAAGCTACCGTACAAATACGGTATTCCTTCGGTAAGCCCTCTTATTTTATCTTGTTTCTCCTTATTTCTGTATTCTCTGTATTCTCGCTCTCTCTCTCTCTCTCTCTTTCTGTCTCTCTCACTATCTAGGAATATCATCATCTCAGGCATTCTCCCCAAGATCGACGCACCTGACAAATTCTACGACAAGGCTTTCAGCACAAATAGCCGACTAAAACATTTGTGTCTGAGGGAAGAAGTTGAATTCATCAACCTCTGGGACAACTTCTACAACCAGCCTACTCTGTTCCGCAAGGATGGCACTCATCTAAACCCTGTGGGTTCAGCACGCATGGGTCGTCTCCTACACGAAGCAGTCCGCAGCCATGGATCAAAAAACGCCATCCGAGAAGAAGCAGCAGTGACATAAATCATCCAACGCCAAGAAAAAAACAGAGGCAACCGAGGACCACCAGCGATAAGGACCGAAGACAGCGAGGACCGAGGACAGCCATGAACATAAATGTAGATCCGACAAGAACCAAAAATATTATTAACTTAAAGAGCGTTCCGTGAGTTCTAAAATAACAAATTTAAAGGTTTTCTATGCAAACGCTCGTAGCATACGCAATAAATTTTCAGATTTAGAGGAGCTAGTGTTTACAGAAAATTATGATGTGATTGGCATAACAGAATCTTGGCTCAATACAGAAGATAGAGACTTTTTAGCAGAGTATTCACTTCCCGGTTATGTAATGTTTGAGAAAAGCCGAATAAATCGAAATGGAGGTGGCGTTTTACTTTATATCAAAGAAAGTCTTAACCCTACCCTCTTGTCAAAACCTCAAATTGTGAACGTCGACGCATCTTTTGTGCTAATAAAGAATAATAAAGGTACAAAAATAATACTTGCATTAATATACAGACCTCCAGCTCAATCAGTGCAAACTGACCGAGAAATTTACGAACAAATTGCAGATGTAAGTAACTCACAAGATACCGTAATTTTTGGTGACTTTAATTTACCTGTGACCAAGTGGGGAGATACTCTTACTTCACACTCCGGACATGACTTGTATACGAACTTGCAAGAGAGTTCGCTTTATCAATTTGTTGGAACGCCGACCCGTGGTAATAACGTTCTTGACATTGTACTTGCAACAAAAGAAGAATTAATAGAGAATTTGAATGTTGGTGATGAATTCAGTAACAGCGACCATCGTACGATAACTTTCACTTTAAAGTTTACTAGTAACGAACCAAATAGTAGCATCGAAAAAGTCCCTAATTTCAAGAAAGCAAACTTCCATAAACTTAGAGCTATGTTTAAAGAAACTGACTGGAGCTTTTTAATTCACAATAACGACATAAATACATCTTGGAAGTTATTCGAAGCCACTTACCTAAAAGCAGTGCAAGACTGCATACCATCAAAAACTCGGCGTCCAGGCCATAATAATAAGCCCAAATGGTGGAATAAAGATATTTCAAACTGCCTGCTTGCTAAAAAATTTGCTAATGATAGATTAAAATCCTCACAAAATGACGAAGAACGGGTGAAATTTGTAGAGCTACGACGCAAAGCCAAAAAGTTAATTAAGCAAAGTAAAAAGACCTTAGAGTTACATATTGCGAATCAAAGTAAAACAAACCCGAAAGAATTCTATAGTTATATCAGAAAGAAAAAAGTCGTTACTTCAACTGTTGGACCGTTAGTCGATGAAAATGGAGAATACACCAAAGACGAAGAACAAATGAGTAATGCCCTCAATACCTTCTTTGCATCAGTTTTTACAACAGAAGACCTCAGTGATATCCCTACACCATCGCCGATTCAGATTGATAATTCAGATGTTCTAAGCAATATCACCGTTACAGAGAGAGAAGTATTGAATTGTTTAGATAAACTCAAGGTAAATAAAACGCCTGGACCTGATACAATCTCGCCTAGAGTTCTAAAGGAAGCTAAGGATGAGCTCTCTAAACCACTGACATTACTATTCAATAAATCCTTGCAGTCTGGAACTATGCCCGATCAGTGGAAGCTAGCCAACGTAACACCGATATTCAAAAAAGGCAGCAAATCCCTACCCAGTAACTATCGTCCAATTAGCTTAACCTCAGTTGTATGTAAAATGCTAGAAACGGTCATACGAGACAGACTCGTAAATCACTTAGAGGAAAATAACATACTTAAAGATACTCAACACGGCTTTCGTAAAAACGTTCCTGTTTAACAAACCTCTTAGACTTCTTCCACGATATCCTCAACCTCTACGATGAGAGTAAAGCTGTAGATATTATATACCTTGATTTTCAAAAGGCCTTTGACAAAGTTCCCCACAAACGTTTACTGCTAAAACTAAAAGCGCATGGAATACAAGACGGTGTGTTGAAATGGATAGAAAATTGGCTCAGCGACAGAAAGCAAAGAGTAGTCATAAACGGTAAGGCATCAAAATGGACCAATGTAAGTAGCGGGGTACCCCAGGGATCGGTACTAGGACCAATTCTCTTTCTAATTTACATCAACGACATAGATGAGGGTCTCACCTGTACAATCTCAAAATTTGCTGACGATACAAAAATTGCAAATAGCGTACTCTCAAAAGAACAAGTTGACGATATGCAACACAATCTAGATAAATTGTCATGTTGGGCCCAAATTTGGCAAATGAGTTTCAATGCGGATAAATGTAAAGTACTACATATCGGATACCTAAATGAGAAAGCAAACTATTCGATGAATGGCACTCAGCTTAAGAATGTAAACAGAGAAACCGATCTGGGAGTAACAATATCGAGTAACCTAAAACCGAGTCAACAATGTTCAGAAGTTGTTAAGAAGGCAAACAAAATAATTGGCTTTATAGGCAGGTCATTTGAGCATAAATCCAAAGAAGTTATCCTAACCCTTTACAATTCATTAGTCCGCCCTCTTCTGGAATACTGCATTCAATCCTGGTGCCCTTATTACCAAAAAGATATAAACAAGCTAGAACGAGTTCAACGTAGAGTTACCAAAATGATACCTAGCCTAAAGAACAAACCATACGAAGAGCGTCTTAGAGAATTAAATCTATTTCCTTTAACCCAGCGCAGATCAAGAGGTGACTTAATTCAAGTGTTCAAAATCATCAAAGGCATCGACAATATGAACTGTAGTAAGTACTTCACTATCGACCAATCTAATTACACGCGGGGAAACGGTTGCAAAATTATTGGTAAATCTTTTAACTCACACGAATCTAAGAATTTCTTCTTCAATCGAGTTGTCAACTTGTGGAATGGGCTTCCCCGAAACGTTATAGACTGCATCACCGTTGATTCATTTAAACTACGCCTAGACAAATATCTCGCATCAAACCCGCGACTGACTGCGTTTGTAAATGAATAACTTTATTTTATCCCCCCCTCAGTTACTAACCCATCTGTCCCCTACTAACTTCCTAATCCTGCCACGGACATTAGTTCCAGGGCAGTATTTCCCTTTCCAATGTTCCCTTACCCACTCTAAACCACTGTTTGGACACTTGATCCTCAGTGTTTTGGAGGACAAGCAACCTAGAAGGGTCACTAGATCTGTTGTTGCTTGATTTCCTTTGTACTCCTTTGTACTCCTTTGTACTCCTTTGTACTCCTCTTGTCTGTCTGTCTGACTCTCTCTCTCTCTCTCTCTGGCTAGCTCGCTTTCTCTCTCTCCTCCCTTCTCCTTCGTACGCGTTGTCTCCCTTCCTCCCTGTCTCTCTTCTCTATATTTCTCCCTTTCGTATATGTAATTCTCATTATTCTTTTCTCTAATCCCTCTTTCTTTATTTGCTAGTAATATTTCTGTATTATTATATCTTTTTCACTCTATTTTCAGTTCAGTTTCTGTATTCTCTTTCATTTATCACTAATAAATTTCATTCCTTACAAGCTACCGTACAAATACGGTATATATATATGATTATATATATATATATAATATATATATATATATATATATATATATATACTGTATATCGGTGTATATCACGGTATACGGTATATTTCTCTCCTTACGAAAGGAGAGGAGTCATAGCAATTTCAAGGTCACCTTCGTAAGGAAACAAATATACCGTACATGGTGATATATATACGCCTATCAAATGATTGATATCAATATACGGTATATATATATATATATATACTGTATTTTGGTGAATATTGATATCAATCATTTGATAGGCGTATATACAGTATATCACCATGTACGGTATATTTGTTTCCTTACGAAGGTGACCTTGAAATTGCTATCACTCTTCTCTCTCCTTTCGTAAGGAGAGAAATATACCGTATACCGTGATATATACGCCTATCAAATGATTGATATCAATATATATATATACTGTATATTGGTGTATATTGATTTCAATCATTTGATAGGCGTATATATCACGGTATACGGTAGATTTCTGTCCCTACAATGTACCGATACGTACATGATGATATGTATGCCTATCAAATGATTGATATCAATATACGGTATATATATATATATATATATATATATATATATATATACTGTATATTGGTGAATATTGATATCAATCATTTGATAGGCGTATATATCACCATGTACGGTATATTTTTGTCCTTACGAAGGTGACCTTGAAATTGCTATGACTCTTCTCTCTCCTTTCGTAAGGAGAGAAATGTACCGTATACCGTGATATATACGCCTATCAAATGATTGATATCAATATATATATACTGTATATTGGTCTATATTGATTTCAATCATTTGATAGGCGTATATATCACGGTATACGGTACATTTCTGTCCCTACTATGTACCGTACATGTGACCTGGAAATTGCTATGACTCTTCTCTCTCCTTTCGTAAGGAGAAAAATGTACCGTATACCGTGATATATACGCCTATCAAATGATTGATATCAATATATATATACTGTATATTGGTCTATATTGATTTCAATCATTTGATAGGCGTATATATCACGGTATACGGTACATTTCTGTCCCTACTATGTACCGTACATGTGACCTGGAAATTGCTATGACTCTTCTCTCTCCTTTCGTAAGGAGAAAAATGTACCGTATACCGTGATATATACGCCTATCAAATGATTGATATCAATATATATACTGTATATTGGTCTATATTGATTTCAATCATTTGATAGGCGTATATATCACGGTATACGGTACATTTCTGTCCCTACTATGTACCGTACATGTGACCTGGAAATTGCTATGACTCTTCTCTCTCCTTTCGTAAGGAGAAAAATGTACCGTATACCGTGATATATACGCCTATCAAATGATTGATATCAATATATATACTGTATATTGGTCTATATTGATTTCAATCATTTGATAGGCGTATATATCACGGTATACGGTACATTTCTGTCCCTACTATGTACCGTACATGTGACCTGGAAATTGCTATGACTCTTCTCTCTCCTTTCGTAAGGAGAAAATGTACCGTATACCGTGATATATACGCCTATCAAATGATTGATATCAATATATATATACTGTATATTGGTCTATATTGATTTCAATCATTTGATAGGCGTATATATCACGGTATACGGTACATTTCTGTCCCTACAATGTACCGGTACGTACATGGTGATATGTATGCCTATCAAATGATTGATACCAATATACGGTATATATATATATATATATATATATATATATATATATATATATATATATACCATATATTGATTGAAATCATTTGATAGGCGTATATATATATATATATATATATATATATATATATATATATATATATATATAGGTGTGCATTTTCACTCTCTCTCTCTGTTTCGCTTGCTTTGCAGGAATTTTTGTTTTGTTTTATAAATAATATTATTTCAACACATTTCCAAATCACCCTATGGGGTAGTGTTGATGACTCTTTTTTTTTTTTGTGGTGTTCCCAGGAGGTGTAATCCACATTTCATTGAGGTAGAAAAGGCAGTTATAGGATTGAGGTAGATAAAAGGCAGTTATATGATTGAGGTAGACAAATGACATGGATGTATGAGGTAGACCAAGAAGCAGATGGATGGATGAGATTAGAAACTTATGGATGTAATGGGTGATGTTGCTGATGATGATGAATGCACTTGTGTTTGGGTAGTGTGCTATTCCACCATATGAATGATTGAATGACATGAATTCATGAGGTAGTTTGAAATAGATGAATGAATGATTGCATGAACTTATGAATGATTGGCAAGAGGTCTAGAGGAGGAGGAGGTCTTGGAAGAGGTCTAGAAGTGTTCCAGTGTGTGGTACTCTGTGTAACATGGAGAACCGCATAGTCCCACATTACAATAGCTACACATGAACGTAGTTTCCTTCCTAATTTGGTTCCTCCTTGTTGTATGTCTGCAGACGTGGCACTGCTTCAGTCCGTGCTTCCGGTTGGCTGCGATCTGTGATGCTGAGCGGGGGCAAAACACAAGCATGTGGGTCAAGAAGTAGTCCCGGCTCTCAAGGCGGGCAGGCATATTCACGATCGGCCTCGGAGGTGGTAGCATACGTGTGGTTCCGTGCTTCCTGAAGATGGAGTCGATGATGTCCTTCGCGAACAGCCTTACCGAGCTCTTCCTTCCTGTCCGCGTCATCCACAGGTTGTACGCGTTCAGGATAGTGACATCAAGAAGATGGAGTACCACCTTCTTATACCACTTACACGTCTTCCTGAGGCAGTCAACAGCAGTGATTTGCATGTCACTCTTATCCACCAACCGCATGTTTATGTTGTAGTCCATAACAAGGTCAGGTTTGGAGATAGGGACTAGATGCTTCTCGCGGGTGACAGGGTCCATTTGGTATCTCTTCTTCCCGCTATCTCGCATTGTGGACTTGTGGAAGGTGGAGAGGACATTGACTGGCTTTGTGTCATGCCAACAAATAGCTAGTATACTGTCACTGCTGCTCTTCTTCCGGAAGATGTCTCCTTTCCGTGTAGCATGAAACTTGGGCCAGTGTTTCCTGTTTGCCCTGACAGTTCCACAGCTTCCCGTGCTCCTTGCAAGGAGATACCTGGCAAGGAGAGGAGGTGTAGAAATTGTCGCTGTACAAGATACGGTTGGCATCCAGATACGGCTCCATCAGTGTCTTCACAACCGCCCCTGAAAGACCCAGTAGGTCGTTTGGAATGTCTACATCAGTAGCGGTGTAGATGATGAGGTCCAGCACGTATCCTGTCTCGCAGTCACACAGTACAAAGAACTTGATCCCGAAGCGGTGACGCTTCGACGGAATGTACTGCCTGAAAGAGAGACGTCCACGGAAGAGGATCAAGGACTAATCAATCACAACATTCTGAAAAGGTTTGAAAAACCGGCGATACCTGGTCAGGAGGGAGTTCAGGAATGGCCGGATTTTCCAAAGCTTGTCAGCTCCGTGTGCGGCAGTGTTGTCGACAAAGTGCAAGCACTTGAGAATTTGCCGGTATTGGTCCCTGGGCATGTACATGTTGAAGACTGGCGTTGATCTAATGTCATGCATCAGCCAATAATCCAGCATGTTGTGTTTTCTCATGTGGGGCATTAGCATGGTGAGGGCCAAAAACACGAGGAGCTGAGGGATATCGATGGGCGTCCATCTCCTCATGTGGGGCGAGGCCATCTCTTCGGAGTGCTGGGTTGCGTAGAGGTTTGTCTCCCTGACGATGTCCCCGAGCAATTCATCGTCAAAGAATGCTCGGAAGTAGTCATAAGGGGTGTCATTTTCTGAACAGGGAAAGGCAGGCTGGACGCCATTTGGCCCCTTATCAAAATTGGGTGGAACCCCCGGCATATCCCGAGGCTCGCAGTGCTCCCACTCAAAGATAGGTGGCTCGTCCGGCCTCCTGCCCCTCCCGACCACTCGTGGGGCACCTCCTGGGGCACCTCCCGGGGCACCTCCCGGGGCACCTCCTGGGGCACCTCCCGGGGCACCTCCTGGGGCACCTCCCCGAGCACGTACCTGATCACCTCTTGCGGCCCTTCCTCGGGCCCTTCCTCGGGCCCTTCCTCGGGCCCTTCCTTGGGCCCTTCCTTGGGCCCTTCCCCGGGCACCTTGCTGTGGCGGTCCCTGCTGTGGCTGTGGCTGTGCCTGCCCGCCATTAGAGTCGCTTGCTGGAGTGGGGGATATCCTGGCTTCAGGCGAATCGGGAGAGCTTGAGCCGGTGCCGGCATCACTCTCAGACATCGTCAGCCGACGCCTGGTCCTCCTAGTCCTCCTCATCCGCTGCAGCCCGGGTGGCGTTGACAACCTGGGAGGAGCAACAACAGCTGGTGTTGACGTCGATGGTCCTGGTTGTCCATGGGCGGGGGTTAGTGGTGAGAGCTGCACTACCCCCGAGATGTTCCCTAGCTCACCACCGGGCATCACTGGAGGCTCTGACGAAGCTCGCTGCCTGGATGTGGATGGGCGTGGCTGTGGGGATGACGATCTTCTTCGTTTGGCCTGTCTTGTGTTGCCTATGAAAATTGTGGGAATGGTATTTTGTATGAGGGATGTGCAGACTCAAACTTGACAACTAAGACATGATTGATTTGAGAGAGAGAGAGAGAGAGAGAGAGTCCTAGCAATTTCAAGGTCACCTGCGTAAGGAAACAAATGTACCGTATACCGTGATATATACGCCTATCAAATGATTGCAAGCAATATACACCAATATACAGTATATATATATATATATATATATACTGCATATTGGTGTATATTGCTTGCAATCATTTGATAGGCGTATATATAACGTGTACAGTACATTTCTTTCCTTACGAAAAGAGAGAGAAAAGTCCTAGCAATTTCAAGGTCACCTTCGTAAGGAAACAAATGTACCGTATACCGTGATATATACGCCTATCAAATGATTGCAAGCAATATACACCAATATACAGTATATATATATATATATATATATATATATATATATATATATATATATATATATATATACTGTATATATATATATATATATATATATATATATAAATATATATATATATACTGCATATTGGTGTATATTGCTTGCAATCATTTGATAGGCGTATATATAACGTGTACAGTACATTTCTTTCCTTACGAAAAGAGAGAGAAAAGTCCTAGCAATTTCAAGGTCACCTTCGTAAGGAAACAAATGTACCGTATACCGTGATATATACGCCTATCAAATGATTGCAAGCAATATACACCAATATACAGTATATATATATATACAGTATATATATATATATATATATATATATATATATATATATATATATATATATATATATATATATATATATATATATATATCGTAGCCTACCCAGTGTGGCTGGGCTGCGAGACACCACTGGTGGTGTCACGCAGCCCAGCCAGTGAGGCTGGGCTACGGGACACCACCAGTGGTGTCCCGTAGCCCAGCCTCACTGGCTGGGCTGCGTGACACCACCAGTGGTGTCTCGCAGCCCAGCCACACTGGGTAGGCTACGGGACACCACCACAAGTGTTTTCGTATTTATCGCCATATAATTCAGCCAATTAGACTGTTGAATCGAAATTCTTTGGATTATTATTTATATTATCATTAAAAACGTTGGACTTTATTAAATTATAATCCTACATGTTGTATATACAGACCTATTCCACACTCAACTCCCTACGCCACACACACTCACACATACCTATTTATACATCTAACTAGGCTTATATATAGCCGTTATATATGTGTGTATATTCTTCGTCTTACATATCCATCTTATAAGAACATATGGGAGTCTGCAGACAGTCGATTGGCCAAAACAAGGCAGATCCCTCTCACACCCAACCCATCTCGTTTATACGTTTATCTAATTTTATTTTGAAACTCTCTGTCGTTCTTGATCCCCACAATGGCGCTAGGTAGCCTATTCCACATGTCTATTATCTACATATCTGTTACCATTATGGTATAATGATCAAACAGAAGCAGTCATTCATACTTGCATAACGTGCTATAAGACAGCTTGACGACGTTCACAAGCACAAGTGCGTCAATGTGTGGATAGTTACATGTGTTTGTGTAAATGAATATGTTTGTGAGTGTAATGTAAAGTAATGCAAATACAGTATATATATGTGCGTAAATAAATGTTTGTTTACGAATGTTATATGGATGTTCAAATGCATGTACATGAGTATGTATGTGCGTGTGTAATGGCATGTACGTTTGGGTCATAATTTGGAAGGAACACAATTATATATTTGTGAAAGAAATTGCAAAGTACACTGTAAAGTGATCAGCTCAGTAGCAGTAGGCTTTCAAGAATAAACTGAATAGCTTAATGAATTAATTGGGTGTGAGCTGGATCTGCCTTGCGTAGGCCAGTTGGGGGGGGGGGGGCGCAGTGCAAGCTTGTATGCACGAGTAGGAATGTGCATGTACGAGCATAAAGCCTGTACGTTTGTGAGTGGAAATATGTGTTTGTATAATTGATGTACAAAATTAATAATGAATGTACAATATGTTTGTGTGTGTGTGAGTGTGTGTGTGTGATAGAGAGAGAATGAGAGTCATTCACATGACTTGTCTTTGTGAATGTGTGTTTGTGTTTGTGATTAGGAATGCGAATATGTATTTGTGCGTGTGGTTCTGAAAGAACATTAGAGTGTGGGTGCGATTGTGGGAGGGAATATCAATGTGTGTGCGTGTGTATTCTGATTGGAAATGTGAAGGCGAGTGTGTAGTTGTGAATGTATGTTCGAATATATGTGCGTTGTCGAGTGGTAATCTAAGAGTGTGTGTGTGTGTGTGTGTGTAGATATATGAATATAAATCACCGAACTTGTTCGTCAAGGTGAATACACGCAATGCGAGTTAATGACATTGTGGGTAGGAATACGAATATGTGTTCCTGAATGATTATGTGCGTGAAAATGTGAATGTGCATGAGTTTGTGTGTGTTTATATAGTGAATCAACATAGAAGATAATAGGTAACATTTCTCAATTGATGATGCATATATTGTCTGGTGATTATTGGCATCCAAATGTGATGTTTGGTTAATTTAGGATAGGGATTGTAATTGGTAAATCTATAGCATTATAAAACATTTATATTGCTGCCATGTGAGTGCGGCCGAAGAAGGTTGCCAACAAAAAACCCGCTGACCAACCTTTCAAGCTAATCCAGGTAATCCAGAAAATTAACACCTACTTGTAAATTGTAACTCTCTCTCTCTCTCTCTCTCTCTCTCTCTCTCTTATACACCAACGTGCTCGGTTATGTATTGGTTGACATACTTACTTTACAACTAAGAGGAGCTGGGTTCGAATACCAACCAGGAAAGAGACATTGGGACAAATGTCCTTACCCCTTGTTCCTCAGTTTTACAAAATGGAATTAATAGAGACTTGGTATAAGGCTACAGAGTGCTATAGTGGGATCAAGAACGATAGAGAGATTACAGTTAAAAATGACAAAAATTATCCATAATATTAGACATTTTCCAAAATAACATAGCATAAGAACATAAGAAAACGGAAGTATGTAGAGAGCCAATTGGCCCATATGCGGCAGATCCCTTTCACAACCAACCCGTTAAAGCATAAATTTCGTTAGACGGACTCAGAGTTAGAGGGGATATCATAGGTACTCAATTGGGTTAGTGGGATTAATAAAGGGGACATGAAAGGTGTACTGAAGCTCAGTGATAGCAAAATAACTCGAACAAATGGTTTCAAATTAGATAAATTTTGTTTCAGAGGAGATATAGACAAACATTGGTTTGGTAGCATATGTTGTACATAAGTGGAATAGGCTATCGAGTGCTATAGTGGGATAAAAAACTATAGAGTTTCAAGATCAAATTAGATAGGCATATGGACGAGATGGGTAGATTGTGAAAGGGATCTGCCGTGTGTGGGCCAATTGGCTCTCTGCAGACTCCCGTTACCTTATGTTCTTATGTAAAAAAACAAAAATATACAAAATTCCTTAGTAGTAAAAATTGGAATGACTAATTCGAATATGAAATCCTAGCAACTAATATCAGAATTAACCTGTACATACGTAACTAGGGAGTGTGGAAAAGTAAACCACAAATGTAAAACAAATTGATTGTAGAGAAACAACAGTTTGACATATAGCGTGCTTTATAAACAGCTCATTGAAAGGGAAATTGTTTATATAGGACACATCAGACGGTTAGAGGGGAGTGTGTGGATGGGTGTGCATGTGAGGGGTGGGGGTAATAATCATGGCCATAATAATAACATAATAATATTAATAATAATAATTAAAATAGTAATACATATTAAAACTGTAGTTTAGTTTTCCATCTCTTTTCATAGCACTAGCATTGTCTTATATATCTTTACAGTTATGACAAAACCAATTTTTGCTACTGGGTTTCCTTCTTAGCCCTTCGCAAGTCATGTGTTTTGGCAACAAACATGAGTCACATGTAACCTTTACCTCCCTTTCATGGATGACTAGCTGGCATGTTGTGCACGTCAAATTGGAGTTATTTTTCTTGACTGTAAATGTCTGAATCACCACCAGCCAGGCATCACCATCAAAAAACCTTTGAACTTTTTCTATGTCAACATTTTCATGTAAGCAAGCACAAGATAGGTTGTCAGGAAGAATCTCAACAGAATCTTCACCAATTATTGAGCCATGGCTCACAGCATTGTTTGCAGTTTCTGAGTCTACAAACCACTGCAGCATTTGCAAGTGTTTTTCATGTGCTGTCTTTTTAGGAAAAGCAGTAGGTCTTCTTTTGTGAGATCTTCTTTTATTTTCCAATCCAATGGCTGTCTTCTTTGTACCCCTTGGTCTTCCTTTAACATTAACTTTAGGTGGCAATTTGCATGACTGTAAGTTTAATGGTATACTACTGTTTTCTGCTACCCCTCTCGGCAAAACTACTTCAGTTGAGTTGCTATTTTCATCTTGTATGAAGTGATTGACATCATAATGAAGATTTTGGCCATGGTTTTCAATTTGAGTATAATCAGCAGAATGAGAACTTTGGCCAAGATTGTTATTCCGATCATCATACTCTGAATGAACATTTTGGTATAAATGTTCATTCTGAGCATACTGTTCAGAATGAGCATCTTGACCACAAGTTTCTTTCTGAGCAACTTGATCAGAAGGAATATTTTGACCATAATGATCATTCCTAGAATCTTGATCAGGAATAAAATGTTGGCCATGAGTTCCCATCTGATATTCTACTTCACTCTGTTGATCAAGATTGGCATCATTAGATTGATCATGATCCTCATTTTGAGCATCTTGATCAATATATTGATGCACACTTTCCTGATCAAGATTTGCATACATATCATCTGATCCATTATGAAAATCGCAAACACGAAATAATAATATCAATACCATCATTTGATAGGCGTCTATATCACGGTGTAGGGTTGATTTCATACTATGAAATCAACCCTACACCGTGATATACGCCTATCAAATGAATGGAAACGTAATATATGAAGACCAACACCACAATCTTCAATCGCTTGCAATCAAACTTGCAAGCAATTTCAGTCACATGCGTAAGGAATGTATTCTACTGTACACCGATATATATATGTATTATATAGCCTACGCCTATAAATAATGAATGGAAACGTAATATATGAAGACCAACACCACAATCTTCAATCGCTTGCAATCAAACTTGCAAGCAATTTCAGTCACATGCGTAAGGAATGTATTCTACTGTACACCGATATATATATGTATTATATAGCCTACGCCTATAAATAATGAATGGAAACGTAATATATGAAGACCAACACCACAATCTTCAATCGCTTGCAATCAAACTTGCGAGCAATTTCAGTCACATGCGTAAGGAATGTATTCTACTGTACACCGATATATATAATATATATAATCTCTATCAATCTCTCAAATAATATAAATGTACATTGTACTTACCAACACCAACACCAGTGTGTTCATCAAGCTCCTCGTCACTATCTTCACCATCTTCGCCCCGCAAGTTATGGCGTCTGTGAAAACCGATGACAGGGTTATCTTCCAGTTCTTCTTCCTCCTCACTTCCCCCACTGTCACCAAGCCTTTCCATGCTTTCATTCAACGATATTCTAGATACCGCTGAAGAGTTCATCAGCAGAACTAACTCCTCGGCTGAGAGCGGGGCCCTACGCCTTGGCTGGCGCGACGTACTAGGGGCAGGCACCGAATCGAACACAGGCAAATCTTGTCTCTCCATTGTGGCGGCTAGAGCGGTACTGAGCCAAGCTCACGCGTGGGGATGTGTGGGTGGGACTTACTAGTGCACTGCCTGACCGCTAGATTTTGCTTTCCACTTAAATTACGGCGGGAAATACCAACTCGACCTATGTCGCGCGCCGCCAGATAGTCCAGATTTATTTTACTCGACTTATGTTGCGCGCCGCCATTTAAGGGTTAAATGTCCTTGCTAGATCTCCATCAAGCTTAAAAAATACCCCCTAGACCACCCTTCAAGATACAAGTGTATATTTTTTGGTAGAAAAATTTCTCTCTCTCTCTCTCTCTCTCTCATTCCTTGAAATACACTACCGTCAGAACGCCAGGTATACAACAGCATGGCGGACACTGTAATGAAGTGGTAGTCTCCCTATAGACGGCACCGCTCACTGTCGTCTCATCATATTTTTCGTGCAGTTGGTGGAATAGATGTCACCTTCCCCCCCACCCCCCCTTCCTCGTGTAGTGGGTGGAATTGATGTCACCCCCCACTTTACCTCCCCCCCCCACCTCCACCCTCCACCCCCACACCTCCAGCTCCCCTCTACCTCCACCCCCCACCCGAACCTCCCCCTCCCCCTCCCCCTCCACCCTCCTTCCTTATTTCAGCATCACCTCCTACCTACTTTTTTATTAGTGGGCTCGGGGGGGGGGGGGGGGAGGGGGGGGGTAAGGGGTTTGATTAGGAAGAACTAAAATAACTAGAGAGGCACTCGGGGGAGCGCTTACCTCGTCTTACGCTGGCGGAGGTAGGCTATGCGATCTATCGATCGCCTCCTAAATGGAATCGCTTCTTCCTTGGCACATATCCTATTGGTCCACTAAATTTCGTGACACTTGGTTCATAACATTTTGAGATCTTGTCTACAAACACACGGAGGCAATAACCTAATCTCCGTCCAACTTCGTTAGCGGAGATAATTAGGAGAGAGAGAAGGTGGTCTGGTTTAGAATTATTAGTATTAGTATTTTTATTATGATTATTATTATTATTTTTTTTATTTTTTTACTTTTATTTGTCTATGTGGATGAGGGAGACATTAGATAATACTGTCTGTAACGAGTGCCTCCTTCAGTGTTGCAAGAGTAACAGGGTCAAAATAACAGAATGTTCGAGCCAAAATGTCTGAACACACGGAGTTTGATGCAATATAAGTCATAGGATGAGGGACAGATGGATTTTTGCTAGAGTTCTTCAACTCTTTATTTCCATGACCCCTCCCTCCTCCATCTGCGATATTTCTGACCCCTCACCTTCCTACACCTCCCCCATCAGCACTTCCTCCCACAACCCTCCCTCCCCCTTCCTTCCTACCTTCTTTCATTCCTTCCTGTCTTCCCTCCTTCCTACAATCCCTCCCTTCCTTCCTTACATCCTTCCGTCTTTCGTCCCTAACTTCACCCCTTCCTTCCTACCTCCCTCCCTTCCTTCCTTCCTTCCCTCCCTACCTTCCTTTCTTTCTTTCCTTTATTTATTTCTTACTACATTCCCTCCTTCCTTCCTCCCTTCTTCCTCTCCTCCCCACTTCTCCCAGTCATCAAACAGCACCCTCGACTCTCTCCTCTTTGATTCTCACCAACCCCATAATTACCCATGCTTCATCCAACTATATATATGCTTCCTTCCTTCCTACTTTTCTTTCTTTCTTTCCTTTCTTTCTTACTACCTTCCTGCCTTCCTCCCTTCTTTCCTTTCTTTCTTTCTTCCTTTCTTTTCTTTTTTTCTTTCTTACTACCTTCCTTCCTTCCCTGCCTCCTTTCTTCCTCACGTCCTCCCTTCCTTCCTCTCCTAGTCTCTTTCTCTCACTTCTTCTTCCATTTCTCCCAGCCATCAAGCATAGGTCACCTCCCCCATCTCTCCTCACTCCCACCCCATCTTTCCTATCCCCCACCTTTCCACTGACACCTCCATCCGCAGCCTATCTCTCCTCTCTCCCTCCACCCATACCCCCTCTCCGCCATCCCTCCTCACCCCCACCTCCTCTCCCCCATACCTCCTCTTCTCCATCCCTCCACCCACACCTCCTCTCCTCCATCCCTCCACCCACACCTCTCCCCCCATCCCTTCACCCACACCTCCTCTCCTCCACCCACACCTCTTTTCCCCCATCCCTCCACCCACACATCCTCTCTTCCATCCCTCCACCCGCACCTCCTCTCCCCCATCCCTCCACCCACACCCCATCTCGCCTCACCCCACCTCCTCTTCCCCACCTCTCCATCAAAACCCCATCTTTCCTCTCCCCCACCCTTCCACAGACACCTCATATCTCCTTTCGGCTCACCCCCTCCCACCCCTCAACCCCCATCGCCCCCTACACCAACACCCCACTCTCCCCACATATCATCAAACACACCACACCACCAACTCTCTCACCCCTTTGATTCCCGACCTCCCCATAATTACCCCCACTCCCTCCTGCTTCATGCTTCCTTTGGCCTGGGGAGGAGGAGAGGGGACGGATGGGGTAGAAGGAGGAGGAGGGGGAGGGGGGATCAGTGTGTGTGGGTGGGTGTGGGAGGGTTAAGTAAGGGTATCAGGAGGGAAGGGGGTCATGGGAGGGGTGGGGGGGATCAGTGTGTGTGGGAGGGTTAAGTAAGGGTACCAGGAGGGAAGGGGGTCATGGGAGGGGGGGGGGGATCAGTGTGTGTGGGTGGGTGTGGGAGAGTTAAGTAAGGGTACCAGGAGGGAAGGGGGGGGGGGGGGATCAGTGTGTGTGGGTGAGTGTGGGAGGGTTAAGTAAGGGTACCAGAAGGGGAGGGGGCGGGGGGGGCGGATCAGTGTGTGTGGGTGGGTGTGGGAGGGTTAAGTAAGGGTACCAGGAGGGAAGGGAAGGGGGGGGGGGGGGGGATCAGTGTGTGTGGGTGGGTGTGGGAGGGTTAAGTAAGGGTACCAGGAGGGAAGGGGGTAAGGGGAGGGGATCAGTGTGTGTGGGTGGGTTAAGTAAGGGCACCAGTAGGAAGGGGGTCAGGGGAAGGAGTACACAGGAAATCAAGTAACAACAGGTCTAGTGACCCTTCTATGTTGCTTGCCCTCCAAAACACTGTGGATCAAGTGTCCGAACAGTGGTTTAGAGTGGGTAAGGGAAAATTGGGAAGGGAACTACTGCCCCGGAACTAATGTCCGTGGCAGAATTAGGAAGTTAGTAGGGGACAGATAGGTTAGTAACATAACACAGTTATAAGTGATCTTTCGTATATCTGGGGAAAAATAGAGTAACGTCTTAGTAATATATATCTATCTATCTATCTATCTATATGCTCAGGCCCAATCCCCATTTTGGGGGTAGCCGACTCAAGACAGAGCAAGAACAGGGAAAACACAAAAACAACATAAAACAAAACAAAAACACAGATAAAAAACACAAACTCTCACACATCCAGGTCACCCAGGAGAAGACCCAGAGACCAGGGTTACCAAGGTCGCTCCAGCACTCCCCCGGCCCCTGACCACCCGGAGAGGTTCCGATCTCGGCAGGCAGACATGCAGCGGAGCCAAAGCCACAAGCCCTCCCACCACACTTCCAGGCACACCCTTCATATTAATCGTCTCCCCGGGCCAGGCGCCTGATGGACTATTATCTAGTCCAACTTGCGCCCGACCCCTTACTCCAAATGACCACGTGTTCACTCAACTATTCACAAGCATTCTCCATTCACTCCTGTCCACCACCACTTCCCCTGCCTGATCTATAGTCATTCCTCTATCATCCAAAGCCTTTCTTACACAGTCTCTCCATCTCAATGGGGGTCTTCCTGCCCTTCTATCTCCCCTTGTACCTGACTCACATATTCTCTTTGGAAGCCTTATAATATATAATATATAAGCCTTAGTAATATATATACGCAATATAAATAATCCTTGATGAATTTGAGGGGGGAATAAAATAAAGTTATTCATTTACAAATGCAGTCAGTTGCGGGTTTGAGGCAAGATATTTGTCTAGGCGAAGTTTAAAAGAATCAACAGTGCTGCAGTCTATAACGTCAAGGGGAAGCCCATTCCATAAGTTGACAACTCGATTGAAGAAGAAATTCTTAGATTCGTGTGAGTTAAATAATAATTTTGCAACCATTTCCCCGCGTGTAATTAGATTGGTCGATAGTGAAGTACTTACTACATTTCATATTGACTTTGATTTTTTTGAACACTTGAATAAAGTCGCCTTTTAATCTGCGATGGGTTAAAGGAAATAGATTTCATTCTCTAGGACGCTCCTCGTATGGTTTGTTCTTTAGGCTAGGTATCATTTGGGTAATTCTACGTTGAACTCGTTCTAGCTTGTCTATATCTTTTTGGTAATAAGGGCACCAGGATTGAACGCAGTATTCCAGCAGAGGGCGGACTAAGGAGTTGTAAAGAGTTAGGATAACTTCTTTGGATTTATGCTCAAATGACCTGCCTATAAAGCCAATTATTTTGTTTAACAACTTCTGAACATTGTTGACTCGGTTTTAGGTTACTCGATAGTATTACTCCCAGATCGGTTTCTCTGTCTACACTCTTTAAGCTGAGTGCCATTCATCGAATAGTTTGCTTTCTCATTTCGGTACGGTATCCGATATGTAGTACTTTACATTTATCCGCATTGAAACTCATTTGCCAAGTTTGGGCCCAACATCACAACTTATCTACATTGTGTTGCATATTGTCAACTTGTTGGCAGTGGGTGTGGGAGGGTTAAGTAAGGGCACCAGGAGGGGAGGGGTGCAGTGGGTGTAGGAGAGTTAAGTAAGGGCACCCGGAGAGAGAGATGGGGTAGGGAGAGGATCATTGTGGGTGTGGGAGGGTTCAGTAAGGGCACCAGGAGGGGAGGGGTGCAGTGGGTGTAGGAGAGTTAAGTAAGGGCACCCGGAAAGAGAGATGGGGTAGGGAGTACAAAGGAGTACAAAGGAGTACAAAGGAAATCAAGCAACAACAGATCTAGTGACCCTTCTAGGCTGCTTGTCCTCCAAAACACTGAGGATCAAGTGTCCAAACAGTAGTTTAGAGTGGGTAAGGGAACATTGGAAAAGGAACTACTGCCCAGCCACTAACGTGGCAGGACTAGGAAGTTAGTAGGGGACATATGGGTTAGTAACTGAGGGGAGGATAAAATAAAGTTATTCATTTACAAACGCAGTCAGTCGCGGGTTTGATGCGAGATATTTGTCTAGGCGGAATTTAAATGAATCAACGGTGCTGCAGTCTATAACGTCTCGGGGAAGCCCATTCCACAAGTTGACAACTCGATTGAAGAAGAAATTCTTAGATTCGTGTGAGTTAAAAGATTTACCAATAATTTTGAAACCGTTTCCCCGCGTGTAATTAGATTGGTCGATAGTGAAGTACTTACTACAGTTCATATTGTCGATGCCTTGGATGATTTTGAACACTTGAATTAAGTCACCTCTTAATCTGCGCTGGGTTAAAGGAAATAGATTTAATTCTCTAAGACGCTCTTCGTATGGTTTGTTCTTTAGGCTAGGTATCATTTTGGTAACTCTACGTTGAACTCGTTCTAGCTTGTTTATGTCTTTTTGGTAATAAGGGCACCAGCATTGAACGCAGTATTCCAGAAGAGGGCGGACTAAGGAATTGTAAAGGGTTAGGATTACGTCTTTGGATTTATGCTCAAATGATCTGCCTATAAAGCCAATTATTTTGTTTGCCTTCTTAACAACTTCTGAACATTGTTGACTCGGTTTTAGGTTACTCGATATTGTTACTCCCAGATCGGTTTCTCTGTTTACATTCTTAAGCTGAGTGCCATTCATCGAATAGTTTGCTTTCTCATTTAGGTATCCGATATGTAGTACTTTACATTTATCCGCATTGAAACTCATTTGCCAAATTTGGGCCCAATGTGACAATTTATCTAGATTGTGTTGTATATCGTCAACTTGATCTTTTGAGAGTACGCTATTTGCAATATTTGTATCGTCGGCAAAATTTTGAGATTGTACAGGTGAGACCCTCATCTATGTCGTTGATGTAAATTAGAAAGAGAATTGGTCCTAGTACCGATCCCTGGGGTACCCCGCTACTTACATTGGTCCATTTAGATGCCTTACCGTTTATGACTACTCTTTGCTTTCTGTCGCTGAGCCAATTTTCTATCCATTTCAACACACCGTCTTGTATTCCATGCGCTTTTAGTTTTAGCAGTAAACGTGTGTGGGGAACTTTGTCAAAGGCCTTTTGAAAATCAAGGTATATAATATCTACAGCTTTACTCTCATCGTAGAGGTTGAGGATATCGTGGAAGAAGTCTAAGAGGTTTGTTAAACAGGAACGTTTTTACGAAAGCCGTGTTGAGTATCTTTAAGTATGTTATTTTCCTCTAAGTGATTTACGAGTCTGTGTCTTATGACCGTTTCTAGCATTTTACATACAACTGAGGTTAAGCTAATTGGACGATAGTTACTGGGTAGGGATTTGCTGCCTTTTTTAAATATCGGTGTTATGGGGGAGAGGATCATTGTGGGTGTGGGAGGGTTCAGTAAGAGCACCAGTAGGGGAGGGGTGCAGTGGGTGTAGGAGTGTTAAGTAAGGGCACCCGGAGAGAGAGATGGGGTAGGGAGAGGATCATTGTGGGTGTGGGAGGGTTCAGTAAGAGCACCAGGAGGGGAGGGGTGCAGTGGGTGTAGGAGAGTTAAGTAAGGGCACCCGGAGAGAGAGATGGGGTAGGGAGAGGATCATTGTGGGTGTGGGAGGGTTCAGTAAGGGCACCAGGAGGGGAGGGGTGCAGTGGGTGTAGGAGAGTTAAGTAAGGGCACCCGGAGAGGGAGATGGGGTAGGAAGAGGATCATTGTGGGTGTGGGAGCGTTCAGTAAGGGCACCAGGAGGGGAGGGGTGCAATGGGTGTAGGAGAGTTAAGTAAGGGCACCCGGAGAGAGAGATGGGGTAGGGAGAGGATCATTGTGGGTGTGGGAGGGTTCAGTAAGGGCACCAGGAGGGGAGGGGTGCAGTGGGTGTAGGAGAGTTAAGTAAGGGCACCAGGAGAGAGAGATGGGGTAGGGAGAGGAGCATTGTGGGTGTGGGAGGGTTCAGTAAGGGCACCAGGAGGGGAGGGGTGCAGTGGGTGTAGGAGAGTTAAGTAAGGGCACCCGGAGAGAGAGATGGGGTAGGGAGAGGATCATTGTGGGTGTGGGAGGGTTCAGTAAGGGCACCAGGAGGGAAGGGGTGCAGTGGGTGTAGGAGAGTTAAGTAAGGGCACCCGGTGAGAGAGATTGGGTAGGGAGAGGATCATTGTGGGTGTGGGAGGGTTCAGTAAGAGCACTAAGAGGGGAGGGGGAAAGAAGCGGGAAGCGGGAGGGGGCGCAGTGGGTGTGGGTGGGGGTGGGTTAAGGGTAGTGCCAAAGGAGTGCCACATCATCATCATCATCATCAAAGGAAGGTGCCATGAACGTCTTATAAGGTCGGTAGTGACAAGGAAGAGGAGGAGGTGGAGGAGGAAGAAGAAGAATAAGCGTAGGAGGAGATTGTGGTGGTGGTGGAGGAAGAGGGGGTGGTGGTAGTGGTGGTGGTGGTAGAGGAGGAGGAGGAGGAGGAGAGAGAGGGAGACGAAGGAGGAGGCGATAAGTGGCGTAGAAGAAAAATAAAAAAACAGTGAGAAGAGTTCAAGGAAGAAGATTTAACTCTTAGAAGAGGAGGAGGAGGAGGAGGAAGGAAAGGAAGAAGAACAACAAGTGGTAGGAAGAAGAAGAGAAGGAGGAAAAGTAAACAATAGAAGAATGTTGAGAAATAAAAATTGGATAAAGTGGAAGGCGAAGAAGAAAATGGAACATAAGAAGAAAGAAAAAAGTTAGTCAGTCGGGGTTTAATGGCGAGATAATAATCAAGGCGATATTTAAGGGGAGATGGGCCGTTTTTCTGGTCCCCCTTCTTCCTCTTGTTTAGCCCTATTAGTTTTCAGCTTTAGTGACGTTTGGCTCATTAGTTTGGATAATTCTAAGACCTTTCGCCCCTTTTCTTTGTCAATATTAAGACTTTTCGTGCCATTTAAGTGTCGACTTTGTCTTGGCGAGCGACAGCGAGCCTGTAATTTAAGAGAAATCGTCCTTCGGCCGGGACATTTTTCTATCAAATAATATATAGGCTAAATGTATCTTGAATGTGTCTTGGGTGGGTGTTTTTTAATGAAGCTTGATGGAGGTCTAAGGAGGAAACTAATAAAATAGTAAAAAGATATAAATGAGCAAATAAAAACGACCAATCTCCACTTAACCCATTCTGTACCGGCGACGTTTTTAAATTATATTCTAACTGTATTTATACTAATTTATTCAGTTTAACGTATATATTTATTCATTAATTTGTTTGTTTCCTTGCTAGACCTCCATCAAGCTTTAAAAAACACCCCCTAGACCCCCTTTCAAAATAAATTTGTACATTTTTCGGTAGAAAAATGTCCCGACCGAAGACCGGTTCCTTCTAAAATTACAGGCTCGCTATCGCTAGCCAGGAAAAAAATCGACACCAAATTTGTACAATAGGTAATATTGACAAAGAAAGGGGGGCGAAAGGTCTCAAAACCGCCAAACTAATGGAACGAACATCATAGGATTTCAAAGTAATATGCTAAGCATGAGGGAGAAGGGGGTTAAAAAATGCGACTACCTCCCCCTTAAACTGCGCAAAATCGTCTAAATATAGCTGAATATAGAACTAAAAAAACGTCGCCTGTACAGAAGGGGTTAAATGCCTGGGCTGTATGGCACTCTACAACATGTCTAGCCTTTTATTCAGGAGACAGGAAAATATGAAGGAAAAAGGCAGAGGAAGATATTTATCCAAGCGATCAGAGGCAAAGATTTATCCCCCCCCCACCCCCACCCCACACAAACACACACATATACCTCGGAAAAAATATCTTCTGCCATTGAAGAAGAATATAAAATAATAAGGGAATAAGAAGCAAGAGGAAGCAAAAACAAAGGGAATAAGAAGGAAGAAGAGGTAGAAACAAGACACATGGGAATAAAAAGAAGAGAGAAGGAAGGAAGGATTGAACCAATATAAGTGAATAAGAAGGAGAGAAAGGAGGAAGAATAGAAAAATATATATATGGGAATACGGAGGAAAGAAGAAAGAGGAACAGAAAAGAAAGAGAGAAGGGATAAGAAGAAAGAAAGCAGGAGGAATAGAAAAGCAAGAAATAAGGGCATAAAAGAAAGAAAGAAGAAGGAGGAACAGAAAAGAAAGAAAGAAGGGAATAAGAAGAAAGAAAGGAATAAGAAGAAAGAAAGAAGGAGAATGAAGATAAAAGAAAGAAAGAAGGGAATAAGAAAGAAAGAAGAAGGTAGACAATAAAAGCAAGGAATACAGGAGTAAGAAGACAGAAAGAAGAAGGAATAGAAAAGAAAGAAAGAAGGTAATAAGAAGAAAGAAAGGAGGAGGAAGAGAAAAAGAAAGAAAGAAGGAAATAAAAAGAAAGAAAGAAGATAAAAACAAGAAAGAAGAGAATACAAAAGAAAGAAAGGAATAAGAAGAAAGAAAGAAGAAGGAGGAAGAGATAAAGAAAGAAAGAAGGGAATAAAAAGAAAGAAGAAAAAAGGAAGAACAGAAAAGTAATACATACAGAAATAAGGAGAGAAAAAGCAGAAAAAGCAGCCGCCTTTTACCCAGCAGAACTGAGGAGATAAAGGTATATTACATACACCTTGGAGCACATGTGTGAAAATGCCATTGAGATACACCTTTGAGTCTGCAGTCGGGGAGGGATGGAAAGAGTTTAATTTTAGAACATGAATCACAAGCTTCTGAGAAAAAGTTGTGACAAGATTTATGTCTAGACACTATATATTTATATATTATATTCAACTGCTGAGCTCTGAAATTCTCTCCCAGAATCAGTCTTTCCCTCTTCCTATGACTTGAATTGATTCAAACTCCTTGTGGTCAGACATTTTGGCTCGAACGTCCCTTGATTTTGGCCCTGTCACTCTTTCAACTCTGTGGGAGGCACTCGATACAGGCAGTTCTGCCTTTTGTCTCCCTCATTCACATAGAAAATATATATATATATATATATATACTGTATATATATAAAGTAAGAATCCTGCCACCAATCAACGCACTGCAAATCACCTTCCCTTTATGCCAGCTGAGTTTGACATTTCCCACAACTTTTCCACACCCGCCCGGGCAGCCAATCAGGAGCCTCCTTTGTCGGAGCACATTAAGGCCGAGCCAGCCGTGCACACATCTCCACTTTTCAAATCGCTCTCGCTCCCTCCACCGGCCGTTTCTTCAAGTTGCAATAGGTCTATAACATCAGTGCAAGCCCCATACTCCCGTAAGCCACTACAAGACCTTTACAACCATCTCCCTGGGACTTATTACGAAGAGAGAAGACCCGAGGAGGGAGAAAGGAACCTTCAAAATGTGCGGCTAGGGAAAGTACTGCCCGGATGGCTGGCTCAACCAATCACAGCGCGCCAAATCGTGAGGCGGAGCTATAAAGGGGGGGGGGGGGGGGGGCTGCAGACGGCACTCACGTCACAGACTCCACTGGGCTCGCCAGCCAGCAACTCTCTACCTCTCACTCACCTGTACAGTGATGGGAGCTTGACCAAACCTGCTCCAGCCAACCAGCTTGCTTACCACCCTCCAATAACGTCCACCTCTGGCCTACAACAACTTTCCATTGCTGACCAGATACACCATCAGTATCCTGGTGCTTGTCGTCATATTGCTAGCTTACACACTATTAGCCAAGCAATTCAAGAGGGGCGACAAGTAGTAGATGGGTCTGAAGACTTCGAGAATACATATCGGCCGGCTATGAGGTGGTGAAGACTGCTCCAGAAACAACCCAGACTTTTTAAAGGACCCTTAATGGGCCCGAAATAGATTAATGGAAAGAGAGAAAAATGCTTGACCAACCAAGTGGCTCCAAACAATTAAAATTAGATGTGTTCTTATAGAACAAAAAGAAAGAGAAAACGATAAACTCATGAATAAATATTAATTGGATGCATTGTTGAGAGAGATAGCTGTTAATGTTAGAGAAGGCTCCATGCCATTTAGCTATAAATAGGATAGGATCCTATAGGGTAATAATTAAAGGGGATTACTAAGAATCATACGGGGATCTGTTTATATAATGAATAATGATAACAGGGTTATGCCAATTATTAAAGAATAGGAATTAATCATGTTTGTGATAGGTTAGACCTAGCTTGAAAAATAGTCAGGAAGGACACTAGTCCATTTGATGAAATATATTGTTTATGTATAAGGAAACATCGTTATTCGATTAAAGAGACTATTGTACGGAATATGGTTATCAGATTAAGCGACCCTGTAATCATGACATAAGTAACAAGTCGAGGCGACTATTAAAGGGGTGCTGTGTTATTGAAAGTAGTCATTTTATGTTGAATGAAATAGTGTTCTGATATACCAGGCGATCAAGTGTTAAATTGTTGTAATAAGGTAATGTTGACATATCGGATATATTGAATTATGTAATGATCTATGTGAGTTGAAACTTGATTAGCCTATAAGTGAAATGAAATAGGAGTTAAATTGTATTGTATAACTTCATTTGTGAGATAGAAGTCAGGAGTGTGGGACACTCCGGAACAGAGTTAGATTTAAGTAATTGCCTACGGGTACATATTTACGTGTTTTGATATAATTATATGATATAAATAGATAAGATGTAAATATAGGAACGTCTAGATTAACGTGATTTAAGCCTAGGTCCTATGATTGGACATATTGAGGCGTAGTAAAACATATGATATAATATACAGATAGGTTGTACTGTAAGTTTAGGGACGTTTAGATTAGATAGGTTAAGCCTTGGTCCTACCATAGGACATATTGAGGCGTAGTAAACTTTTGTTAATTCTTTTGGATATAGCGACGTGCCTTTGTATCGAAGTTGGAGTGAATCAATGCCTGAATAACAGGTATCCAAATAGGTGATAACGGGAAGTTAAGAGTTCCAACGTACAATCTATATTGGGTCGACGGTAATATTCAATTTATGGATTGAACTCATTCCGGCCCGAACAGAGAATCGATTGCTATGTGGATATAATTATGCTACCAGGAAGTTTTGTTAAATAAAGAATACGAACTTCTTAACAACTGTGGAATTATTCCCACCTTAGTAGCAAACTTAGAAATAAGTACTACAATATATATATATATATATATATATATATATATATATATATATATATATCTCTGTATATATAAATATATATATATATTTATATATATATATATATATATATATATATATAACGGTATATATATGTATATATATATATATATATATATATATAAACGGTATATATTTACTTATTTATTTATTTTTATTTACTTAGTTATTTAGGTAGTTACTAGAAAAAGAGAGTATGCCTGTATTAGTTCTGAGACAATTCTGAGATACACAATTTAACCCTTTCACGCTTATGACGCAATTTTGAGCCCATTAGGGATACTTTAAAGCCTTTGTTACCATCAGGGGTATTTAGAAACCTTTAGTTTAGATACTTCAACCTCTGCAGTTGTCTTTGAGTTAGCTGTGGGCAGAAAACTAATTTTGGAGAGGTAATTATTAGAGTGAGAGAACTCTATTTCTTATTGCTAATCTGGCAACCTCTGCGTCATAAAAGCGTGAAAGAGTTAAGAACAATACGAGAAAGGTCTTTTGATCGCCTTACTAATGGGCCGAACGTCTAAAAATCTGAAAACTAATGGGGCTAAGCAAGAGGGAGAAGGTGGTCCAGAGTAACCACCCATTTTAAGATTAAAAGAAGTCTCAGGAGCAAACTGAAAAATAAATAAATTAAAATGAATTACATAATCTACTGTATCTCCATTCTAGTGACCATTACCAATTTCAAAACGCCATGAATGATTGCCAGAGCAATAATTAAAATATAATACATAAATAAAACAAATAAAAAAAAGGTCTCATCGAGTTTGGATTGAAAATATGTAGCCTATAATAATATAGTGTATACCGGTACTTTTGGTATTTGTAATATGTAGCCTATAATAATATATTGTATACCGGTACTTTTGGTATTTGTAATATGTAGCCTATAATAATATATTGTATACCGGTACTTTTGGTATTTGTAATATGTAGCCTATAATAATATATTGTATACCGGTACTTTTGGTATTTGTAATATGTAGCCTATAATAATATATTGTATACCGGTACTTTTGGTATTTGTAATATGTAGCCTATAATAATATATTGTATACCGGTACTTTTGGTATTTGTAATATGTAGCCTATAATAATAGCCTATATTGTATACCGGTACTTTTGGTATTTGTAATATGTACCCTATAATAATATATTGTATACCGGTACTTTTGGTATTTGTAATATGTAGCCTATACTAATATATTGTATACCGGTACTTTTGCTATTTGTAATCAGCCGGTTGTTCTTAAATTACAGGCTCGCTATCGCTTGCCTGCAAAAAATCGACACCTAAATGGTACAAAGGGTCTTAAAATTGACAGAAATGGGGCGAAGGTTCTTAAAATCGCCAAACTAATGGGGCGAACGTCTTAAAATCTCAAAAGGAATGGGGCTAAATATGAGGGAGAAAGGGGTCTAGAAAAAAATATCAAGTGATAATCTCCCCTTCAAAACAGCTTTATTTTGCTTTATTTTTAGCGGTGGCAGTAAGTTGGTGACATATAGTAACTTTTTGTCATCAGTAGAGTGGTTTTAAGTTTGAAGGAGGGTCTGGGGGGGGGGGGGGGGCGCTTTTTAATTTAAGCTTGATATGGAGGTCTAGGGAGGTGAAAAGAAACAAATTATAACGCAAATATACAAATGTGCAAATAAATACGCCCATCCCCCCTTACTTTATAAGTATATATACTGTAATAGTGGTTTTAATCTTGGGGGTGGGTTTTTTATTTGTTCATTTAAGCTTGATGGAGGTCTAGGGAGGAAACTAAACAAAAACGGATAAAAATATATACAAATGAGCAAATAAATAAGCCCATCCCCCCTTAAGCCTGAACGGAACGTTCTGTTTGTTGCGATGGCATTAAAGTCTGTAATATATGTAGCAAATATAAGTTAATGTAAGTATTTGTAAATAAGTTAATAAGTTAATAAATGTTTCGTCATCGGTAGAGTGGTCCCCTTGTTGTTTGTTAAACCGAGACCTACGAGAATTATTAGGATTTGTTTTTATATATATTGTGTAACTTTATACTATTCTTTGATATATGTAATCAGACAACAACTTTATTTTGTTCTGTGTAGTAAGAGTTTAAGGGGACAGTGGTTATTTTGTTCTGTGTAGTAAGAGTTTAAGGGGACAGTGGTTATTTTGTTCTGTGTAGTAAGAGTTTAAGGGGACAGTGGTTATTTTGTTCTGTGTAGTAAGAGTTTAAGGGGACAGTGGTTATTTTGTTCTGTGTAGTAAGAGTTTAAGGGGACAGTGGTTATTTTGTTCTGTGTAGTAAGAGTTTAAGGGGACAGTGGTTATTTTGTTCTTTGTAGTAAGAGTTTAAGGGGACAGTGGTTATTTTGTTCTGTGTAGTAAGAGTTTAAGGGGACAGTGGTTATTTTGTTCTGTGTAGTAAGAGTTTAAGGGGACAGTGGTTACTTTGTTCTGTGTAGTAAGAGTTTAAGGGGACAGTGGTTATTTTGTTCTGTGTAGTAAGAGTTTAAGGGGACAGTGGTTATTTTTGTGGGGGGTCTATTTATTTGTATAGGCTATTCAATATTTGTTTGTTTCCTCGCTAGGCCCTCATCAAACTTAAAAAAACACTCCCTACACCCCCCTTCAAGATAAGTTTGTAAATTTGTCGATAGAAAAGTGTCCCGGCCGAAGGCGGGTTGCTCTTAAAATTACAGGCTCGCTATCACTCGCCAGGAAAAAATCGACACCTAAATGGCACGAAAGATCTTGATATTGATATAAAAATGGGACGAAAAGTTTTAAAATTGACAAACTAATGGGGCGAACGTCATAACATCTGAAAACTAATGAGGCTAAACATGAAGAAGAACGGGAGACCAGATAAACGCCCCATCTCCCCATTAATCCTATTTTTCTTAGCGGTAACACTAAAGTTTGTGACTTATATAGGCTATACAAAAAGTGTCGTCATCAGTAAAGTGGTTTAAAGTTAGTTGTATAGCATTATAGTTATAGGTCTTAAGGAGAGACAGACCGTTGTTCTGGACCCCTTCTCCCTAATGTTTAGCCCCACTAGTTTTGAAATTCTAAGACGTTGGTTCCATTAGTTTGGGGATTTTATGACCTTTCACCCCATTTTTTTGTCAATATTAGGAGCTTTCGTGCCATTTAGGTGTCGATTTTTTCCTGGCGAGCGATAGCGAGCCTGTAATTTTAAGAGGAATCGGCCTTTGGACGGGACATTTTTCTACCGAAAAATTTAGAAATCTATCTAGGTGGTGTTTTTCTAAACTTGATGGAGGTCTAGGGAGCAAACTAAAAAAAATATATGAATAAATAGACCAAACAAGCAGCAACTGTCCCCTTAACCCTTAGAAGATTATGACTTATTTTCACAGTTTATTCTGGATGTTATTAGACGATTTTATATAGCTTAGGAAGGGCCTGTGGTAATTATATAAGGGTAAGGACCCTCTCCATCAGCCCTCTTGACTTCCATATACCCTTCCTTAGCTGAATAAAATTGTCTAATATTAGCCAGAACACAGACAAGAAGTGCGTCATCAATCCTCAGAGGGTTAAGGGGGGATGAGCGTATTTATTTGCTCATTCATGTATCTTTTATATATAGGATATATATATTATATATATATATTAATATATATATATATATATACATATACATACTGTATATATATATATATATATATAATATATTATATATATATATATATATATATATATATATATATATATATATATATATATATATACATATATACATACTGTATATAGATAAATATATATATATATATAACTGTATACTGTATGTACAGTATATATATATACTGTATATATATATATATATATATTATATATATATATATATTATATATATAATATATTATATATATATATATATTATATATATATATATATATATATATATATATATATATATATATATATATATATATATATATACCGGTATATATATATATATATATATATATATATTATATTATATATATATATATATATACTGTATATACTATACTGTATATATATATATATATATATATATATATATATATACATATATATAGGTATATACTGTATATATTTTATTGTTTTATTTTAGCTTCCTCCCTAGACCTCCATCAAGCTTAAAAAAAAAACTTCCCAAGACTTTCAAGATAAATTTGTACATTTTTCGATAGAGAAATGTCCCGGACGAAGGCCGGGTCCTCTTTAATTACAGGCTCACTATCGCTCGCCAGGAAAAATTGACATCTAAATGACACGGAAAGTCTTAATATTGACAAATAAATGGGACGGAAGCTCTTTAAATTGCCAAACCAATGGGTCGAACGTCTTAAAACCGGAAAACTAATAGGGCTAAGCATGAGGGAGAAGGTGGGCCAGAAAAACGACCCTCTCCCCATAGCTTAACAAATATTGTTGATCATAGTTTTGTTTTTGTTTTGTTTTTCTGTACTAATATTAAAATAATAAAATTTTTGGTAAGTCACTATATATTCTTTTTGAAGGGGGTAGTGTTTGTTTTGTGGTCTATTTATTTATTTATTTGTTTTTTAGTTTCCTCGTAGACCTTGATCAAGCTTAACAAAAACACACCCTAGTTCCCCTTTTAAGATTAATTTGTACATTTTTGGTAGAAAAATGTCCCGGCCAAAGGCCAGTTCCTCCTAATATTACAGGCTCGCTATCGCTCACCCGAAAACAATCGACACCTAAATCGCACTAAAGGTCATAATATTGACAAGAAATTAGGTGAAATAACTTAAAATCGCTTAACTAATGCAACGAACGTCTTAAAATCTCAAAACTAATTATGGGGCTAAACATGAGGGAGAAGGGGGTGCAGAAAATAGGGACTACCTCCCCCTTTTAAAGCCCTCTTATTATTTTATCCACGGAAGGAACGATGTGAAGTTATAGAAAATTGTTAAGGGGTGTTAGAATGAATAAATAATATACGCGCGTGTGTGTGTGTGTGTGTGTGTGTGTGTGTGTGCCTGTATGTCTGTCTGTGTATTAGTCAGTGTCTACAGTTTTGGGAATCTGTGTGTGTTTGTGTTAGTCAGTGTTGGGAGTCTGTGAAGTAAAAGGATTATTCCGAGTGAGTTACTGCCGACCGGGGAATACACACACTCACACATTTACGGTCACGGTGGCCGAGCGCGCTTAGTACTCTGTATTGGAAGCTCTAGCTCTGGTGTCGGGGGTTCGATCCCACGCGCCGGCAGGGGAAGTTTCTCAAAAACCTTCCCTGGCTGTGAAGACTAGGTCTGGAAGGACCGTCTCTGGGGATCCACAAAGTATCCTGCCCACGTCCTACTCCCTCGGGGGTATGTAGGCGCTCTCGTTAGCAGCCAGGATCAGTCTGTTGATCCCTTAGGATAAAATCTAGGTTAAGTCTGTGTATTTTCAGCCCCATTGGCTGCCGGCTTGAAATAGTCTAAACCGATTATTATTATTATTATTATTATTATTATTAATATTATTATTAGGGGTTCGTCCCCTACGGGGAACCCCTATTGTAATCATTAAACCTGGAATTTCATCCAAATGTTTCTTACGCGCCAGTTTCGACGCAATAACTCCAGAACCGCTTTTTGGATCGGGATCAAACTTTCACAAGAGGTGCCTTTTTGTATTGGGCAACTTTTGATATGCTATACATCCGGCATGGTGGCCAAACAGGTCCGTGGCAGCCGATTTCCCGAAAAACTTGACGCCTAAATACCGTCTCTCCCACTCACAGGAAACGACTGGGCTTTGGCATACGCACTCCCCTACTAATGCTCCGCAAATTTTATAGAGAAGGTTTTGCTTTTGCACGGGTTTTTTTTTCCGGCAATCTTGAAAAAAAATCGAATTCCACTTAAAATTCCACATCTTGAAAACTACGCCGATGATCAGAGCCATGCTTGCGTAGTTGGGTGAGGCTCGCGATTCCGAACGTTTTGATACCAAACAAATATAAATGGGTGGAATAGTTTGGCCGCAGCATTGAAAACTGTCTATTCTTAACACTTAAATTACTTTAAAACCGAATTCGCTACCACACACAAAGTTTACCGTCTACAGTCTATAGGCTTCCACGCATCCCCCAGTTTTGCTTAATAACATCATCTCTTTATTATTCAGTCCTAACTTTTGTTTTTTTATTGAACTCTCTCAAAACCGTTCGAGTCCCTACGAATTCCAGCAATTATTTAGCCAACCTACCTATACATACCTACCCTACCAAATAATAATGATAAATTCAAATTTATTTTTGGTAAATGACAGAGTATTGGCTAAGGTTTTAACAATTCCTCCCTTTGCCAAATGCTTAGTTTAATAACAATGATATGGACCTTTAAAGTTTTGGCAATTGCCCGTGTGACTCCTATTTTAACCCTCCTAAAGTGTTACCACGAAATACCGCTAGATCCTTTCTCAAAAGTCGCTAGCATGTTGCTACATAGCCAAACAATGTTAGGATAATGCTGCAATTTCTAAAGAGTTTTGGTTTGTTTGTTTTGCAAATTTTACAATGTAGTATGACTAGAATGTCTGAAATTTTCAAATTATCCCTAGTAAATGTCTCTAGATATAAAAGAAATGGCTGCTAGATTGAAGTAAATAGCTCTACATTTAGCGGTAATATGTAGCTTTACAACTGGCACCACTGCAACCACCACCTCCCTCCCACCCTCCCAGTAGTCTCCACAAAATACCGCTAGATCCTTTCTCAAAAGTCGCTAGCATGTTGCTACATAGTCAAACAATGTTAGAATAATGCTGCAATTTCTAAAGAGTTTTGGTTTGTTTGTTTTGCAAATTTTACAATGTAATATGACTAGAATGTCTGAAATGTTTAAATTATCCCTAGTAAATCTCTCTAGATATGAAAAAAATGGCTGCTAAATTGAAGTAAATAGCTCTACATCTAGCGGTAATATGTAGCGATACAACTGGCAACACTGCCTAGCCCTTTCATCCTCCGTCCCTCCTCCCTCATCTATGTATCAACAATCACTCTAGTGAACTTTCGGTATTTAGTTTATTCAGCTTAATACTATTTATCCACATAAAATAGAAACCTATCACGATTGTTGTCTAATACAAACATAGATAATGCTATTACATATTATTTGAACATGATGTCGAATTTAGCAGTTGCTGTACGTGACAATCTGTGACAGAACCGAAAGCTTCTCTTGCCGTGTAGTACTCAAAGAAAGCAGAGGTACTTAAGCCAAGTCAGAGATGCAGAGGTAACTTTTACAATGCATTATAACCCTAGACAGACACCAATATACCACTAAATCAGACAAATATCACTACAAAAAAGATAGGAAAATATTATATTAATGTCCTAGGTATTTGAAATTATGCAAATGAGTAAAATCCATTATGATATTATGATAATGGGATCGATTAGTATCTGGCAACAGTGTTGCACAAAATTTTCTGAACGTATGCGAACTTCGGAGTATTTATCCCATTAATATACACATCTATCACTATTTAAATGTAATACAACCATACACAGTGCTATTACATATTATTTGAACATAATATAGGATGCTCTTTCCTTTAAACCATTTTCTATATCTATTCACGAAAAATATAGGCCTAGCCTAACTAAGCCTAGGCAGCACTACCGGTAGGTACGAATTTATCAGTTCGAATTTTGATTGAGAGTGGGATTAGGCCTAGGCCTAGTCTAGGGCTTAACATGGGATACTATTTGGGGTTTGGGAATAGACTGAGGCTGCTTTAGGCCTAATTAGGTCAAATTAGTCAAATCGAGACAGTTGCATAGCCTAGGCCTTGGCCTATTAAGCAAATATTTTACGGTTATACTGATGTGTTGGACCGACAGTTAGTCCATCGATCTTTTTAGGCCTAATAGGTCCGGTAGAGCATATACATCACTGCTATATATGTCATTAAGAGCTGAAATGTATTTTAAGGGAGAAAAAAAACAAAAACGCTAAAATACATATATACTGTAAAACAATAAGTTTTTCAGCCAGTACCCAACCAGAGGGGGTGTGGGGGCGGCAGCCCCCACCCATATACTAGGTTAGGTTAGGTAAGGTTGTTAGGTTGGGCTAATAGCCTAGAACATTAAAAAAAAAAAAAAAAAAAAAAAAAAGTCTAGCCTAACACAACCAGCGGAGGTGTTGGGGGCGGTAGCCCCCACCCATAATACTAGGATAGGTTAGGTAAGGTTGTTGGGTTAGGCTAATGTCTTCCCAAAGTTGACTATTTTTATAACATGAGATATTAGGTTACCCACTCCACCCCGAGCCAGCTTTCGTCAAAAGTTGGCTCGGGTATTCACAAAATTGGGTTGTATGGGTTTGCAATTTGGGAAAACCCGAGCCAAGTTTTGATACAAAACGCTATATTAATGTATTTATACGCGTTTAACCCCTCATTTTCCCTGAACTTCATAGCCCTCCCCACTAGTGGGGGGCGTGTTTTTAGATTGTTGGATAATGGGTAAATACTCATTTCAGCTCCTCTTCAGTATAAAACCACACTATATCTGAAGGAAAAAATTACAGAAAACAAACTAAAACTTACTGAAATCGCTGTCGGTCCAAAAAGTCAGGTTTACCTATTTTACCAATCTACAATAGGCCTAGTCTATTCGCTGTAAGTAGGCAAGAAATCATGACCTAGGCTATAACGTCTGTAACTAAAAAACAACTAGGCCTAGAGTGATCAAGCTAATATGTGACCATATGTCGACCATTTGGGAAGAGTCAGTCAAGGAATAGCCTAGATGTGGAAATTTGCAGCCAATTTGCTCTAGCCCTATTTGATATACAGAGGTTAGAGGTCATTGTTGAGGCCCCCCCCTCATGACATATTGTCATCATCTTATATATTGCCAGCAGGGGGCAAATAACCGAAAAAAATCGCCGTCAAAATAGACGCGAACTTAACCACGGCGATCGACACATGCAAACATGGCGGTGGAGCGGCGCCGAAAGCTTGCCATCATGTTCCCGTCCATTTTGAATGCCGTTGGATACAATAATATGTTGAGGGGGGCAAATAGGCCTAACCAAACTGCGGCGATCGACCATGTAAACATGACGGCGGTGGACGCTTGCGATCATGTTCCCGTCTATTTTGACTGCCATTGGATACAATAATATGTTGAGGGAAGGGCTTTGCGGCAATTTTTTTGGTTGTTTGCCCCCTACTGGCAATATATATGATGATAACATGTCATGGGGGGGTGAGGGGGGGCTTTCAACATATTATTGTATCGAATGGCCTTCAAAATAGACAGGAACATTATCCCAAGCGTCCAACGCCGACACCGCCGCGGCTGCTGAAGAACAAGGAAATTAGCAATAGGTTTCATTGTGAACTGGAGGAAATTAATAGAAATAAGGAAGCTAGGCCTAGCGATGTAAATAGTCAATGAAATTTCCTTAATAATGACAATTATATGTATAGGTATAAAGTAAAAACAATATATTTTACATAATTTATTGCATATCTTACATATTTAAACAAATATATATTAAAAATAGTTTAACCACACCACTGAGTTCCCCCAAAATACTCTAATAGGGCTGGCCTGAAGAATTAGATCAAGATGGACAACCAATCAACACATGATAGGTAGGGAAGGGCAGGTTAACAACGGCGATCGACAAATGTAAACATGACGACCGTACACTCGGAAACTACATCCATCCCCATTAGCCTAACCTAACAACCTTACCTAACCTATCCAAGTATTATGGGTGGAGGCTGCCGCCCCCTATACCCAGTACGTTGGATACAAACTAACCCTCACGTAACACCTAGTATATGTCCCTAGTGCCCAGTACGTGGGATACCACGCTAACCCTCACGTAACACCTAGTATATGTCCCTAGTACCTAGTATTTGGGATACAATACTAACCCTTACATAACACTTAGTATATGTCCCTAGTACCCAGTACGTGGGATACAAAACTAACCTTCACCTAGCATATGTCCCTCACTCAGTACACCTTTCACCCTCACTACCGTTCGTGAGTCTTCATACATCTTCATTATCACACGCACCAGCCACTCCTCTACGCCAAATTTTCTCCTAGCCTACTGCACAACTTCTTACTTTCAGTAGAGACGTGATTTTCCGGGCCCGTCGCAAGACCACCGTCTCAACCGAGCCGTCACAAGATCATCACAGGACAGGAAAAACAACACAGGCTTGCTCCAAGCCAGCACACATCTTACAAATATATAAGCTAGGCTATACAACTTTCATTTCATCGGAATAACATTCACCGCCAATTTAATTATCATAAGGATTATATAAATGCAATTCTGATATGAAAAAACAATCGGTAAATAGCATAGCCTAGGCCTAGTCAAAGCTGGGGTTTGTTGTTGTTTCGTGGACAAAATTTAACCAAGCGTACTGTCCCACATTAATTTATTATCAACAATTGGATATACGTTACTGTGGGCTCTTATTACTCTACTTCCTAATAATAGGCAAGTAAATTATAACATAATGTTTGGATAAACAAATATACCGAAATAAATTAGAATGGAGAAACAGTAAGTTGAGTGAGATGTTTCAGCTTGCCGTCAACCCAGCTCCGGAGCTCTCTTGCCGTCGCAAGAGAATATTGGTGTCTCGCTTGCTAAAGGTGGGCTTGCGACGGGACCAGAAAAACAGTTTTTCGGGTAGATCTTGCGACGGTGGTCTTGAGACGGGACCGGAAAAACACCTCTTAGATATCTTTCCTGCAGCTGCCTGACTATGAAGTTATCATACCTTCAAAGACTCTCTCACACTCACAGACCTTCATGACTTGGCCAAGCATTTTCAGGCCTCTTATAGCAGTTGCAAGGGGAGCCTAACTCTGAAATCACTAGATAGTGCCTCCAGAACCATAAAAAAGAGGAGAGGGCTTTATTAACACACTTCCCTGTTGGACTCCGACGCAAACTGAAAACTCATCACTCAGTACCCTCACGTAACATCTAGTATATGTCCCTAGTACCCAGTACTTTGGATACAAAACTAACCTTCACCTAACACCTAGTATATGTCCCTAGTAACCAGTACATGGGATATAAAGCTAACCCTTACCAAATATCTAGTACCGTACTGTATGTCAATCCAAGGTCCTCCTGCTAACGAAGAAGTTCCTGAGGTTGGCGGGGCGTCTCCGTCGACTGCGGGGCATGGGTGCCCTCCCCTGAAATCTACGATGTCCCCGTCCTCCCTGTGAAACCTCTCCACCCTGGGGTCCTTTCCGCCCGGATAGGGTGACATAAGCTTCACAGCTTCACTACCCTATATCCTCAACAAGAAGTACTGTATATGTCCCTCACTCAGCTGTACACCTTTCACCCTCACTACTGTTCGTGAGTCCTCGTACATCTTCATTATCACATGCACCAGCCACTCCTCAACGCCAAGTTTTCTCCTAGCCTACTGCACAACTTCTCTGGCCACCTTATCAAAGGCCTTCTCCCGGTCTCAGCGGTCTGCAAACAGAACATCAGATCCCTATCTTTTAAGTACATACAGTACATACAGTATCTTTCCCTTATCATACCTTCTAAGACTCTCTCACAGACCTTCATGACTTAGTCAAGCATTTTCAGGACCCTTATAGCAGTTCCCATGGGAGCCCAACTCTGAAATCACCAGATAGTGCCTCCAGAACCATAAAAAAAAAAAAGAGGAAAGGGCTTCATTAACACAGAGCCCTGGTGGACTCCGACGCGAACTGAAAACTCATCACTCAGTACCGGTACATCTTTCACCCTCACTGCCGTTTGTGAGTCCTCATACGTCTTCATTATCACACAAATACCTTCATGACTTGAATTGTGCCGTGTCCTAGCATGAAACCAAACTGCATATCGTCAATATCATACCTTCAAAGACTTTCTCACAGACCTTCATGACTTGATAAAGTATTTTCAGGCCCCTATAATTTTCCCTATCCAATGAGTCCCCTTTGCTCGTATACAGTATATACTGTAATATACTTTTGTGCCATTCATCAGAGATTACTTCCTCTCTGATGATGAAGTTAATTAGCTCATTGAACACACCTACTCCTTTCTCACCTGAGACCTTAATCATCTCGGCTAGAATGCCAGAGCATCATACAGCTTTTCTGTCCTTCATTAAGTTATTGCACTGCTTACAAAAGCTGGCACAATCACAGGGAGGGGGGAGTATTGGCTTTTCGTTGCTAAGCTTCTCTATTCCATTCAAATTCCATGTTGAATAATCTTTCGTAGTGTATCACAAACTTATTTTATAATGGAAAATAATGCATGAGGAGGGCTGGGTAGGCCTATTAGTATTTTGTGAAATAACTTAAATTAGGTTAGGCTATAGTATACTTCATTAGGTTATTAGGCCTATGAGAAACCAGGCCTAGGCCTAGCTTAATTTTATTTCACTGCTCAACATATTTTTTTATTTTTTTTTGCTTTTGAGCTCTGCATAGGGCTATATTCAGGTAGGCTTGGGTTTTAGTAAAATTGCATTAGGCTATGCTACATATTTTTACTTCTATTGGAAAGCACAGGCCTACACAATAGTACACATGTTAAAGAATTTAACCTAGCCTACCACAATTTAGCCTAGACTGAAAGAACAAACAAAAATAGGTTAGGCTAATTGCAGCTAAATAATTTAGCCTAGCCTCACCAATTTAGCCTAGACTGAAAAAACAAAACAAAAATAGGCTAATTGCAGTTTTGGTAAGAGTTGTAGTTGTGGGCATACCAAAAGCTTTGTTTATATAGCCTAGTTGCACGCTCACAGTTAGGCCTACATTCGCTTCTAATTTAACTGCTGGGGTAAACTTGGTAAAGCCACCCTCAATCCGCCGGCCGGTAACAAAACAATTTACCCAACGCCTGGCCGTGAGATACAATAATGGGTTGAAGGGGCTTTATCCCCCTATGACTTATTGTCATCATCATCTATATCACCAGCAGGGGCAAATAACCACAGTCAAATTAGACGCGAATGTAACTGCGAGCGTGCGACTACGTAAAGAAAGGGGACGATAGACCCGCTAACACAACTCTTAACGCATTTTTTCCTAATGTATTAGATTTTTTTATATTTATGACCTCAACAGTTGAAAGATGACAATTTTATGGTTTATTTTATACAAACACATTTGCTTTGTAACTTAGATACTCATATTTATGCTTATAATTGCAGTACGAGTGGGTTTTTTCTTTTTATATGTAGGCCTAGGCTAAACAAATGTTAGTTTTTGTTTTATAGGCTAAACTAGGCTGAATTTATGCTAATAAATATTAATTGGAGGGAGCAAATCTGTCAAGGAATAGCCTAGATGTGGAAATTTACAGCCAATTTGCTCTAGCCCTTTTTGAGATACAGAGGTTAGAGATCGTTGGATACAATAATATGTTGAGGGAGTCAATCGCCCCCCATGACATATTGTCATCATCATATATATTGCCAGCAGGGGGCAAATAGCCTAGGCCTAGCCTAACTACAACAAAAATCGCCGTCAAAATAGACGCGAACTTATATTAACTACGGCGATCGACCATTGCCCGCACCGGCCGTCCCCCGGTTATTGTTGAGGTCCTGAGGAACCGTATGACTTTGACGAGCTCTTCCCTCCGCTGTCTCCGCATCCCATGTATCGTCGTACGGTACCCCTTCTACTCCACATCCTACATCTGGTCGTTCTACATATGCCTCCTAAGCCTCGCCTCGTCCCATCACTGAGCATGTGGATGGGCGTCCCTTTCTGGCTTCAAAGATGGATTCCTTCCGACAGCTCCTACTGGATTGTCTGGGGTTGGTTGATAAGGGCACCTCGCTTCAAGACATTGCTCTGACCCTAGTACCGTGGTTTGTAGGTCTCTGGTTCACCACCTGATGACCTGCTATTGGGTTGTTGCCTTTACAGTGTTACGGTTCTACGAATGACCTAGAATGAAAGTGACACGGTGGTGAATTTTAACCTTAACTATAAACTAATTTAATTGTGACATAGGATCTCCGCGACTACGGTAGGGCCGGAGTGGGCGAGTATTCGCCTGAGGTTGCCCCAAGACAAGACAAGACAAAATTCTAGTGCTGGTTTTACTCAGATTTTGTGAGTTTTAATTTAGCCTAGCCTAGGCCTAAGAGTTCAGAAAATTTGCAAAATGCACCCCATACTAGCCTACCCATAGCCTAATAGGCCTAGTGATTCTTTTTTGGCAGACCACCCACAAATTTTCATATAGCCTAGGCCTAGGCTAGCCTAAGTTCTGGAATGCATGTTGGAATAGCCTTCCTATAAACTGTAGGCTAGGCTACTTCCTTTTAATTTAAGTTTGATTCTTTGGAAAATCTATTAGGCCTAGACCAGGGCAGGAAAGTAACATTTAAAATGACGTGTAAAAAGTCGCCCATAAACGGCGGGCCACTATGTTATTGTAATTTGGGAGCTTATTTCGTCTGTTGATTGACTTTGTCCTTAATTGGGGATCCTATGAATTAGCACAGATGATGATGACTTACCGTACATCATAATACGTGACGGGCCGACGTGGGGGGGGCAGAGCCGCAGAGGACCCCTCAACATATTTGGTGTCCCACAGTAACTTTTAATGGGATGGATGTAGTTACCGGGTGTACGGTCGTCATGTTTACATAGGGCGATCGTCGCGGTTAACTTCGCGTCTATTATGACGTCGATTTTTTTCGGCATATTTCATTTTATTCACTTCCGTTTATATTTAGGCTATAATCTAGCTTTGGCACGACAATAACCCTAACCTAGTCTTTCTTAAAGATTCTTCTAATCTTCCAGTAGCCTATAGCCTAATTTAGGTCATTTTTAAAGGCACACAATTAAATGGTTGGTATTTTAAACGACACTACTGCAGCATTATGAGAAACAATTTATTAGAGATCATAGGCAACAATAGATTCGCCATATTTTTCTCCATAAGCTATAGTCCGCATGGAGGATTTTCGTTATCGACAAATTGAAAAAATTCCCACTTCACAGACAAAATAGACAAATAAACCAAAAATTGGGGTGTGGGGGCAGCAGCCCCCACCCATAATAGCCTACTATAATAGGTTAGGTATGGTTGTTAGGTTAGACTAGGCTAATGTCATTTCAAAGGGGTATAGGCCTATTAAACACTAGGATAGCCTACACCTGGTCAAGGGTAAGTCCTGCTGTAGTCAACTTGAATGCTACCTTAAATTGTAATATTAGACTAGGCATAGCCTATAGAAAAAATAGCCTAGCCTACTTATTTATTGTAGCCTATAATATAGGCCTAGCCGGGTAGAATGTAGAGTTCGGGCGTACCACCACCATTGTTTACACTGCGCAGAGCGGCGACGGAAGCTTGCCATAATTTTCCCGTCTATTTTGACTGCCATTGGATACAATAATATGTTGAGGGGAGGGCTTTGCGGCAATTTTTTTGGTTGTTTGCCCCCTACTGGCAATATATGATGATGACAACACGTCATGGGGGCAAAGCCCCCCCTCAACATATTATTGTATCCAATGGCATTCAAAATAGACGGGAACATTATCGCAAGTGTCCGACGCCGCCACCGCCGCCGTAATGTTTACATATGTCGATCACCGTGGTTAAAGGCTGGTTCACACATAGCCGAGTCGGTGCGCGAGTCCAACACGAGTCACACTCGTCGATTATCGCCGTCGCTGGAGGCTGAGTCGGCCACGAGTAGCAATTGTTCCCGAGTCAAGGCGAGTGTAACACGAGTTAACTCGATTCAATACGAGTCAACACGTGTTCATGCAAGAGTTTGTACGAGTAACTGAGAGTCAAAACGAGTGTAACACGAACCCAACACGCGTGTCAAAAATTTGAAAAATAATGGCCACATTCCAGGGCACGTAAACAAAGAGTATGGACGAGTCAACGCGATTGTTACACGGATCAACACAATTTTTATACGGATCAACACGAAAGACAACGCGTTGACTCTCGTTGGATCTCTGTTGCACACGTGTTGACTCGTGTTACATCCGTGTAAACTCTCGTTGATTCTTCCTACATTTTTGAAATAACGGTATTTCAAATGACACTTGCTTTTTCGTGTTACACTCGTGTTTTTTTCTCAGTGGATCGTGTTTACTCTTGTTTACTCGTGTTTTCACTTGTGTTTGAATCGTGTAAACTCTGGCATCATGGGGGCACCAAATTTTGGCACTCACATTCGTGCTTTCTACTCTTGTTGATACGTGTTGCATGTGTGTTACATACGTGTTGTTGCGTGTAGACACGTGTTGCTTCGTCAACGTCGAAATGATGACGAAAAGCGACGAATCACCAAAGAGTGTTACACGGGTTTACACGAGTCAACACGAGTTAACACGAATAACGAAGAGTTATTCAGAGTCAAACACGTATGTACACGAGTCTACACGTATTTTGGCCACACTCATGGGTACTTGCCACGGGACCCAAAAATGTCATGCATGCATGACATTTTTGGACCCCGTGGCGAGTAACCACGAGTGTGTCGAGTATACACGAGCGTAGCACGAGTCTATATGAGTGTTGAGGAGTATCGACGAGTCATTGCTGAATAGCAAAATTTCATCACTCGTGTTGGACTCGCGCACCGACTCGGCTATGTGTGAACCAGCCTTTAGTTCGCGTCTATTTTGAATGCGTTTTTTTCGGTTATTTGCCTCCTGCTGGCAATATATATGATGATGACAATATGTCAAGGGGGGGTGACCCCCTCAACCTATTATTGTATCCAAAAGCAGTCAAATAGACGGGAACATGATGGCCAGCATCCGCCGCCGCTCCGCGTAGTGTAAACAAGGCTGGCGGTACACCCGAACTCTACATTCTACCCCACTAATTTTCCAACTAGCATAACCGATGATTATCAATGATCAATCCCAGTCAGAAACGTCCATGCTTCCCTCCCATAAGTCAATGTCGGGATTACCACACTGTCATGCAAGGACTTCTTTACTTCCATGCTGATCACCCTATTTCTTCTTACTGCTTTCAGAGTTCCTACAACGCTCTTCCTCTGTTACACTTTCTCCCACACTTCTTCATCCATAGGCCTACTCACATCTTTACTCAACACACTGCCCAAATACTTAAATGAGCTTACATTCTTCATAGCCGTTCAACCTCACTTCACACTCTATGGTTGCACCCCTTTCAATGACCATAATATTGCTCTTCCTAGCATTTACCTCCAGATTCCGTTTTTCACACACTGTTCCAAACATATTTACCTGACCCTGCAACTCCCATGCACTATCGCTCATCAGAACTGTGTTGTCAGCAACAGTAGTACCGGTACTGTACTGTTGAGGCAACTTCCACTCGTTTCCTTCCCTTATCAGCGGTACACCAATGTCCGCTGCTCTTCCTTGTATTTCTTTCATGACTCCATCCATATACTGTACTGGTATATATTGAACAACCATCGGGACATCACATACACCCTTGCTTTAACCCAACATTCAGATTAAAGAACTCGCTCTGTTAATTATCCACACATACTGACACCTTTGCACCCTCATACATGCTCTTAATTGCTTTCAGCAACTTGCCATCTACTCCGTATATTTTCAGTACCGGTACCGGTACTTTCCACATACCTTCTCTATCAATTCTGTCATAGGTCTTCTCCAACTCCATAAATGCAGCATACAACTTTTGTCGCTTCTCCAGATATTTCTCCACAACACATTTCCGGGCAAAAATCTGAGCTACACATCCTCTTCCCTTCCTAAGATGACTACAGTATGCTAACCGTTTCCCCAGCAATACTGACTGAAAATGCCCAAATATATTGCATGTCCTCTTCAGATTTATCTACAATATGTAAAATTACACCAAATACCACTACAGTAGCACTGAAATCAATAAAACTCACTAACAGGATAAATAAATGGAAGAAATACTCCAAAAGATTAATATGTTTACCCTTTACCCAGCAATACTGACTGAAAATGCCTAAATAGATATCAATGATCTCATATCTACCACTCATAATCCAATACATTCCTACGCAGATGACTCAACACTCCACAGTTCCTTCACATTTACCAATTCTTTCACCCATCCCGATCTTATAAATTCAAAAATAAGCACTGCAATTTCTCTGAACCAGGACCTTTCTAGAATTGAAGAATGGGGACAAAAGAATCTAGTTTCCTTTAATGCACAGAAAACCAAGTACTGTACATTCAATTGTCTAACCGACAGAATCTCACTGACTCCCATATATTTTTTAATGATGTAAATATTCCCACTTCCCCTAGTATTGACATTCTCGGTGTAACATTAACTACTAACTTGAGCTGGACACATTATGTTAGAAGCATTGCTAAGAATGCCTCTAAAAAACTGGGACTCCTGTACAGAGTTCGAGAATTCTTCACTGATGAGCAGTTGGCCGTAATATATAAGTCATGTGCGTTCTCAGATGGATTACTGTTCACCTCTGTGGAGTGGAAGTGGAGTGGTTGCATTGAGGCAGTTGGACAAAATTCAAAATAAAGCTATTAGATTAATCAATAACCCTGCAATCACACAGGACCTTCCTACATTATCCATACGAAGAAACGTTGCATCCCTTGCATTATGCTACAGATATTTTCACAGCAATTGTTCCGAGGAACTTGCTTCAATTGTGCCGCCTCTCCACATCTTTCCCCGTAGAACTAGGGCAGCTGAGAGCGCCCATGAATTTACACTCTCTCCTCCACAATGCAGAACTTCTGCTTATCAAAATTCATTTATCCCTAGAACTACTACTCTTTGGAATTCACTTCCCTCGAATTGCTTTCCACAAACTTACAATCTACAAATGTTTTTAAATCCAGTTGTTACAAACATTTTATGAATGGAGGATGCCTTTAGGCACATGGACCTTTTTGTTTTATCTGTGTTTTTCCTTCTTCCGTTCATTGTCTATTAAAAAAAAAGAAAAAAAAAAAAATTTGCTCTTCAGATTTATACATACATACGTACATAACATTTTAAGACTGAGTGCTCCACACAGATGTGCAGTTTCAGTCTCTTTTCCTAATGGCGGCGTTCCAGGCAACCCTGTTAAGGGATGCTTTACTTGTCAAGTTTTTGGATTTGAGATCGGCACGTATAGTCCGATCCCAGGTCTTACTCGGTCCACCCCTTGGTGCAGCTCCCTCCACAATCGCAGACCTGCATCTTTTCACCCAATTTTGTTCATCCATTCTCTCCATATGTCCATACCATCCCAGTTTACTTGTACGCATCTCCTCGCTAATACTCTTTATACCTAAACGTCTCTTCAGCTCATCATTTGTTATTCTGTTGACATCATTTATCTGAAATATGTAAAATTACACCAATTACCAACTACATTACCAACAAATTTAATAAAGTACACTAACAGGATAAAGAAAATGTAAGAAATAGCCCTAAAGATGAATTTATCTATCTATCTATTGACGGACGCCTTGATCCCCGAAGGATTGGCCACGAACGAAACACCCCTATGCACCTCTGTCCCCAGTCAGTCGACGCCCCTCCTCCCATCCAGCACCGCTTTCACGCATATACTTCTTAACTCCATCCTTCCACCTCTCTCTCAGTTTATTTCTCCCTCTGTCCTTCCACCTCACTCGTACACGCTCTTAGTCATTCTCTCGCTTCCCATACGTTCCACATGGCCGAACCATCTATAGGTGTTCTTTTTCGCACTTTCCAGTACATTCACACCACACCTCTCTCGTACTTCCTCATTCGTCTGTCTATCCCTTCATGTAACTCTGCACACACTTCTCAAGTAACTCATTTCCATCCCTTTCACTCTTGGTTTGAATCTCTCCAACAACGTCCATGCTTCGCTTCCGTAAGTCAGTGTCGGGATTACCACACTGTCATGCAATGACTTCTTCAGTTCCATGCTGACCACCCTATTTCATGTTACTGCTTTCAGCATTCCTACAACCCTCTTCCCCTATTGCACCCTCTCCCACACTTCTTCATCCATACTCCCATCTTTACTCTGTACACTGCCAAGATACTTAAATGAGCTGACAATCTCCATAGCCTGACCGTTCAACTTCACCTCACACTCTGTGGCTTCATCCCTTTCGAAGACCATAACCTTGCTCTTCCCCGCATTTACCTTCAGATTCCATTTTTCGCACATTGTTCCAAAAATATTTACCAGACCCTGCAACTCCCATTCATATCATCAGCAAACAGCAGAACACAAACATCCACTGCTCTTCCTTGTATTTCTTTTATGACTCCATCCATATACTGTATATATAGAACAACCATCTGGACATCACACACCCTTGCTTTACCAAACATTCAGATCAAAGAACTCCCTCTGTTCATTCTTCACACGTACTGATACCTTTGCACTCCCAGCGATACACCAACATCCACTGCTCTTGATAGTATTTCTTTTATGACTCCATCCATATATACAGTAAACAACCACAGGGACATCACACACCCCTGTTTCAAACCAACATTCAGGTCAAAGAACTCGCTCTGCTCACTCTCCACACGTACTGCCGCCTTTACACCCTCATACATGCTCTTCACTGCTTTCAGCAACTTGCCCTCTACTCCGTATATTCTAAGTACTTTCCACAAACCTTCTCTATCCACTCTGTCATAGGCCTTCTCCAAGTCCATAAAGGCAACATTCACCTTTTGTTTCTTCTCCAGATACTTCTCCACAACACAATTCAGGGTAAAAATCTGATCTACACATCCTCTTCCCTTCCTAAAAACCTCCCTGCTCGTCGCCTATCCATTTCTCCGTTCTCACTCTCACTCTCTCAATCACTACCGGTACCCTACTGTATACCTTCCCTACTACGCTTAGAAGACATATTCCTCGGTGGTTACCACACACTCCTCTTTCCCCTTTGCCCTTATATTGGGGGACTATTATGCCAGTCTTCCAGTCATCGGGTGCACTCCCCTTCTCCCATGCTAGTTTGCACATTTTCCATACCCATTCTATCACTATCTCACCACCATACCTCAACATTTCCCCACACACTCCATCTGTTCCTGGTGCTTTCCCCAACTTCACTCTTTTCATGGCTTCCCACACTTCTGACCTCCTGATCCCCACCTCCTCCTCCACTACTTCTCTTCTTCTCCCTCCCATACCATATCCAGCTATGTTTGCTGGCTCTTCATTCCTTACATTTAGCAACTCACTGAAGTACTCCCTCCATCTTTCGACTCTCTCTTGCTTCTCGGCTAGCATTCTCCCATTCTTATCTTTCACACCCTTACTGTTTCCCTTGCTACCTTCCCTAACTTTCTTGACTTCTTCCCAGAACAGTTTCTTACTCTCCCTCCATTTTACACTCAGGTGCTCGTTTCTGTCTCTCGGAATCTTCATTCCCTCTACTACCCAACCACTCTCTATATGCTTTCTTCTTTTCTTCCACAGCTATTCTTACCTCTTCTGTCCACCATGCTGTACCTTTCACTCCCCTCCCTCTTCTCCTCACTCCACACACCTCCTCACATGCTGCACAGATCTCATCCTTAAACACCTTGTTCATCTCCTCCACTTCCTCCATAACTTCCAGGTCGAACCCACCTAGTCGTCTTTCCACTGCTCTCCTGTACTCCTCCCTGACTTCCTCCTCCTGCAACCTCTCCACCCTCCTCACCATTCCACCCTCCTCTCGCCTCCCTCCAGATCTCCTCACCCACTTCTTTTGTATCCTAACCTTAGCTACCACTACATAATGATCAGACAGACCCCCTCCAATACCCCTATACACCCTAGCATCCATCACAGATTTCTTCATTCGTTCATCCACACATACATAATCAATCAATGACTTTCGTTCCACCACTGTCTTATCCTTCATCATCAACATCCGTTTCCACGTGTACCTGTGGATCATTCTGTGTCGGAAGAAGGTGTTGGCTATCCACAGCCTCCTCCCCACACATACGTCCACAAGTGCACTACCATTCCCATTCACCTCTGATGGTACCCCCCACCCTCCCACCACTCCCTCAACTTTCCTATCACCCACCTTACCATTCATATCCCCAATCAGAAATATTCTTTCGTTCTTGTCAAACTTCTCCAGGCACGCCTCAACATTCATCCAGAACTCCTCTTTCTTTCTTTCAAGTATATCCTCTGTCGGGGCATACACGCATACAATCAATACAATATTTTTAACATGAGGTTGCTTATAATAATTTGTACCTCTGCAGTTTCTCCATGGCTAACGAAAAAGGTCACATTCCTAAGAAGCCCCAACCAAAAAGGCCAAGCTTCTGTACAGAACAAATGCCACACCATTACCCTTATGGTGACCCTATCAAATAATCAAAACAACCACACTTCTTAACCCAATTCCCGCGGGGCCCCTCATATGACGGAGACGATTTTCCGGCTATTTTGTAGCCTGTGAGCCAGGCCAGCTTTTGCAAGCAGCATGGATGGACGTCAGCCCGAGCCTACAGGCCCCGCCACGACACTGAGGTTTGTGTGAGAGAGAGTTCACTTATGTGCAGCGTCACACATAGCGAAAACAGAAAATAATTGGTAATTATTAGCGATTTCGCCTAGGCCTATCGGATTTGGTATTTTTTAGCAATTTTGCCCTTCGTTTGCAAGATCCTTACAAGAAAACCAGACGTCGTACAGGGATGATTCAGGAGTAATTTGAAAGCTATTACCGTACTTTCACGAATACATAATTGTATTACGCCCTGGCTTTTGCTTATGCATGAAAATGAGCAGGGAATGAAGGCAATTTCGGGCAATTATGCCTACTCGTACAGGAGTCCTTGGAGCGGCTTCGGTCGCGCCGGGAATTTCCACACCTCACACCACACACACATCACACAGTTTTTCCTACACCGAGAAATGACTCTCCGGCTGTCATTTCTCGAAGACTTCTAGCCGGAGACATTGAGAGCAACCCAGGACCCACCTACACATACATATGTCCAACTTGCTCAAAACCCATCGCTTCGAGTCGCCACACTAATGGCTCAGTTCTCTGCAATTCATGCAGGAACTGGACCCACTTCACCTGCACAACACTTGCCTCCAAGAAACACTACACGAACACCTGGACCTGTTCCTCATGCCCCTCCCTCTCCCAGTCAAATCCCTCGCCTAAAACCCGTCCACCTCTCCTCCCCAACCCACCTAACCTTCCCATATCATCCACTCCCCACCCTAAAACCTGTCCACCTCTCCTCCCTAACCCGCCTAACCTTCCCATACCATACACATCCTCAACTCAACATACCACACCCCATACTATTCCATTCCCACCCCCATCTGCTCCCCAATCCCCCCCCCACCTCACCCACCCCCACCCCCAGCCCCTCCCTCACCCCCACCCCCACCCCCTCCCTCACCCCCACCCCATCCTCGTGCAGCAGCACCCAACATACATCATGCACATAACATTAACATTCTCCAATTGAGCATAGATGGCACCAACACAAAGAAACTCTCACACTTCATCAAACAACACAACATACACATTGCCATCTTACAAGAAACAAAACTCCGCACAGCACAAAAAACACCCACATTTCATGATTTCACCACCATCATACAAGACCGGGCTGTCGGCGGAGGCGGTGGACTCATCACCCTGGTACACAAAGAAATATCATACATAGTTACCAGTGTACAAACCAAATCCCTCCTCCCCCCAAATGATAACACAACAGAAATACAATCAATTAAAATATGCACTGGCAACAACTCCAACATAACCATCATAAACACATACATCCCCTACAGTACCAAATGAATACAGACCACACTTACAACACATCACAAACACCCCACACATCATCCTGGGTGGTGACTTCAATGCCAAGACGTCGGCCTGGTTTGTCGACAACCCCGACACAGATAGAGGGCTGGTACTACAAAACCAAACTGTTAACCTCATCATCCTTAACGACATCCATCAACATACCCATATTCCTCACCAAGCCCTCTATAACCCATCATCTCCAGACATCACCTTTTGCTCCCCAGAACTCGCCCCCACAACATCCTGGAGGGTGGTCAGAACCTTAGGCTCTGACCACCTCCCGATCATTATCACCACCAAAACCAGACTCACCCCAGCTAACCACAAACACACATACACCAATTATAAAAGACCTAACTGGAAAGCATTCACAAATGAGACAGAACAACACTTCACAACTCTAAACAGTACACCCATGACTAACATCAACAATGCTGTACACATACTCAATAAAACTATCCAAAACACTGACAAGAAACACATTCCAAGAGGTAACAGAAAAAGACACAACCCCAACTTCACACCAGAAATTCAAAACCTCATCAGACAACGCAACATACTGAAACCCTCCCCAGCACCCCACACACAAGACATCACACAACAAATCCAAGCACTCAACACCCAAACTAACAACAAAATACAAGAACAACAAAAACTAAATTGGAATAATTTCCTACAAACACTTGATCACAAAACAAACCCAAAAAACTCTACAAAACACTAAACAGCATCACACTTTCCAACAGCAACACAACACAATCACATGCTGCAATCACAACAACAGACTCTACTCCTTCATGTAAACAACAAGCAAACACTCTCATCAATCACTTCTCACATGTCAGTCACCTAAAACCTCACAAAGACGACCGACGTGTCATCTGACGTAAGAGACAATTCCCCACAGACCCGGACTATACACCCTTCACCAATCACCAGACAAAGCATATCATCAACAATCTCAAGCACTCACCCGCTTGTGGCCTAGACAACATAAGCAACATACACCTCAGACAGCTGGGACCACAAGGCATACAAGCACTCACTAACATATCAAACTACAGTTATTCACACAACACAATACCAGACATTTGGAAGCATGGTCTCATCACCACATTCCCCAAACCCAACAAAGACCCCACGCTACCCTCCTCGCACCGCCCCATCACACTCCTTTGCTCCCCCTCCAAAGTCATGGAACGCCTAGTGTTACAACTAAATACACCCGACCTACCCCTAGCTCCAACACAACATGGCTTTAGGCCACTGCACTCCACAAACACTCTTCTCACAGACCTTACACAAAGAGCTTTAGATGGTATCAACTCAGCTAGACCACCACACAGATCACTATTAGCCACACTCTACATTAGTAAAGCCTTCGATGCCATCCCCCGCCACACCCTAACAAACAAAATCTACAACACAAACGTGCACAACAACACAAAAAGGTGGCTGACCAACTTCCTAGCAGGCAGATGTGCAAACGTATCTTTTGCCGGTCAGTCATCTAAAATCAGAAACTTTCCAAACGGAGTCCCACAAGGATCCGTCCTATCGCCCGCACTCTTCAATCTGTACATGCACGATATAACTACACCCAATACGCCCCAAATAAACTTAGCCTCCTATGCAGATGACATAACACTCACATGCACACACCATGACCCAAAAAGAGCAACAGATCTACTTCAACCCTATCTCAACACACTACATGGCTGGTGCACTACAAACAGACTTAATCTACCCCCAGCCAAATCCACCGCAACCCTGCTCACAAGCTGGACAGAACACAAATACATCCCTCAACTCACCATAAACAACACACCCCTAACACATACACACACACACAAAATCCTAGGAGTAACATATGATACTCATATGACATTCAAACAGCACACCACAAACATTAAAAAGAAATGACACCCAGACTTAACGCCCTCAGGTCACTTGCTCACACAAAATTTGGACACAACAAAGAAACTACCACCACAGTATATAAACAATACATAAGATCAGTGATCATGAGAGGCACTCAATTCCTGGCAGTTGCCTCCACGAACCAAGACCACCCACTAAACTACATGGCAACACACCCACAGACACCAAGAAATATCAAAACAACACCCAGCACATGGTATCACACACAATTACTGTCCTCTCTCCCACCCCGAACCACCTTCCAGAAGCACATCCATACTCATATCTCTCGCCGATCCATCCACTCACTCACAGACAACACGCAGCTGCAAGCACGACCTCCCGAAATCCATCCTTCCGAATCCTCCCTTCCTCGCGAGGACAGAGTCCACCTGGCCAGGCTGAGATGCGGACACCATCCAGCTCTCCTGAGCTATCAGAAGAGACTGGATGACTCCGTTGTCGATGCCTGCCCGGGATGTAACACAGCACCCCATACCATTAAACACATAATAGAAGACTGCATTTCACACAACCACTTATGCCAACAACACAATCTACACTCAATGAGAGCTCTGTGGGAAAGCCCGATCGTGGCCATGGCCTTCCTCAGGGACTCGGGGCTATTCGGCCAGGCATCTTAGGGAACAACAACAACAACAACTCGTACAGGATTAATAGCTTTAACCAAAATGGTCACACTCCTTAATGGTCTAAGTGGCCATAGCCAAAATGGCTACACTATATTCCTTCTGTACTTTCTCCATGCCCGATGAGATATATGATATTTTGATATATGTGGCACAGCCCTTGTATCCAACACAATACCCTGCGTGCAACCCCGCTCGAACCCCGCACAACGTTGCTTGCAACTTTAATTATTATTATTATTATTATTATTATTATTATTATTATTATTATTATTATTATTATCATCATTATTATTACACAAACACACACACACACACCTTCCTTCCTTCCTTCCTAACTCGTCTGTCTTCCTTCTTAGTCTCTCTCTCTCTCTCTCTCTCTCTCTCTCTCTATGTTGCGAATCAAAGTAAAACAAACCCGAAAGAATTCTATAGTTATATCCGAAAGAAAAAAGTAGTTACTTCAACTGTTGGACCGTTAGTCGATGAAAATGGAGAATACACCAAAGACGAAGTACAAATGAGTAATGCCCTCAATACCTTCTTTGATCAGTTTTTACAACCGAAGACCTCAGTGATATCCCTACACCATCGTCGATTCAGATTGATAATTCAGATGTTCTTAGCAATATCACCGTTACAGAGAGAGAAGTATTGAATTGTAAAGGGTCGGGCGCAAGTTAGACTAGATAATAGTCCATCAGGCGCCAGGCCCGGGGAGACGATTAATATGAAGGGTGCGCCTGGAAGTGTGGTGGGAGGGCTTGTGGCTTTGGCTCCATTGCATGTCTGCCTGCCGAGATCGGAACCTCTCCGGGGGGCCGGGGGAGTGCTGGAGCGATCTTGGTGACCCTGGTCTCTGGGTCTTCTCCTGGGTGACCTGGATGTGTGTGAGTTTATGCTTTTTATCTGTGTTTATTTGTTGTTTTATGTTGTTTTGTGTTTTCCCTGTTCTTGCTCTGTCTTGAGTCGGCTACCCCCAAAATGGGGATTGGGCCTGAGCATATAGATAGATAGATAGATAAACTCAAGGTAAATAAAACGCCTGGACCTGATACAATCTCGCCTAAAGTTCTAAAGGAAGCTAAGGATGAGCTCTCCAAACCACTGACATTGCTATTCAATGAATCCTTACAGTCTGGGACTATGCCTGATCAGTGGAAGCTAGCCAACGTAACACCGATATTCAAAAAACGCAGCAAATCTCTACCCAGTAACTATCGTCCAATTAGCTTAACCTTAATTGTATGTAAAATGCTAGAAACGGTCATAAGAGACAGACTCGTAAATCACTTAGAGGAAAATAACTTACTTAAAGATACTCAACACGGCTTTCGTAAAAAACGTTCCTGTTTAACAAACCTCTTAGACTTCTTCCACGATATCCTCAACCTCTACGATGAGAGTAAAGCTGTAGATATTATATACCTTGATTTTCAAAAGGCCTTTGACAAAGTTCCCCACAAACGTTTACTGCTAAAACTAAAAGCGCATGGAATACAAGACGGTGTGTTGAAATGGACAGAAAATTGGCTCAGCGACAGAAAGCAAAGAGTACTCATAAACGGTAAGGCATCTAAATGGACCAATGTAAGTAGCGGGGTACCCCAGGGATCGGTACTAGGACCAATTATCTTTCTAATTTACATCAACGACATAGATGAGGGTCTCACCTGTACAATCTCAAAATTTTGGACGATACAAAAATTGCAAATAGCGTACTCTCAAAAGAACAAGTTGACGATATGCAACACAATCTAGATAAATTGTCATGTTGGGCCCAAATTTGGCAAATGAGTTTCAATGCGGATAAATGTAAAGTACTACATATCGGATACCTAAATGAGAAAGCAAACTATTCGATGAATGGCACTCAGCTTAAGAATGTAAACAGAGAAACCGATCTGGGAGTAACAATATCGAGTAACCTAAAACCGAGTCAACAATGTTCAGAAGTTGTTAAGAAGGCAAACAAAATATTGGCTTTATAGGCAGGTCATTTGAGCATAAATCCAAAGAAGTTATCCTAACCCTTTACAATTCCTTAGTCCGCCCTCTTCTGGAATACTGCGTTCAATCCTGGTGCCCTTATTACCAAAAAGATATAAACAAGCTAGAACGAGTTCAACGTAGAGTTACCAAAATTATACCTAGCCTAAAGAACAAACCATACGAAGAGCGTCTTAGAGAATTAAATATATTTCCTTTAACCCAGCGCAGATTAAGAGGTGACTTAATTCAAGTGTTCAAAATCATCAAAGGCATCGACAATATGAACTGTAGTAAGTACTTCACTATCGACCAATCTAGTTACACGCAGGGAAACGGTTGCAAAATTATTGGTAAATCTTTGAACTCCACGAATCTAAGAATTTCTTCTTCAATCGAGTTGTCAACTTGTGGAATGGGCTTCCCCGAGACGTTATAGACTGCAGTACCGTTGATTCATTTAAACTCCGCGTAGACAAATATCTCGCATCAAACCCGCGACTGACTGCGTTTATAAATGAATAACTTTATTTTATCCCCCCCTCAGTTACTAACCCATCTGTCCCCTACTAACTTCCTAATCCTGTCACGGACATTAGTTCCAGGGCAGTAGTTCCCTTTCCAATGTTCCCTTACCCACTCTAAACCACTGTTTGGACACTTGATCCTCAGTGTTTTGGAGGACAAGCAGCCTAGAAGGGTTACTAGATCTGTTGTTGCTTGATTTCCTTTGTACTCCTTTGTACTATATATATATATATATATATATATATATATATATATATGAAATGACGGGGTTGCTACCACCAAATGCAGCAACCAGTTGCAGAATTGCCAGTCTGCAGCTGGGCCCACCAGCCAAACCCATCACCAGGAAACAACGAAGAAGTGAGAAAATGCAGGAGCCACCCCTATCACCCAGAGCCCCTCATTTTCTTTCACGCCAAGTAGCAGTTATGAGCATGGGAAACTGCACCAGCCAACCACAGCCCTGCCTTCAAACGACACCAGCCAATGACAGGACAGCATTCCTTCCTTCACCAGATCTACAATATGATGAAGCAATGTTTATGCAAGTTAACCCTTAAAGAGCAGCGGCGGACTTAAGTCCGCCTCCAATTTGCAGCAAGTTAGGAGCATTATTAAGGCTTTTAAAGGTTTAAAATCGAGTGCAAATGGCCGGGAGCGCAGCGGGCCAGACAGCCGACTCGCAGGGCTTACCGCCGCCCATTAACTCATGTTCCCTGTGTTCTCGAGAGGCCGGCAGTGTAGCCAGTAGTGAGCATAGCTGGGAAAAATATGCCGCTATACACTAAACTCCCATGTTACTGGTATCACTGTATGAGAACCACGAGTGCTACGTAGCTCGTTCTGGTCTCATTTTGAGCTTTTTATTTTATTTTTTTTTTTTCGATGTGATTGAGGGAGGCAAAAGGCATAACTGCCTATAGCGAGTGCCTCCCCCATAGTTGAAAGAGTGACAGGGCCAAAATCAAGGGACGTTCGAGCCAAAATGCCTGGACACACGGAGTTTGAAGCAATTTAAGTCATAGGACGAGGGAAAGACTGATTCTGGGAGAGAGTTCCAGAGCTCAGCTGTTGAGTAGAAGAAAGTTTGAGAGTAATGTTTCACTCTTGGGTTGGAGAGTTGCACAGAGTAGGGGTGGGATTGAGTTGCAAGACGGGTACCACGTGCCCTACGTAAAGGAGGTGGTATGCACTGCGCCTAGCGCCTAGTTTTTTGCTGAATACATTTCTGTTCATGCAGATACTTGATTTATCATTCAGGAGGGCCTGAATATGCCCAAATAAGCCCAAAACCTCCCGCTATACAAGGGTTAAACACCAGCGACCAGAAGCTTACAGATATAAATGGACCTGAGCAGGAGTACCAGTTATGCTGGTCTGGTGGATCCAACAATCTCCAGACAAGAAGCACTAATAGGCCAGCAATACATCAATATGTCTAAGAGTCTGGAGGATGATGTAATCCTAAGAAGTAAGAATTCTCCCAGAATAGGATAAATAAATGCTTTGTATGATATAAATATGTTACCTAGAATATAAGTACACCTATATACTGTATATTACCCAGCCATGTCTACTATAAGTAGTTAACCTCACAACTCCATCACAACGAATTCACAATACCCCTATTGCCACGAGACTGTATAAACGAGAGTCAAGAATTAAGTCAGATATTGCTTCAAAGATTTAGGAGGAAAGTATGCAAACCTCCACTGCGGTACTGTACTTAGCCTGAAAAGGACAAGACAGCTAACCACACCTAAAGCTTGCCCCAGCCCTGCCCCCTGCTAGTGAAAGTGCTCGACCTGTGGTGCCCTCTGACGTCGGGAACCTGAAGTACTGCTCGAGTGACACCCTACCCTCCTGAGGTGCTACCCTAGAACCTACGCTCCACGTCGACCAGCCCTGTGCTCTCACTACCCTCCAAACTTACCCTAAATGTCTCTGTATATCTTGAAGTTGTGATTATTGTTGTCGAGGTATAGGTTAAAATATGTGAATCGTGCAAGTGTGTGATTATAAACAGATCTGTGCCCAAGATCTTGTAAGTGCGTACCTGTTAATCCTTCTGAAATTAATAGTAATTCTTGTCTAAGCCCTGTGTTCAAGATCCTATATAATTCCCGTTTAAATATCCTCTAGAACGTCCTACGCATACGTTATATACTTGTGTTTCTTCATTTTTCACGCCACGTACTCACAGATTTTCCTAATATATGTATTCTGTTATGTATGTTGTAAGTTGAGGTCGACGTGTATTTCGTGTCTTGATTCTCGTTCTTAATTAATAACTAAGTACCTAGAACCTACGCCCAATTTCATATTTAATTTATTCCAGTGTAAAACTTATCATTCCCCCAGTTATATACTTTCCAAGTCCCCCCATCTCTCATACGATTACTCAATCGTTGTTGTGATTATTGTATGAACTAGTATTATCGTTCATGCGAATATTGATGTAGACAATTTTGATTCTTATGACCTAGGAATTCTAGCATTGCATAGAGTCTGTTATCTAAATTTGTCATCATCTCGAATACACCACTTGTCAAGGTGAATTCTTCATAAGACTCTGTTAACCCGTCCAGATATCTTGTTAACACCCTTCTGAGTATTTTCATAGTACAACTTCGTCTTGTGCATCACTATTAACATAATTAATATCTTGTTAATTTATTCCTTACGCTATTACCATTACAAGCATTGCCAGGAATATCTACTAATTAATCGCATTTGATTGATTAGACTTTGTCTTTATATCCAGTTAGTGTTTATTCTTCTTTAATTCAGTTATAATTATATTAAATACTTTACATCTGAATTCCTCGACCGAGTTCGTAATTATTGCATACGTTCGATTGAAGTGAATATACAGTTCAAATAATAAATGACCTAATTTGAGTTACACACATAGTAAATTGTGAAAATAAATAAACAATATCCTTCCCCCAGTTTCATTGTAATATATCTGAGAATAAGTTCATATTTACACAAACCAGAATTGTATTTTCCAACCGCGCAGTAAAGTTATTGACCTGACACGCTAGCTGATTAAAGGTCAGGTTTACCTGAAGATCCTAAACCAAGCTCAAGCGCGTGCACCCCACCTAGTACCTCTCGCTCCCTACTTAAGTGTTTGTTTTTATTCTCAACTCCTTCATTCTCTTTTATATCTCTCTCTCTTTCTCTCTCTCTTTCTCTCTCTCTCACCTTTGCCATTTATCCTGTTAATCACTGAAGGATTCCACAGGTAATTAAACCAAATGTCGGGCTGGTTTTGGGTCTTCAGTTTCACAAGGACAGAGAGAGAGAGAGTAACAATGAGTTACAAGGATTAGTTAGTATCTCGGAGACATTGCAGACCATTCCGAGGAGATACTCGAAGTGGAAGGAGAGAGTCTGTTTAGTGCACTACACTCTTTACAGTTTGCAAAATACTATCTACTCTCTTCTTGAACTGCTCTACTGAAGAACTGTTTACAACTTCGGAGGGAAGTTTGTTCCAGGTAGACCAGATCGTATATGTACAAAAGTTTCCACAAATACTAGTGCTGAACCTTTTCAATTCTAATTTCCAGCCATGGATGCGTGTTGTATTCATATTGAGGCTAAACATTTTGCTATAATCCACATTGTCAAACCCATTAAGTATATTAATTACTTCAATGAGCTGACCTCGTAGTCTGCGTGTTTCCAACGGTAAGAGATTAAGAGCTCTCAACCGGTCCTCGTAGCTCATTCTTCTAAGCGATGGAATAAGCTTTGTAGCCCTAGCTTGTACTCTTTCTATTCGCTCTATATACAGTATTTCCTGAGTGCTGGAGACCAGAATTGAACAGCATACTCCAGGAGAGGCATACTCCAAGAGAGAGAAAGAGAGACAGACAGACAGACAGACAGTGAGTGATTGAGTGAAGCTACGCAAGAAATTATCCTTCCCCCCCCCCCTCTACAAAAGTAGTGGCTTCATTTGGAATCATATCCCATCCACCACCACCCTCTCCGACTCGTGGTCACGTAGCTAGATGCCATACACACATCCACCTTACACGCAAACACTAGCAGCTAAGTACCTAGAGAAGGATACTTGTTATATGGGGTACATTTAAGGCCTAACTGAATAAACAATAAGTTGAGTGTTTAAAGATATTAAAGGGCTCTGACAAAATTGATGTAGATCCACTGTTCAAATGGAATAATAATAATAATAATGATAATAATAACGTTATTTAGCCTAAACACATATACAATGTATTGCAATATCTTCATAATTCATTATCAAGGCTGAGCCCATGAAATGTGAACATTTGTTATAGACTCCTTCAAAATACGTTTAGGAAATTACCAGCAGTGTCCTGTATATGGAGTGTTCTTACAATTTAGATACTTAGTTGGCGTTTTAAAACTTAATAGTTGCTTAGTAAGTGATTTTTACATTTCCGTTTAAATTCTAAAAGACTGTTAGCTACTTTTATTTCTTCTGGTAGTCTATTCCAGAAGATACTTCCCGAGTAAGTAATACATCTTTTACCAAGGTTAGTATTTGGCTTGGGTTGTCTGAGAAGGTTTTTGTTTCTAGCGTTGTGACTATGTACTGTATACTGTCTACGTGATAGAAATATTGATTCTGAACACAAACAAGCTGATTGAAAACAAATTTAAGAGATTCTATGTGATGAATATCACATAGTTTTAACACTCGCAATTCTTTGAATATAGGAGTTGTATGGTCTAAATATCCCACTTTAGATATTTTTTTCATGTCTTTCTTTTGAAGTTTTAATAATGGTTCTAAATGTGTTTTTGAGGCTGAACCCCAAACAACATTACAATACTGATAATATGGATAAATTAAACTGTTATACAAACACAATAATGCTTCTTTAGTAAGCAAAGGTTTTACCTTATATATAATGCCTAAGGATTTATAATTTTTGTCCATTTATGTATTCCATTTATGTATATGTATTATATGTTTTTTTCCAATTAAGTTTATCATCAACAAATACACCAAGAAATTTGTGGTTGAGTTACATTTTTGTATTTTTCCATTTCCTAGTAAAATATTTATGTCATTTGGGATATATTTGTTACCAGCAAATACAATATAATGTGTCTTACTAACATTGAGAGACAATTTATTTGTTAATAACCACTGTGATACTTTGTGCAGTTCGCTATTGGTCGAGTCAATAGGTGTATTTAAGTTCGACCCAGAATAGTAAATATTTGTATCGTCCGCAAATAAAACAAATTTGAGCAGATTAGAACTGTTCACTAAGTCATTAATATAGATTAGAAAGAGTAATGGACCAAGATTCGAACCTTGTCGAACACCCATTGAATTACTTTCTAGATTTGATTTCACTCCACTCAATTCCGTATACTGCAGACGATTTGACAAATAGCTTTTAAACCATTTATATGACACATCTCTAACCCCGTAATGTAACAATTATTTCATTAAAATTCCATTATCAATTGTATCCAAGGCCTTCCTTAGGTCCAGAAATACCCCGATAGTTGTTTGACTTTTATCACTGCTTAATAATAGTTCATCAACTCTGGGAAATGTAATTCGAAATCTGGAGGGCGAATCTTGATGTTACAAAGCACTTCTTTACCTACAGTGTGGTCAACAAACTGCCAGAGACCGTGGTACAATGTAATACAATTGACACATTCAAAAGGAGTCTAGACATCCATTTCGAGGAGGTTAGAGTACCGGTATTATAAGTAACAATAATAAATATATATATATATATATATATATATATATTAATAATGAAAACAAATAGGTTAACCAACTGAGCCCCAGCGACGCAGCGTTTGCGTCCACAATGTATGTAACGCTAAACCCCAGCGACGCAAACCATGCGTCCACCACTAAAAAATCTATTATTCGGCTCGTATGGTAGGAAATGGCTTGAGAATTGGAGGGGTGGTACCATAGAGTGTTGGCGAACAGGGACGGTATGCGTGAACCGGCCAGCCAGGCCGCGCGGGTGGTGGTGGTGGGATTAGTGGCGCCACTTTACCCACTTATTTCACCGCGACTTTGGACCTTATTTACTCCTGTCGTATGGGAGCTAGAGGCTTGAGATTTGTGTGAGACACTCCTTAGGATGTATGCATTACAATGCCATACTCAGTTGTCACCCGAGTGCTGCCGGGCGGGTGGTCATGCGGGGGAGGTGATGAAAAACACTGTACCCACTTATATACAAACGACTTTCGACCTCATTTACTCTTGTCCTATGGTAGCTATCGGCTTGAAATTTGTGTGACACACCTTAGGATGTACGCCTTACTTGACCATGCTCAGCTATCCCCCAAGTCCTGCCGGGCGGGTGGTCATGCGGGGGAGGTGATGAAAGACACTGTACCCACTTATCTCCTAACGACTTTCGACCACATTTACTCTTGTCCTATGGTAGCTATTGGCTTGATATTTGTATGGGATATTCCTTAGGATGTAGGCAATGTATGGTAACCCACAAATCTCGGTTTGTTGGGACAAGGGACGTGCGTGACAAAGGAAAGTCAGTTTACCCATACATCTCGCGAGTGCAACACCATGTAGGATTTACCTCGCCGTTACACACGCAGGGGAATATCCCTGGCCGATGCCTGGCCATACTTGAGGAGAGTGATGTGCCTGATAGTGTCACTGGATCATCAAATGACGATTCAGAGGACGAATATAGTCCCACTGTGGCCGAGTATGATGAAATGCATGAGGAGGAACCCTATCTCCCCATCGCTGAACGGTACGCCAGGTTACAACAAAGGGAGGAGAGTAGCTATCGTTCCCCTTCTCTCCCCCCGCCCCCCCCCCCCCCCCCCCCCCCCCCCCCCCCCCCCCCCCCCCCCCCCCCCCCCCCCCCCCCCCCGTGACATAGTGGACTCCCCAGTAAATGGGGAAGAGGAAGATGAGGAAGAGGAAGATGACCCAGACCCCATGGCTTTCCTCAACATGCCACCTTCTCATCGTAGGGCAGAGAAGAGAAGAGGTGAGGATTTGGAGGGGGAGGAGGAGGAGGAGGAGGGTGAGGTGTGCCAAGATCCTACACCACACGTGCCTCGCCGTGGTGCTCCCCCACCGCGTTTGCCTACCCCACCACCCCTCATTCCCTCGCCACTCAAAGCGCCAACCCCTCACACTTTTTATGGGTTGCGCAGGGGTGCAGCCATATTAGCAGCGCAGCCATTGACTTCTTCTTCAGAAGCAACAGATGAGGGTATGCCTGCCCTAGAATCATCTCCACCATGCCACCCACGCCGCCACCCACGCCCTGCCGCACGCCGCCTGTTTCCCTCATCACCCCGGATTGACTCGCCCCCACCATCACCTCCCGGACCACTACCATACGCTATTTCTGCGTACTTCAATTTTTAAATTTTCAGTTAGGCTATCACCGCTGGTGGCCTATTTCTGCGTACCGGTATTTCATAATTTTTGTTTTCGGTTATTTTTGTTTTCGGTTAGTCTAGGCTATCACCGCTGGTGGCCTATTTCTGCGTACCGGTATTTCATAATTTTTGTTTTCGGTTATTTTTGTTTTCAGTTAGTCTAGGCTATCATCCCTGGTGGCCTATTTCTGCGTACTTCAATTTTTAAATTTTCAGTTAGGCTATCACCGCTGGTGCCTTATTTCTGCGTACCGGTATTTCATAATATTTCATAATTTTTGTTTTCGGTTAGGGTAGGCTATAACCCCTGGTGGCCTATTTCTGTTTAAATAAACATAAAATTGTTTTCGGTTCGGCTATCACTGCGTATTCAAATTTAATTTTGTTTTGCATTAATTTTCGGTTAGGCTATCACCGCTGATAACCTATTTGTGTGTATTTCAACATTTTTGTTTTCGGTTAGGCCTATTTAAGTAAGTGAAGCGACCTGAAGGGAGTGAAGTGTTTTAAAGTGAGTTTATTGTTTTTAAAGTGAGTTAAGTGTTTTTAAGTGAGTGAAGTGATTTGAAGAAAGTGATCGTCACCATGCCTCATGCCTGTACGAACTGCGCCGGTAGGTTTGGTGCTTCCATGTTTGCTCCTGCCGATCCACAAGTCTGCCGACTCTGCCAGCAACGAGAGGATTTGACAGCAAAATTGGATGAAGCCCACAACAAGATCAACGCCCTCACCAGGAAGCTGGAATCACTCCAAGAGTTTGTAACACTCACGTTGGAGTATCACTAACTCCAATTGTTTCAACCCCAGCATCCACCACCGCCCCAACGTCATCTGCCAACAATCCAACACCTGCAGTAGACACTGCAGCAGATGCTTATGACGAACCTGAGCCGACATCAAACCAGGACAGCCGCCCTGTTCACCTTAGTCTCTCCTCCATTCCTCGTGCAAGAAGCCTGCTAGCACGAACAGTACCAACCCCTCGCCCCCGTTCTAACCACTCCTCTCCCCGACCTGTACGTAGAGTCCCGCCACCACAGGTTTCCGAATTTACACCAGTGAGGAACGGTGCACGGCGAACGCAGAAAAGGTCTCATCTACCAGTCACAATGTCAAACAGATTTGAGATATTGGTAGAGATGGAAGACGAACCAGAAGAGACCAGGCTCGTTGGGGATTCCATCCTACGAGGACAGGTCGAAGAGTTCTGCGACAGAGTCCCAAATCAACGAAAAACATTTTGCATCCCAGGAGCTGGACTGGACGACATTGTGGAAGCCTTCGAAGATACCACAAAGGATGCAAATGAAAATACCCTTTTTGTCATCCATGCTGGTTCAAATGACGTCATGCGCACCAGATCCGAAGAGTTGATGGAGAAATATCGCAAGATGATCCAGCACTACAAAAACAAGTCAAGGAATATCATCATCTCAGGCATTCTCCCCAAGATCGACGCACCTGACAAATTCTACGACAAGGCCTTCAGCACAAATAGCCGACTAAAATATTTGTGTCTGAGGGAAGAAGTTGAATTCATCAACCTCTGGGACAACTTCTACAACCAGCCTACTCTGTTCCGCAAGGATGGCACTCATCTAAACCCTGTGGGTTCAGCATGCATGGGTCGTCTCCTACACGAAGCAGTCCGCAGCCATGGATCAAAAAATGCCATCCGAGAAGAAGCAGCAGTGACATAAATCATCCAACACCAAGAAAAAATCAGAGGCAACCGAGGACCACCAGCGATAAGGACCGAAGACAGCGAGGACCGAGGACAGCCATGAACATAAATGTAGATCCGACAAGAACCAAAAAATATTATTAAAGAGCGTTCCGTGAGTTCTAAAATAAAAAATTTAAAGGTTTTCTATGCAAACGCTCGTAGCATACGCAATAAATTTTCAGATTTAGAGGAGCTAGTGTTTACAGAAAATTATGATGTGATTGGCATAACAGAATCTTGGCTCAATACAGAAGATAGAGACTTTTTAGAAGAGTATTCACTTCCCGGTTATGTAATGTTTGAGAAAAGCCGAATAAATCGAAATGGAGGTGGCGTTTTACTTTATATCAAAGAAAGTCTTAACCCTACCCTCTTGTCAAAACCGCAAATTGTGAATGTCGACGCATCTTTTGTGCTAATAAAGAATAATAAAGGTACAAAAATAGTACTTGCATTAATATACAGACCTCCAGCTCAATCAGTGCAAACTGACCGAGAAATTTACGAACAAATTGCAGATGTAAGTAACTCACAAGATACCGTAATTTTTGGCGACTTTGATTTACCTGTGACCAAGTGGGGCGATACTCTTACTTCGCACTCCGGACATGACTTGTATACAAACTTGCAAGAGAGTTCGCTTTATCAATTTGTTCGAACGCCGACCCGTGGTAATAACGTTCCTGACATTGTACTTGCAACAAAAGAAGAATTAATAGAGAATTTGAATGTTGGTGATGAATTTAGTAACAGCGACCATCGTACGATAACTTTCACTTTAAAGTTTACTAGTAACGAACCAAATAGTAGCATCGAAAAAGTCCCTAATTTCAAGAAAGCAAACTTCCATAAACTTAGAGCTATGTTTAAAGAAACTGACTGGAGCTTTTTAATTCACAATAACGACATAAATACATCTTGGAAGTTATTCGAAGCCACTTACCTAAAGCAGTGCAAGACTGCATACCATCGAAAATACGGCGTCCAGGCCCTAATAATAAGCCCAAATGGTGGAATAAAGATATTTCAAACTGCCTGCTTGCTAAAAAATTTGCTAATAATAGATTAAAATCCTCACAAAATGACGAAGAACGGCTGAAATTTGTAGAGCTACGACGCAAAGCCAAAAAGTTAATTAAGCAAAGTAAAATGACCTTAGAGTTACATATTGCGAATCAAAGTAAAACAAACCCGAAAGAATTCTATATCAGAAAGAAAAAAGTAGTTACTTCAACTGTTGGACCGTTAGTCGATGAAAATGGAGAATACACCAAAGACGAAGTACAAATGAGTAATGCCCTCAATACCTTCTTTGCATCAGTTTTTACAACAGAAGACCTCAGTGATATCCCTACACCATCGCCGATTCAGATTGATAATTCAGATGTTCTAAGCAATATCACCGTTACAGAGAAAGAAGTATTGAATTGTTTAGATAAACTCAAGGTAAATAAAACGCCTGGACCTGATACAATCTCGCCTAGAGTTCTAAAGGAAGCTAAGGATGAGCTCTCCAAACCACTGACATTACTATTCAATAAATCCTTGCAGTCTGGAACTATGCCCGATCAGTGGAAGCTAGCCAACGTAACACCGATATTCAAAAAAAGGCAGCAAATCCCTACCCAGTAACTATCGTCCAATTAGCTTAACCTCAGTTGTATGTAAAATGCTAGAAACGGTCATACGAGACAGACTCGTAAATCACTTAGAGGAAAATAACATACTTAAAGATACTCAACACGGCTTTCGTAAAAAACGTTCCTGTTTAACAAACCTCTTAGACTTCTTCCACGATATCCTCAACCTCTACGATGAGAGTAAAGCTGTAGATATTATATACCTTGATTTTCAAAAGGCCTTTGACAAAGTTCCCCACAAACGTTTACTGCTAAACTAAAAGCGCATGGAATACAAGACGGTGTGTTGAAATGGATAGAAAATTGGCTCAGCGACAGAAAGCAAAGAGTAGTCATAAACGGTAAGGCATCTAAATGGACCAATGTAAGTAGCGGGGTACCCCAGGGATCGGTACTAGGACCAATTCTCTTTCTAATTTACATCAATGACATAGATGAGGGTCTCACCTGTACAATCTCAAAATTTGCTGACGACACAAAAATTGCAAATAGCGTACTCTCAAAAGAACAAGTTGACAATATGCAACACAATCTAGATAAATTGTCATGTTGGGCCCAAATTTGGCAAATGAGTTTCAATGCGGATAAATGTAAAGCACTACATATCGGATACCTAAATGAGAAAGCAAACTATTCGATGAATGGCACTCAGCTTAAGAATGTAAACAGAGAAACCGATCTGGGAGTAACAATATCGAGTAACCTAAAACCGAGTCAACAATGTTCAGAAGTTGTTAAGAAGGCAAACAAAATAATTGGCTTGATAGGCAGGTCATTTGAGCATAAATCCAAAGACGTTATCCTAACCCTTTACAATTCCTTAGTCCGCCCTCTTCTGGAATACTGTGTTCAATCCTGGTGCCCTTTTTACCAAAAAGATATAAACAAGCTAGAACGAGTTCAACGTAGAGTTACCAAAATTATACCTAGCCTAAAGAACAAACCATACGAAGAGCGTCTTAGAGAATTAAATCTATTTCCTTTAACCCAGCGCAGATTAAGAGGTGACTTAATTCAGGTGTTCAAAATCATCAAAGGCATCGACAATATGAACTGTAGTAAGTACTTCACTATCGACCAATCTAATTACACGCGGGGAAACGGTTGCAAAATTATTTGTAAATCTTTTAACTCACACGAATCTAAGAATTTCTTCTTCAATCGAGTTGTCAACTTGTGGAATGGGCTTCCCCGAAACGTTATAGACTGCATCACCGTTGATTCATTTAAATTCCGCCTAGACAAATATCTCGCATCAAACCCGCGACTGACTGCGTTTGTAAATGAATAACTTTGTTTTATCCCCCCTCAGTTTCTGACCCATCTGTCCCCTACTAACTTCCTAATCCTGCCGCGGACATTAGTTCCAGGGCAGTGGTTCCCTTTCCAATGTTCCCTTACCCACTCTAAACCACTGTTTGGACACTTGATCCTCAGTGTTTTGGAGGACAAGCAACCTAGAAGGGTCACTAGATATGTTGTTGCTTGATTTCCTTTGTACTCCTTTGTACTCCTTTGTACTTTGTACCTGCACCTTCTCCTCAGCCTGGGACCTCCCACAGACATGACACTCAGACACCATCACCGCCTGCGTCGCCACAACGCCCTGATCGTGCGCAACGCCCTATAAACATACGTGGGCGTGCCCGTGGTCCTGTGCGTGTTTGTGGCCGAAGGGTGTCTAAGGTGTCTAAGGCCCCACCCCTGGCAGTGCGAGAGCAAGGATTGGGCCGGCTCGACCAAGGCCGAGGGCAGGGGCAAGAGGGGCAAGAGGGCCAAGAGGGGCAAGAAGAGGCACGGCAAGAGGCAGGGCAAGGCCCTCCCGCCCTGATGGTGACTCCCCTGCTGAAGACTCTGACAACGAAGGTGCCGCTCAACCCGACGTGTGGGATTGGGTTGATGGCGATAACTTTGTGGGCGCTGGGATTGCCGGCCCTCCGCTCCCAAACCAGGGGCGGCAGACCACGAGACTGGAGATCTTCAGGCAGTTCTTCACTACAAATCTCGTGGCTCTAATTGTTGACCAGACCAACTGGTACAATTATTATTTCATGGCTAGGAAGGAGCAGTCAAAATACTCTACAAGGCTGTCATGGTCCTCCCTAGATGTCCCAGAGTTTTACACATTCTTGGCCATTGTAATGCTGATGGAGGTCACAAGGAAATCCTCCATAAAAAAGTACTGGTCCTGGGATCCCCTCGTCCGAACCCCTATTTTTGGCCAAATAATACGCAGAAATAGGTTCACGGCCATAATGGGGAACCTCCATTTCATCGACAGCCTGGCAGCCCACACCAGAAATCAAAATCAACCTAGAGCAATGAAGGACCCTATGGAGAGAATAAGACCCATCTTCGAGTACCTGAAGCTGAAGCTTGCTGCCGCCTTCAAACCCATCAGAAGCTCATTATTGATGAGAGTTTGCTGCTGTGGAGGGGGAATTTTGGCATCCGGCAGTACATGCCCAGCAAACGACATCGATATGGCCTGAAGACCTTCGTGATGTGTGACTGTCGAACCGGTTACATCCAGGACCTAATTCTGTATATGGGCAAGAAAACAGAATTGGTGGAAACGAGGACATACGGAATTTTTGGGGCCGTCGTCATCACCATGCTGCAGGGCTACCTGGACAGGGGCCACATAATGTACCTGGACAACTGGTACACCAGCCCCTCCCTTGCCAAGTTCCTGCATAGCCGCACAACAGGAGTCTGTGGCACCGTCAGGAGGAATCGGATCTTCATGCCCGAACTACCACCCCGGCGGGAAAAGGGCTCCATCATCCACAAGCAGGCTAACAATGTCCTCATGTTGTCCTGGATGGATAACTGGGATGTGAACGTCCTCACAACAGTCCACCTTCCCATCTTCCAAGACAGCAGACGTCATGACAGAGCAACTGGCGAAGTTATCAAGAAACCTTTGGCCATCTGTGATTATAACATCAACATGCGGCTGGTGGATAAATCAGATGCTGTCATCTCGTCATGTGAGTGTGCAAGGAAGACGATGAGGTGGTATAAGAAGTTATTCTTCCACCTCCTCGATCTCACCCTCTATAACAGGCATATCGTCTACTCAACAATCACCGGCAAGCAGGAAACGATGGAGAACTTCTGCATCGAGTTGTTCAGGGAGGTGATGAGGGAATACATGACTGCCCCCCACTTCCAGCAAACCCCTGCCTATCGACGCCCAGCAGCAGAAGGGATTGCCAGGCTGACACAATGCCACTTCCCTGAATATGTGCCGCCCACAGAAAACAATGACAAACCCCGAAGACGGTGTCATGTTTGCCGCAACACAACAGAGAGGGAGCCTGAGAGATCAGATACCAGGTGGATGTGCAGAGAATGTGATGTTCCACTGTGTCTCCCGGACTGCTTTAGGGAGTATCACACCCTTGACCATCTCTAAAACTGTACCCAAAGACTGCGATTAAAGACGCTATGAAATGTGAAGTGTGTGCATAAACCTAGTGTAAATAATGAATATATACAAAGTGCCGAACACAATATGTAAGTGAGATTAACACTCAAATATACGTAAAACAGTGACGGACACCAATAAGTGTAAATATATACTATTTCTAAGTCAAACGTGCGTAAAACAATGTGTGAAACTCATATTGTATAACTATTAAACATATGATAAAGTAATAAACTGAATAAAAAGGAGAAGAGACATGAAAACTGAATAAAGCAGGGGAGTAAGAGAGAGAGACGCAAGAAAAGGGAAAGTGTTGGTGGCGCGTGTCAGTCAGCTGGGTGTGTGACAGTTCGTGCGTTCTGTTATTGTCCGAGACCATGATGGCCGCCAGTATCCATGGCAACGAGGACGCGCCACGCTCTTGCCACTCGTGTGCACTTACAAGACTTATATCTAAGCACTTTTCACACTGTAACTTCACTTACAATGACATTATGTGATACATGTTGCTAATATATGAACTATGAAGGCACACATGATGCTCGGGTGGTGTAAATAACCGTCACTCGAAAACTGGCCGCATCGTATATCTGCCATGTTGCCGCGCTTAACTGTGGCTGGCCGGGCGGGAAGTTTGAAGGCCGCCCAGCACCAGCTGATGTATGAGGCTGCCCCCCCCCCCCCCCCCATACGACCCCCAAATGACCGAGGTGAGTATTTTTGTTTTCATTTCTCACCTTTTTCTTCCATTTTAGCAAAAACAAAAAAAAAAATGGCCAAAACGGCCGGTCCCTGGATGTACATATTTTCTAAACTAGCTGGGGTTCAGTGGGTTAAGTATCAGTAGCATACAATATTTCTCAACTTCATTCTGTAGTATGAATTTCTCATTAGAAATGTTCTCATTCTGCTGGGGGTCTTGTTTCCCCAACTAAATGTCATGCTGACTTGGAGGGAGTGGTGGGTGGGGCGAGAGCCTTTTACTTTGCTATCCTTACCTTCTACTTTGTAGCAAATTCTATGTTAACATTAAGTCCGGACTGTTTAGTAGGAACAGCAAGGTCAGTGTAGTCTGTGTATCTATGTACCTCTATGTAACTCTCTTAATCACTGAAGGATTCCACAGGTAATTAAACCAAATGTCGGGCTGGTTCTGGGTCTTCAGTTCCTAGTACCGCAAGGAGAGAGAGAGAGAGAGAGAGATCTAATAAAGGGGAGCTAGTTAATAAAGGGAGATAATCAGAGGGGAGTAAGGAAGGGGACTTACAGGGGAGAGTAAGGGAAAGTGGCTTGTGTGTGAGAGAGAGAGAGAGAGTGTGAGTGAGAGGGGAAGTTGCAAATGTGTGTGTATGTGTGAATGAGAGAGCGCGAGAGCGAGAGAGGACAGACATACAAACAGACAGACAAACAGGGGGTGGAGAGAAAGTGTGTGTGTGTGTGTGTGTGTGTATATGTGTATGTGTTTGTGTGAGAGAGAGAGAGAAAGACTGAGAGATGTAAATGAGGGTAAATGAATTAAAGGGGATACATTTAATGAGGGTAAATTCTAAGAGGGATAACAGGAGCAAGATTTACAGGGGAGAGTGAGGGGATGCTATTAAAGTGTGTGTGAGAGAGAGAGAGAGAGAGTGAGAGAGAGAGAGAGAGGAGAGAGAGAGAGAGAGAGAGAGAGAGAGAGAGAGAGAGAGAGAGAGAGAGAGAGAGAGAGAGAGAGAGAGAGAGAGAGAGAGAGAAAAAACAAAATTGAAGGGGGTGAGGCAAATGAGGAAGAATAAATTGAAGGGGTGACAGGTAATGAGGGAAAATAATGAGAGAGGAGCAAGGTTGATTTGTGGATGATTTAGAGGGGAGAGAGAGAGGGAGATTTGTTAATATAATATTATGTGTGTGTGTGTGTGTATGTGTTTGTTTGTAAGTGTGTGTGTGTGTGTGTACAAATGAGTACAAAGGAAATCAAGCAACAACAGGTCTAGTGACCCTTCTAGGCTGCTTGTCCTCCAAAACACTGAGGATCAAGTGTCCAAACAGTGGTTTAGAGGGGGTAAGGGAACATTCGAAAGGGAATTTCTGCCCTGGAACTAATGCCCGTTGCAGGATTAGGAAGTTAGTAGGGGACAGAGGGGTTAGTAACTGAGGGGAGGATGAAATAAAGTTATTCATTTACAAATGCAGTCAGTCGCGGGTTTGATGCGAGATATTTGTCTAGGCGAAGTTTAAATGAATCAACGGTGCTGCAGTCCATAACATCTCGGGGAAGCCCATTCCATAAGTTGACAACTCGATTGAAGAAGAAATTCTTAGCTTTGTGTGAGTTAAAAGATTTACCAATAATTTTGCACCCGTTTCCCCGCGTGTAATTAGATTGGTCGATAGTGAAGTACTTACTACAGTTCGATGCCTTTGATGAATTTGAACACTTGAATTAAGTCACCTCTTAATCTGCGCTGGGTTAAAGGAAATAGATTTAATTCTCTAAGACGCTCCAAGTATGGTTTGTTCTTTAGGCTAGGTATAATTTTGGTAACTCTACATCGAACTCGTTCTAGCTTGTCTATATCTTTCTGGTAATAAAGACACCAGGATTGAACGCAGTATTCCAGAAGAGGGCGGACTAAGGAATTGTAAAGGGTTAGGATAACGTCTTTGGATTTATGCTCAAATGACCTGCCTATAATGCCAATTATTTTGTTTGCCTTCTTAACAACTTTTGAACATTGTTGACTCGGTTTTAGGTTACTCAATATTGTTACTCCCAGATCGGTTTCTCTGTCTACACTCTTAAGCTGAGTGCCATTCATCGAATAGTTTGCTTTCTCATTACGGTATCCTATATGTAGTACTTTACATTTATCCGCATTGAAACTCATTTGCCAAATTTGGGCCCAACATGACAACTTATCTAGATTGTGTTGCATATCGTCAACTTGTTCTTTTGAGAGTACGCTATTTGCAATTTTTGTATCGTCAGCAAATTTTGAGATTGTACAGGTGAGACCCTCATCTATGTCGTTGATGTAAATTAGAAAGAGAATTGGTCCTAGTACCGATCCCTGGGGTACCCGCTACTTACATTGGTCCATTTAGATGCCTTGCCGTTTATGACTACTCCTTGCTTTCTGTCGCTGAGCCAATTTTCTATCCATTTCAACACACCGTCTTGTATTTCATGCGCATTTAGTTTTAGCAGTAAACGTTTGTGGGGGAACTTTGTCAAAGGCCTTTTGAAAATCAAGGTATATAATATCTACAGCTTTACTCTCATCGTAGAGGTTGAGGGTATCGTGGAAGAAGTCTAAGAGGTTTGTTAAACAGGAACGTTTTTTACAAAAGCCGTGTTGAGTATCTTTAAGTATGTTATTTTCCTCTAAGTGATTTACGAGTCTGTCTCTTATGAGTGTTTCTAGCATTTTACATACAACTGAGGTTAAGCTAATCGGACGATAGTTACTGGGTAGGGATTTGCTGCCTTGTTTGAATATCGGTGTTACGTTGGCTAGCTTCCACTGATCAGGCATAGTTCCAGACTGCAAGGATTAATTGAATAGCAATGTCAGTGGTTTAGAGAGCTCATCCTTAGCTTCCTTTAGGACTCTTTTTTTTTTTTTTTTTTTTTTTAAGAGACAATGAACGGAGGAAGGAAAAACACAGATAAAACAAAAAGGTCCATGTGCCTAAAGGTATCCTCCATTCATAAAATGTTTGTAACAACTGGATTTAAACATTTGTTGATTGTAAGTTTGTGGAAAGCAATTCGAGGGAAGTGAATTCCAAAGAGTAGTAGCTCTGGGGATAAATGAATTCTGATAAGCAGAAGTTCTGCATTGTGGAGGAGAAAGTGTAAATTCATGGGCGCTCTCAGCTGCCCTAGTTCTACGGGGAAAGATGTGGAGAGGCGGCACAATTGAAGCAAGTTCCTCGGAACAATTGCTGTGAAAATATCTGTAGAATAATGCAAGGGATGCAACGTTTCTTCGTATGGCTAATGTAGGAAGGTCCTGTGTGATTGCAGGGTTATTGATTAATCTAATAGCTTTATTTTGAATTTTGTCCAACTGCCTCAATGCAACCACTCCACTTCCACCCCACAGAGGTGAACAGTAATCCATCTGTGAGCGCACATGACTTTTATATATTACGGCCAACTGCTCGTCAGTGAAGAATTCTCGAACTCTGTACAGGAGTCCCAGTTTTTTAGAGGCATTCTTAGCAATGCTTCTAACATAATGTGTCCAGCTCAAGTTAGTAGTTAATGTTACACCGAGAATGTCAATACTAGGGGAAGTGGGAATATTACATCATTAAAAAATATATGGGAGTCAGTGAGATTCTGTCGGTTAGAAAATTGAATGTACTTGGTTTTCTGTGCATTAAAGGAAACTAGATTCTCTTGTCCCCATTCATTAATTCTAGAAAGGTCTTGGTTCAGAGAAATTGCAGTGTTTATTTTTGAATTTATAAGATCGGGTTGGGTGAAAGAATTGGTAAATGTGAAGGAACTGTGGAGTGTTGAGTCATCTGCGTAGGAATGTATTGGATTATGAGTGGTAGATATGAGATCATTGATATGAATGAGGAACAGAGTTGGGGCCAAAACTGATCCCTGGGGAACACCAGCATTTATTGAGTGAAATTGAGAATAAAGGCCATCTACCATTACACGTATTTTTCTGTTATGAAGATAAGAAGAAATTAGTGGAACTAATGATGCAAGACCGTAGTGTGACATCTTCGACAATAAGGATTGATGCCAGACTCTATCAAATGCCTTTGATATATCCAGTGCTATTGTATGTGTTTCACCATGTTGGTCTGTAGCTTGGTTGATTTGATGCGTAAGAAGGCAAAGAATGTCTGCAGTTGATCGACATCGTCTAAAACCATATTGCCTATCACTGATTAATTTATTATTCTCCAGATGCTTAATTATGTGATTATTTAATATAATTTCAAAAACTTTGCCAAGAGTGGAAGTTATAGCTATTGGTCTGTAGTTTGATGGATCTGAAGAGGCACCTTTTTTAGGAACTGGATGGATGTTTGCTTCTTTCCAGGGTACTGGGAAGCATGAGGTATGAGTACACAGACGGAAAAATTTTGCCAATACAGGAGCGAGCACCAAGGAGCAATTCTTAAGTACTATTGGAGGAATTTCATCTGGACCAGGAGCCTTATCTACTGAGAGATTCTGCAAAATAGTTTTGACATGTCTGGTGTGGATCTTAAGTGAGGGAATTTCAGGTGAATTAAAATTAAGTACAGGGACATCTTGATTTATTTCATCTAAGGTTGAGTTGGTGGAGAAAATATCTGCAAGAAGGTTAGCTTTACCTCGTGGGTCACTTACAAGATTGCCAGTCGGAGATTTTAATGGTGGAATGGATGAAGCAGTAGTGAAGTTGGATTTGAATGAGTTAAGAGTAGACCAAAATATTTTGTTATCATTTGGATTATTTAGAAGTTTATTTGCCTGCTTATGGAGAAAGTTTGATTTAGTTAGGTTTAATACAGTTTTGGCATGATTTCTGATGTTTCTAAAGTAATTAAAGGCTTCATGTGTTTTTGATCTTGTGTATGCATTGTAGGCTATTGCTTTTTGTTCAGTTACTCTAGCACAATTATGGTCAAACCATTTAGGTGAATTAGATCTTTTACTGTACTTTTGATGAGGAATAAAAGTTTCCATTCCAATTTTTACAAAATCTTGTATGTGGCTCAAGGTGGAGTGTGCATCATTAGAAAAGAAAGAGGTCCAGGGAATATCAATAAAGAAACCTTGAAGACCCTCCCAGTCTGCCCTATCGTAATGCCATTTAGTCACCAAAACAGGTTCAGAGTGGGAAGGTGTGGTAGGTGATAGACAGGTGGCCTGTATCAGACAGTGATCAGAAGATCCAAGTGGGGACCTCACTGTAACATCATAATTTTCTGAATTGGTTGTTAAAAATAAGTCCAGTAGGTGGGAATTATGATTAGGATTATCTGGTACACGGGTGGGTTGGTTGACTAGTTGAATGAGATTAAATGAGTCTGCAAATAGCTCACATTCAAGACCAGCATCATCAGTCCTGGCTGAATGAGTGAGCCATTCAACATTATGGACATTAAAATCACCCAACACAGTGATTTCAGAAGAAGCATTTAAGTTGAGGACACTGAGATTGTATCAGGTCCAGGCGTTTTATTTACCTTGAGTTTATCTAAACAATTCAATACTTCTCTCTCTGTAACGGTGATATTGCTAAGAACATCTGAATTATCAATCTGAATCGGCGATGGTGTAGGTGTGTGAGAGAGAGAGAGAGAGAGTGAGTGTATGTTGTAAATATGGGAGTGTGTGTGCATGTGTGTGTGTGTGTGAGATAGAGATAGAGAGAGAGAATGAATGTATGTTGTAACTATGTGAGTGTGTGTGTGAAAGTGAGAGAGAGGGGAGGCTGTTAATATAATAATAATAATAATAATAATAATAATAATAATAAACGGTTTATTAACCCTCCAGCCCCGGCTATGTATTATATATATATATATTCCTCGAAACCCGGGTGTTTTGGCCGAAAAACGTCTAGGCTAGGCTACCGTATATTCGTTAATCAGACTGCTTCCCGCATTCCCGCACATCCCCAAGCGTAGCTGTGTTATTTACCTGTAGAATGGCATTAAGTAGAGCTCTCTAAGTCAACTGGTTGAGCTGTGATGATGATTTCATTGGAGATAACTTTATGGCCAAAACAGCCACTTTACACCACTTTTCGATACTTAACAACAACATACAGGCACACACGAACAAGCGACGCTCTCCTTCTTGTGGCCGGAGATGCGGGGCGTCGGTCCAGCCGGCTGTTGTTTACATGCGTCGGACCGACGCCTCGCACACGAAGCTCACTGGCTTTCAACCACTGGGCGTTCAAGAGGCCTTCCGGGTACCTGTTACATGCTTTTTTATGGGCGTTCAAGAGCCCTTCCGTGGTGAGAGGGTTAAAGAATGGCAGCCTCATGAGCTGAAAATACACATTTTACAATTTAGTGGATGAACATGAGATGTACAGATATGAGGATGGTAAGCTTAGTTTACAAACAAAATAAATAAATACAATAATGATGCATGTGCAGAATACAAATTATCATAAAATAACCATGAGAGTAAGTGATATACAGTACATATACACATTTATTTACTTACTCATATACAGAACATACGTATATACACGTACGTGCGCACATACATATACATACATAGGAACATAAGAACATGCAGTAAGTGTGCACATGTCCGTATACACAAACGCTCACGTATGCACACAAACATACATACATACAGAAACTGTTATGGTAAGGTCAGGTAAAGAGGGTGCGGGTACTACAATGGGAGGTTAATCCTCGGTAGTGTAGGTGTGTGTGTGTGTGTGTGTAATAATAATAATAATAATAATAATAATAATAATAAACGGTTTATTAAAGAATGGCATATATGTTTGTGTGTGTGTGTGTGTGTGTGTGTAAAAGAAAGAGAGAGAGAGAGAGAGTGAGGGGAAGTTGCTAATATACTGTATAATCTATGTGTGTGTGTGTGTGTGTGTGTTTTAGTGTGTATGTCAGGGGAATATGGACATAAATGAACGAAGATGAATGGCGAAGAATACATTAAAAGGGAAATAGTTAATAAAGGAAGATAATAAGAAGGGAAGAGAGTTGATGGGAGGAAGATTGAGAGAGAGAGAGAGAGAAGGGAGACTGTGTGTGTGAGAGAGAGAGAGAGAGGGGGTCGCTAATATGTATATATACTGTAATTGTGGAAAATCTAGCAAAGACTGTCCTAGTCTTCCTTCGTTCGACTCTACTTTCCACACCAAGTAAATTACGTGGACAATATTAAGTAATAAACAATCCCTGTCTTTACAGCTATCTGCCTTTGTACTCACGTTTTCCTCTATATGGATTAGAATGAAGCGGTACAAACAATTTTGTAGAAAGAGATTAATGTAGACTGTAAATATATTATTATAAGTTTGTATGCCTTTCTCAGTATGACCATATGTTTCGACAATTATTAACTTAAAAAGTACTAAAATAACTTACTTGTGTTTATTAAAGGTCATACTGCGTAACGCCACTCAAATATAATTAACCTATCCTACCTACTGGCCAGCGGTACAATAAGGATACTTAATTTGGTAGCGATCGCCTTAGTTGTTTGGCGGGAGTCGGCCATAATTATGTTGTGGTGTCCTGGACTCTGGATCGGTGGATTTTAGTAGCCAAGATCTTATTAAATTAATAAATGTTCTCGTAGTCACTATTTGTTATCTACGTAATTGTTGTAATGTTTTAGCACTTTGCACTTATAACAAGTTTAAGTAATTATAATTGTAGAGAGTGAATTCTCCCATGACTGGTCACTCCGCGCCTCTATAACGAACTGCTCGTATCTAGTTTTTCCTAACCCACTATTATAAATGGCGGAAGAATACAAAAAGTAGTGCTCTAGTTGTTCTAGGGCCGTATGAATTAACCTTTGCGCTACAGTTGAACACTATTCTCAGTGATGTGGTGGCAGACTCTTTTTAGGACAGCGTGATGTGGTATATAATGTGACTGATCCTTTGGTGTAGCGTCACATACTTTTTCTATAAACTTTATCTAGGTCTGTTCATCAAGTATCTTATTTGATAGGCATCTATCTGTCCTTTCTTGTTCAGTTCCTTAATTAAGGAGTACAACTGCCCCAGGGCTCTGGAATAGTTGTGTTATGCCGGGTTGTAATCCAACTCGCTTTATTACGTATTCTATTATAATCCAGGTTTCGGATATTTAGCATCAGATAATGCTCAACAGGAACATATCTCGCCTGATAAATGTTGCTTCTAGATTACTCAATCACTCTCCAAAACAAAATGAACACACGGAATAATTACACTCGTTTTTATTACATAAACAAAGGTACATGTAAATGGGGGCATCAGAATCTCCACTATATTGAGTAGGAGTCTAATGTAACACAAGGTGACTTATAAAGAGTTGAATAAGTTTTACTCCTTTAGTGAATAATGTTGTCACTTACAAAGCATCAAACATGAAACATATTATTACATAAAATAAACACATAATATAAATATTGATGACAATACCTATACAGGTCAAGTGTGTATCGAGAGGTATAATATTATTATCATTATTATAATGTAAAACTTGCAAAATAAACAAACCAAAACTAATACGAACACGGTAAAAGGACAAAACAACTAATCAAAATCGCTATGTGGAAACAACGCTTAAGTAAAATAATAATTTATAAATAAAAGAACACAATCCACCACATAGGGTCTACATTACTACATGAGCAAGTTAATTAGGTGCCAAAGCAAACTAATCGCACACATAACAACGCACTATTGTCACGTTCAAGGAATTAGTCAATTGGGAAGTCTGGGACGTTCTGGTAAATTTTACTAAACTCTGCATGAATAAAGAAACTACAATTAGTGTCAACATTTTCTATTAAAATCAAATTTGCAACTTGACAAGACATTAACAATAGTACAAAATACAAACATCTCTCACTAACGATAGTGCTATCGGGTAGGTACATGTAAGCATAGCATGCTTCAAGTGACCCCCAATATTTACTACCCTACTAATAACCTACATTTATTGTAGAAATTGTACAAATTATTGTACGAATTATAAGATGTATGGGCAGCTGAGATCATCTACTCAGATGCGCACAGGTAAGCGCGGCGTGAAGTACAAATAGGGCCAGCTCAGGTATACGGTCAAAGGTACCTTCAAGGGGGTAAAGGTCAGACGGACTGAGGTCAGGTTAATTAAATATTAAATTTAGTGCAATGTTAAATCGAGGATAGAAGATATGAACTTCGCCTTACTCTATATGGAATGATAATTTAATTTAGGATTTAACTATCGGGGAATTAGTATGGATAATCTCTCACACGATACACGAAAAATACATTCAATCGTAAAGAGTTAAAATCACATGGAATGAGGAAATCAGATTCACAGTAAATATAGTGAATACATTATAGCGGCACGATAGCTATAGACAAGTCGGTTTGAATGAATTAACAAACGCAGAATAATAAGATTTGATACAGAACAAAGTAGTATTAAATAAATAGCCGAAATGATGGCTAATGAAGAAGTTTGAATGAATTAACAAACTGCTGAACAGAATGCAGAACGAAGTAGCGATTTACTATAACTTAAATAAAAGTTACAATTATACAGATACAGCACAAAGTAGCAACTTATCAATAGCCAAATAATAGGCTTGATGAATACAGGAATGTATAATCTGAATTCCTAAATTGGTGGTGAAAGAATTACATAAACCGGGTAACGTATAATATTAGATTATTCACAAGAACTAATATAAATTAGAAATCTTGAACATAGGTTAATTCTAACTCAACGGAACGGGTTTTTACTTTCAGCGGTGGCGACTTTTTACTCTAAGTAATCTCTTACAACAACTGGACGTAGCACGGTCCTGAGTTTAGGGTTTTTAAGTTTCAAGAAGGAAAATAGCCCTCGTTACACACTTCACTTCGACTTGGACACACAATGAATAATAACACAACCGAATAAAATCTGAGAGCATTCACTAAATATCACGTATAATATCGACTATGTAACGTAGTTAAAAATAGTTGAAGAAATGCTTGAACCTAAATTATATAGATCACAAACCGTACTTATATAAAATCACTGCATGGATCTAAGTTCGATTAATCTCACACGTATACTAAATTGACAATGGGAGTCCTAGAAGCAGATCTCTACGAAAAAGTTAAATTGAACACTCGCATATTATATATTACCTTCACAATAATTCCCAAAACTTATTAACACAGAGACACTTAGGGTACGGGTGTGGAGGAGAAGTAATTTCCATGAGGGAGAATCTGAACGACGTAAGACTCGTAGCTCTTCCTCCGGCTGGACATCAAAGGGAGCTGCCTCTCTCACAGACACTAGAGAAGGTCACTCCTTGTTCCTCCAACACACTCTCGTTCGCCACCCTCGTTGGACTTGACTATAGGGACAAGGGCTTGTCCTATAGAGAAGTTTCGCCAACACTGTTATCTACCCACTAAAAGCTGAACTAGTAGAAGGTATTACCCCGTTTTTGCATACCTTTCATCGATTTCAGTCAGGTTATATTTGGATGATAATTTGAACTCAATTTAACCTATCTCAGAATAGTAGGGACATGGGAATTTCAGTCTTTTAATCATTGTGAAGGCAATCATTATTCTAAAAATACACTTACCCTAATAATACATGTACATCATTATTCTCTATATCTTAAGATTACACTCTTTGTATAGAACGCTTGCATGGCTGCAAGATAAATCTTTTTCTTATATTCATATTTCCTTGCTTTTTCTATGTTGCAGGCCATGCTTTCTTTCTTCATAACTTCTTTTCTATTATTTCCACACTCGATGCGAGGTACTGTAGAGGTGATTCTCTTGGTCCCATTTGTAGAGGTACCGTATGCCGTTGGATCTTTATGGGGAAATAGCATAAATTCTTCTTTGTCGTAATCCAATTCTGGCTGCTATTGGGTGCATGCCTTTCTTGTATGTCTCAGGTTCTGTGATTGGCTGGACAGGGGTCTCTGCGATTGGTCCGGGCTTAAACTTCCTGTGGGTCCCGGATGTCGTTCTCTTTGGTGGGTAGACTGTAGTATTCCTGTAGGTATTAGAGCATGGGTACGTTCTCTTTGTTGGGTAGACTGTAGTATTCCTGCAGGTATTAGAGCACGGGTAAATAGGGGGGACTGTGCGGTTTCCCTTTCCATCTTCACCTGTGTCCTTTTCCTTGTCCTTTTCTTCTCCTTAATTGCAGCTATTCTGACTCTGGTAGGTTGCTCTTTCTCCTGAGTTGTTAGGACCTCTGAGGGGGTTGCTTTGTCCTTTGCTTGCAACCCCGTCATCTCAAGTTGTTTGTTAGGAATAATTTATTTACCTTCCAAGGAAGCTTAACCCAATACTGACCATCTTCATATTTGACCGTATCTAAGTATGCTTGGTATGAAGGTCTGTCATCAGGGAGTGGTTGAGTAACATCTATCCCGATGACATCTAAATCCCATAGTTTATGGATTGGAGGATTCTGTTCTAGTTGAGTCTCCATATCTGCTAAGGGATGAAGGTGTTCTGTAATTTTCATAACAAGAACTGATTCTTCCAAAAATGTAATTGTAGTTTGGATCTCCACTACGTCAGTACTTGGTTGCTTAAGAAGATTTTCACTCTCATTAGTTGCTCTAGAAAGATGTCCTGTATAGGCTTTCAATGAGCGTTTATACTTATCTTGTTACGATCCAGGTTCTCAAAGACACAGGGCTCTTCAACATTGGAATAGATAATGGCAAAATGCAACAACGGTAACACTAGATCCAACCCCTGCCTTAAACACTGGAAAACAAAACACCATTACCGCCCTGAGTCGTGCCTGGACAACGAGGTATCCTATGACTCGGTAACTGGTGCACACACACTAGGCTGATGCTCGATGAAACAGCCTATTCTCAAACAGTAAAAGATTACTCGATTAGGTTACACAAAGAAAAGATAGTTAACGTGATTAATTAACGTTACGGTAGATACTCAAATAACTGGCACTCCTGTATTAAAGAAAGTGCAATGCTAGTCCTGCAACATCAACTGGAAACTTCTGAAATAAGTCTGATGCTGGGAAGATGTTCGTAAAGAATCTTGAACAATTATAATGCAGAATACGGGTCACAATAAATGCTAGGACATATAGTAATAATAGGCAGGCGAATAATAAAGACTGCGCAAAGGTAGTAATGCTCGACAAATAAAGAAATGCTTCGTGACACAACGCAACAGCCTACTAGGGTTGTGCAACTCAACAACAACCTCGGCTCAAAAGTGCAGTGAATAATAATGTAGCATACATATAATAATGGGGGCTTATCTCTAACCAGTGTCTGCTCAGTTAATAAAGTCTAGCTGGGGTATCAAGGCAGGGCATCAATGGGAGAGCATGCGGCTCGTAGCCTAACGTTGTCCGAAGGTGGTATAATGAAGATTACGTTATATGACGGGGATGCTCTCTTGATAAATCTAGGTCTCTAGTACCCTAGTTCTATCCTGGCGATCCCTCAGAAGTCAACACAAAAGGCAGCACTATGTTGTGAGGGATAGGCTATGGCCCTCTCACACCACAGCGCTGTGCTCACAAAAGTAAACCCACCCGAAGACAACTTAGGCTCCCACAGTACCTGTCGATGTCGTGCAGGGCTTAGCTAACACTGCACACATCGGAGACAACGACACAGTAACCCTATCCCTAGTTTAGCTTTAAATAACCCAGCAGAATCACTCAACACCTTGCCAGGGAGACATATACCGGTCTACAACCTTCCCGAGAGAGGACACACACGGAAAAGTCCGTCTCTCCAAACCTCATTAACCCTTATTTAGCAGCGAGCAACATAAGTCGAGTTAAATAAAGCTGGACTATGTGGCGGCGCTCGACATAACTCGAGTGGCAATTTCAGCACGTAATGTGGCTGAGAGAGAGAGACAAGTGGTGGCAGGAGACTAGCGAGCGTATGACTGCTCCAGACCACCGCGGCGAACTTACTCACACAAATCTCAGCTCCCTCCTCCCTCTCTCACTCGCTACATACTCAATTATGTACTGAAAGTACCGAATTACCTGCTTTTTGCACTCGCGTTGCACCGTTATTGCAAGAAAACTATCCATCATACAAGGATCGTTATGGTGTCATTCGAAAGCTCTGTTTATGCCCTTTCAGGGATAGGTACTTGTTTTACGTTCTGGGTCTTATTTAGGCATGAAAATGATCACGTAAACAGCCCTATTTTGGCTAAAAACACCCCGCTGTGCGGTACACATAAATTAACCGCATAGGCCGCTCGTAAGGTGTTAAAGCCTACTACATGGAAATATCCGAGAGCTTCGCGTACAATACGACTGGCTGTCGGTGAACGTCTATGCTGAAACCAGAAGGGATGTTGAGTTTAATAAAGATTAGAGAATGAGAAAGGAGAAGTCGAGAGAGAGAAATAGTATGCAAAGTGGCGAGTATGGGGGACAGAATTGCAAAGGATGTAGACGATACGTGTGTCAGGCATGCTCTGAGCTGGTAAAGAACACGCGGCCGCGATGGGCAGGGACTAGTTGACCACCCGGCCGCCAACGCCGTCAGCGTCCAAGCGAGCCGCGGCATAGTTCACCCCCGCTGCCAGGTGTACTCCCTCACCCTCTCGCTCGCTTCCTACACAAGCAACATTTATATTATAGCGGATATAAAATACAAGGCGCGGTCACAGACCAAAACAAAGACCATTTCTAGACTGTCTGTGGCAACACGACACTAATTAAACAAAGCAGATCATTCTAGGACAACTGTAGCCCATCCCCCCATCCTGGCGAGCGCTAGCGAGCCGCAATGCCCCACGCAACCATTCTGCTAACGCCGGGAGGCGTCACACCCCCCCCAATATATGGGACACTCAACCATGAGCCCATATCTGAACAGGCAGAATGTCGCTAGAATCTGCCACTCCTAACCACTCTGCCACTCATGGAATGCAAGCTCAGTCTCCTCAAAAAAAAAAATACAACAACATTTTATATATAACAAAATCTTATCACCCTTCACAAACATAATACATTAATTCATAACATTGTGCTCCCAGAGCGAGCTTTAAGAAGCACAGCCTATTGAGAGAAAATCATCTGCACTCAGTACTCAGCTACAATATTATCTTAAAATTAATTATTAAAAAGAAAGAGTTTTTATTGAATTTTTCATATTTTATTTTAATGTTGTTTTTGGCGGCTACTATAGATGTAGCCTAATTTTCTTCTAATCAAAGCCAACAACTCCTGCCCTGCGACCCTACGCTGATGCTACACACGCGAGCCAACAAGCACCAGCGCAAAAATACACCGCGAGCCAAGACAGGAGGCTATACCAACATACTGTGGTAGCCTACCCCGGATCCTCCACCTGCGACAGACACTGACTGAACAGCGAGGGTTCTCCTGCAAACAAAGCCAAAACATTATCAGTGCCCTTAGCATGCCACACATCCAACTTGAGTTCCGGCAGCACAACAACACCTGGCACTGACAAACTGCCCAGCTCATCGCAAAACTGGCACTTCTCTTCGCTCTTCCCGGCAACGGGGCCTGCCAATAACCCTTCACTAGTTCTACCTTCGTGATGAGTGAGGCAGCCCCGAAGCGGTCAACGGTGTCGTCAACTCTGGGTAATGGATAGGCGTCTGTCAGGGATAATGCTTCCACACTCTTGCAATCAACACACACACGGACTCTGCCACCAAACTCAGGTTGCAAAGCCACTGGCAACGACCACTCACGATATCCCTCATCCCTCAGACCCCCTCTCCACACGCTGTCCAGCTCCGCCTTCACAACAGGCTGTCGAGCAGGATTCACACGGTAGGGAACCAACTCGAGCCTTGCACTGTCTCCAGCCTCCATGTCGGATTCTACCCTGTACATCAGGCCTGGAGAAGCAACAAACATGCGGACGGACTGCCACAGCCTAGTAAACAACTCCTCTTGGCGCTCAGGAACAAGAGGTTGCAATTTATCTCGCAGAACAATATGCCTAGTGCCCTCCCACATCTCCTTCACCATGTGGAGAGGGCCCCTCACCTGATGCCCGAAAACAAGCTCATTCGGACTGAAACCGAGACTCTCTCCAGGTACTTCTCTTGCCGCGAACAAAACATACGGCAGACCAAGGTCCCAATCCTTTCCGTTCTCTGCGCAATAACATCGAAGCATGCTTTTCAGCGTGGCGTGCCACCTCTCCAACACCCCTTGACTCTCCGGGTGATACGCAGAAGAGACGACAGTGCTGATGCCATGCTGAATCATAGTTTGTTTGAACAGATTAGATGTAACACTAGAACCTTGGTCCGATTGCACCTCTTGCGGGTAACCATACCGCGAGCAATACAAGAGCAGGTTCCGGACAACAGTTTTCGCCGTGCCATTTCTCATTGGATATGCATCAGGATAACGAGTGGCCACATCCATGATAGTTAATAGAAATTTATTACCGGCACTAGTAGGGGTTAGGGGTCCGACCATATCAATGATGACCTTACTGAAGGGCGGTCCACTGACAGGAATGGGGTGCAACGGGGCTCTCGAAATTGTTTGGTTAGGTTTTCCAACCCTCTGGCACGTATGACACCTTGCTATCCAGGTTACCACCTGCCCCTTCAACCCCGGCCACCAAAACAAAAAAAATTCTAAAGCCGCCACCGTTTTTCTCACCCCTAGATGTCCTGCCAGTGGTATGTCATGCGCCAACCTCAGTAGGCTATCCCTGCACTCCCGTGGCACCACCAACTAGTCCACTACTCCGGACCCCTCTTGCCAACTACGTTTAGGGTCTTGAAAACGCCTATAGAGGATGCCTTCTAAATAAAAAAAATCTCCTGGCTGTGCATCGCCGTCCTCGTCGAGCTCTACAGCTCCATTAGCACACGTTTGGAGCTCAGGGTCCTCTAGTTGCAACCGACGTATATCTGAGGGTGCCAAGCGATCTAACTGCTCCCGGAGCAATGCATGACCTTCCCCGATACTGGGCTGCTCCCTCTGTCTCTCTCGATGTACGTAACGTTGCTGTCGTGGAGACTCGTCATGCCCAGCCTCGTCACTCTCGATGAGAGGCCCAGGGGCTACTCCAGAATTAAGTAATGGTGCTAATACTGAATCACCCAGGAGAGCCGCCGAGTCAAAACTCTTAAAACCAACTCCAGCTTTAGCCTCCTCCTGTTGATCGTTCCTCCGCTGGTCTGAAGACGGAGGACTAGGCTGTGACACTTTAGCTGCCCGAGCTCGGGTGACAACACACGCCATGGGTTGTGTCTGGCACCGCTCGACCCACTCTTGCTCTTCCCTACTCACGTCGGCCGGCCTCTCGGCAACGACTAAGGGTAGAACCTCAGAAGCGGGCATTGCAAAGTCGTTGCCGAGAAGAAGGTCGACGCCCTCCACTGGCAGTTTCTCCACAATCCCGACATCCAATTCACATGCCACACCATCCACCTCCAACTCCATCCGCACCAGCGGGTATGACCGAGTTGCATTAATACCCTGCACCACCACCACCCGAGCCGCGTTTATAGGGTAGCCAGTCAAGTTTTTCATAAGAGTCTGGGAAGCACCTGTATCACGCAAGACCTCTACTCCATGCTTGCGCCCCACCCACATCACGCAACCCCGCCCTCTATGGTCGCAAAAAACATCCTGAGCAGGGTTCGAGCCTCCCAGGTGCTTCTGCATTGGCTGTGCCTCAGCCTCTGACGAACTGCCCCGGGCAAACTCAGATGACTTCGGAGACACACCAATGTTGCAGGCCAAAGACACAGCTGCTGTAGGTGGTTTGCTAGGACAGACTCTTGCAAAGTGCCCCTTTTCATGACAATGATAACACTCCAACTCCCCTTTGGGCTTCCCTTGGTACTGGGAAGGGCCCGGCCCCTTCTTAAATGGGACGGTGCTAGTCTTGTGGTCAGTCTTGGTATCATGGCTCTTGTACTTGTTTGCATAAGGTATATCACTAACTCGGGGGGGTGGGGCGTCACGCCCCTTGTTACCTGCCTCACTACGCTGGGCAAACCCGCACCCACGAATTAGTGATAGCCGGAGGTCAGCCATCTCAGCTGCCTCCTGTAGAGTTTTTGGTTGCTTTTCTTTAAGGTTTAACGTCAGGTCGCCGCCCGTGCATTTGAAAAACTGCTCTAAAAGCACCAACTGTTTAATGTCGTCAAATGTAGTAGCTTTCTCCGACCTCAGCCAATTCCCAAAAGCATCGGACAGCTCCCGGGCATGCTCCAAAAAGGTGCTCTCCCGACCCTTGGTAACACCCCGGAACTTCAACCTGTACGTCTCTGGTTGTAGTTCGTATGCTCTCAGGACAGCCTCCTTGAGTTCCTCATAGATAATACAAGACTCTATAGGCAACGCATCGTAGGCTTTAAGACCCTTGCCTATTAATCTAGAGGATACAAGTGCTGCCCATTTACTCTCTGGCCACTGGTGTTCCTGGCATTTCTTCTCAAACCGTGTGAAAAATTCTGTTACACCACTCTCATCAAACACCGGAACCAGTTTCAATAAGTGCGAGAGAGACTGCTCATGAACACGGTTACCAGCCCCAAGTCGCTGTCCCGTTGTCTCTACTCGCGACTTCTCTACGTCCATGTCAGCACAGTACCTAGTCGACTCTAAATCAGCTTGGATTTTTGCTAGCTTGGCTCTCTATTCTATCTTGGCTAATTCTAATTGCTGCTGATGCTGAAGCTTAGCTAATTCGAGCTTAAACAATAATTCTGGAGATAACCCTTGAGGAGGTGAAGGTGCTACAATGTTTGAAATTACCGGTGGTCCCCCCAGGGGCAACCCACCCTGCCAGTCACCACCCAACTGCGGAAGCGTACCCGGGGTCGGCAAACTACTGGGATGGCTGGGAGTCGAGTGTAGGGGAAGCATGGCCGAAGGGCTCTGAGCACTCAACCCATCTCGCTCACCAGTCACCCTGCCCAGTACACACGTTATCAAGTTATCCTTGGTCATGCTGCTAGTAACCGCATGACCGATAGCTGTGGCCAGGCATTGAAGACCGTACCGATCCATACCCTCCAACCGCTCGGCAGTAACAGGCCATTGCAAAAATATCCTAGCATCCTCCTCACAGTTCACCCGATTAACCCTTTCATCATGCTGCTGTTCCTCAGTTTCGACATTACGTACTGTGTCTCCATTCTCCTCTGACCCAGTATAAGACATGATGCTCACAAAAATTTCTCACCACAATATTCAGAAAAGAAGTACCCCAAACTCTTATGTAGCACTATTCACTTGCCAAAAATGTCTGAAGACTCAAGTGCTATACTACTTTGCCAAAAAAAAATTAACGTGCCCACTATATTCCTCAATAAAACAAATGACCATAACAATCCTGCAATTATCTCTTAGTTCACAAGATCCTGAGCTAGGTCGCCATTTGTTACGATCCAGGTTCTCAAAGACACAGGGCTCTTCAACATTGGACTAGATAATGGCAAAATGCAACAACGGTAACACTAGATCCAACCCCTGCCTTAAACACTGGAAAACAAAACACCATTACCGCCCTGAGTCGTGCCTAGACAACGAGGTATCCTATGACTCGGTAACTGGTGCACACACACTAGGCTGATGCTCGATGAAACAGCCTATTCTCAAACAGTAAAAGATTACTCGATTAGGTTACACAAAGAAAAGATAGTTAACGTGATTAATTAACGTTACGGTAGATACTCAAATAACTGGCACTCCTGTATTAAAGAAAGTGCAATGCTAGTCCTGCAACATCAACTGGAAACTTCTGAAATAAGTCTGATGCTGGGAAGATGTTCGTAAAGAATCTTGAACAATTATAATGCAGAATACGGGTCACAATAAATGCTAGGACATATAGTAATAATAGGCAGGCGAATAATAAAGACTGCGCAAAGGTAGTAATGCTCGACAACTAAAGAAATGCTTCGTGACACAATGCAACAGCCTACTAGGGTTGTGCAACTCAACAACAACCTCGGCTCAAAAGTGCAGTGAATAATAATGTAGCATACATATAATAATGGGGGCTTATCTCTAACCAGTGTCTGCTCAGTTAATAAAGTCTAGCTGGGGTATCAAGGCAGGGCAACAATGGGTGAGCATGCGGCTCGTAGCCTAACGTTGTCCGAAGGTGGTATAATGAAGATTACGTTATATGACGGGGATGCTCTCTTGATAAATCTAGGTCTCTAGTACCTAGTTCTATCCTGGCGATCCCTCAGAAGTCAACACAAAAGGCAGCACTATGTTGTGAGGGATAGGCTATGGCCCTCTCACACCACAGCGCTGTGCTCGCAAAAGTAAACCCACCCGAAGACAACTTAGGCTCCCACAGTACCTGTCGATGTCGTGCAGGGCTTAGCTAACACTGCACACATCGGAGACAACGGCTCAGTAACCCTACCCCTAGTCTAGCTTTAAATAACCCAGCAGAATCACTCAACACCTTGCCAGGGAGACATATACCGGTCTACAACCTTCCCGAGAGAGGACACACACGGAAAAGTCCGTCTCTCCAAACCTCATTAAAGCCTACTACATGGAAATATCCGAGAGCTTCGCGTACAATACGACTGGCCGACGGTGAACGTCTATGCTGAAACCAGAAGGGATGTTGAGTTTAATAAAGATTAGAGAATGAGAAAGGAGAAGTCGAGAGAGAGAAATAGTATGCAAAGTGGCGAGTATGGGGGACAGAATTGCAAAGGATGTAGACGATACGCGTGTCAGGCAAGCTCTGAGCTGGTAAAGAACACGCGGCCGCGATGGGCAGGGACTAGTTGACCACCCGGCCGCCAACGCCGTCAGCGCCCAAGTGAGCCGCGGCATAGTTCACCCCCGCTGCCAGGTGTACTCCCTCACCCTCTCGCTCGCTTCCCACACAAGCAACATTTATATTATAGCGGATATAAAATACAAGGCGCGGTCACAGACCAAAACAAAGACCATTTCTAGACTGTCTGTGGCAACACGACACTAATTAAACAAAGCAGATCATTCTAGGACAACTGTAGCCCATCCCCCCATCCTGGCGAGCGCTAGCGAGCCGCAATGCCCCACGCAACCATTCTGCTAACACCGGGAGGCGTCACAATCTGTATACATTATTGCTTTAGTTATTATCAATTAAATGCTTTATTGCGTTACGAAGCTTTCGCTTTATGTGAATCTTACTATCTGCATCAAAATGGATACCGTCTGTAACACCATACTTAAAAAGTTTGGCACCAACACTGAGAAAGTTTACATACGATTTGTGTTTTAATTTTATCTTGAGTCTTTTGTTGATGTTATTAGCTATTATGTTGTAATTAGTAGCTGTGACATTAAATCTGTTTTGCAGGTGGTGGGTTTCGATGTTCAATCAGCACCAGAGCAATGTGAGAAGCACAGTATTCATGAATCTGTTCAACTAAATTTTCCAGGTTACAGGCTATTTCAGCTGGTAAGCAATCATCATGGATGTCATTACCATCAAGGAATACAATACACAAATCATGAGGCCAACTGAGCACATTAGCGAGTTTTGGATTAGACTCAAAGGAAGAAACTTTTGCTCCTGGTGATCTAAATATTTTTATTTTAGCCCCTTCTACAGACTCGATAGAGTGAGGAACTAAGCTATGACCTATAATTGACACTAGTTTATCGGTGTTCATTTAAATGGTTAATAAGTGCTAGTAAAAATAATACTGTATAATTATATGACTGGTAATATCGTCTTATCCGGTTTGAAGGACCATGCTGGGCCGTATGAATACAACATTGCATGCTAGTGCCCAAACTATCCTAACAACTATTATAATACCTACTAGTGTCTACAATAATGTATCTTACTTACAATATAATAAAGTGACCATAAATTCCGAATTATATACAATATTATATACAGTACATAAACAGACGGCCATAAATACGTAAATAAACGATAGTTTCGTTTTAGATCGAATGCTTTTGATATGGCTCATTTAGTTTCGGCTCAAATTGATTTGTATGGCTCGAATGATTCATTAAGACAATAAATTTGTATTCTTACATGCACACTTATAAGCATAATTATATAAATGATTCATTGAAACAATTAATGTATATTCTTACATGTAAAGTATAACTATAATATCTCTGTGGGAGAATAATTCCCACAGTAATGTATATTCTTACATGTAAAGTATAACTATAATATCTCTGTGGGAGAATAATGTATATTCTTACATGTAAAGTATAACTATAATATCTCTGTGGGAGAATAATTCCCACAGTAATCGTATATGAGACAGGGAGAGAGAGATGGGGGATAGAGAGAGAGAGAGAGAGAGAGAAAAAAAGAGAGAAAGAGAGAGAGAGAGAGAGAGAGAGAGAGAGAGAGAGAGAGAGAAAGAGAAAGAGAGAGAAGGAGAGTGGATATAGTGTGTGGGTGTGGAGGAGAATGATAGAAAGAGAGAGACAATGTGAATGTGTGAAAGTAAGAGACAGAGAGTGAGAGAGTGTGTGTGTGTGTGTGTGTCTAAGGTTGAGTTTGTATGTGGGTGCTTGTGATTAATCAAGTGAATCGTGTGTGTTTGTTTGTTTTCTGTTATTAGGTGTGCGAGTAACAATCAGACTAATTCACTGATGGAAGAATTCAATTACCGGTAACGCTAAATTTGCGATTTTACCAAATTTAGGGGGTAGGGTTAATTGTTTGGTCTACAGTATATGTGTATTTAATTTTCTATATTTTAGTGTCCTCGCTAGACCTCCATCAAGCTAAAAAAAAACAAAAAACCAAAACAAAAAACACACACACACACACACACAATCCCTAGTCCCCCTTCGAGAGAAATGTGTACATTTGTCGATAGAAAAATATCCCGGTCTAAGGCCGGTTCTTCCTAAAATTACAGGCTCGCTCTCGCTCGTCAGGAAAAATCGCACGAAATGTCCTAATATTGACAAAGAAATAGAGTGACAGGTTTTAACCCTCCCGCATCCAGCAACTTAATTATCTAACTTATGGTAAGACATTCTCTAATTTGCCATGAAATATCAGGCTGGGCGAGTTTTTGAAGCCTTGTGTTTTTCTGTATTTTCATCTACCAGAATGCTGTTTATTGTGATGTATCATATGTCAATGGAAAGAGGAATATTTATAGTACATGATAAAACAAAACAAAATTTAAATAAATCGAAATATGAAAGTGTAAATGAGTCCGGAATACAATTATTTCCCATGCAATTGTCTTCACACCGTCCTAGCTCTAAATTGTGAGTGATGACCATATATTTGTTTTGCTCAAATAATAGTATTTGTTCTCCTCTTTCCAAATCTGAAAACAGAAATTGTTTATCTTCAATAGTTCTCAAGCAGTGACCGAAAAAAAAATATATATTTTGATTGATATGGTTTATAACATTTTCGATTTATTTCGTTGCTACGAAGTGTATGGTTTTAAATTTAGGCTGTATGAATACGGCAAATAATGCTGATGAGTATAAAACAAACTAGAAGTTCCTAGGACAAATACTTTTTGCGCTATGAATATTTGAAATGAAGAGCCAAAATGCGAATATTTATGCTTCACCCATCTCTGTTCCGGCGATGCTAGCCGGGTTCCGAGCTGTTCCCCACCTTGTGGTTGCGTTATTTGCTCGGATACGTATATAACTGTATATATCACCAGAATCGAAAAATTGTGCTCTTTCCAATGGTGAAAACAAAAATAATATAGCGTAATTGGTTCGCGAGCTATGCGCAATTCTTTCCATGCAGTGACCGAAAACAAAATATATATATATGGTTTATAACATTTTCGATTTATTTCGTTGCTACGAAGTGTATGGTTTTAAATTTAAGCTGTATGAATACAGTAAATAATGCTGACGAGTATAAAACAAACTAGAAGTTCCTAGGACAAATACTTTTTGCGCTATGAATATTTGAAATGAAGAGCCAAAATGCGAATATTTACGCTTCACCCGTCTCTTTTCCGCCAATGCTAGCCGGGTTCCGAGCTGTTCCCCACCTCTGCATTGGTTTATTTGCTCGGATACGTATATAACTGTTTATATCACCGTCATCGGAAAATTATGCTCTTTCTAATGTTGAAAACAAAAATAATATAGCGTTATTGGTTCGCGAGCTATGCGCAATTGTTTCCATGCATTGTTATTGTTATGTATATGAGAATGTTTATACAGTTGTATATCTTTGCCACAATGTACATTTATATAAATATATAAATATAATATATATATATATATATATTATATATATATATATATATATATATATATATATATATATAGTATATATATATATATATATATATATATATATATATATATATATAAATAAATGAAAAAAATATATACAATGAAATAAATCAAATCAAATAAATAAATATATAAATAAAATAAAAATGTAATAATAATATAACTACTCGATTATGGGCCTTGGGCTTGCTCGGGACCTTGGGGCTGATCCGCTAGACACCCTGGGGAACAGGAATAAAAAAGAAAAAAAAAATATATATACCGGGTATATATATATATATACTGTATATATAAAGCAAATAAATAAAAAAAATAAAATAAAAAATATAATAATAATATAAATACTCGATTATGGGCCTTGGGCTTGCTCGGGACCTTGGGGCTGATCCGCTAGACAGCCTGGGGAACAGGAATATTAAAAAAAAATATATATATATATGTACCGGGTATATACGTATATATATATATATATATATATATAATTATATATTATATATTATACTGTATATATAAATAAAATAAATAAAATAAATAATATAAAAAAATATAATAATAATAAAAATACTCGATTATGGGCCTTGGGCTTGCTCGGGACCTTGGGGCTGATCCGCTAGACAGCCTGGGGAACAGGAATAATAAAGAAGAAAAAAAAAATATATATATATACCGGTATATATATATATATATATATATATATATACATATATAATTATATATATATATATATATATATATTTATACAGTTTATATATATATATATATATATATATTTATATATATATATATATATATATATATATATATATATATATATTTTTTTTTTTTTTTTTTTTTTTTTTTTTTTTTTCTATGTGATTGAGGGAGGCAAAAGGCATAACTGCCTATAGCGAGTGCCTCCCCCATAGTTGAAAGAGTGACAGGGCCAAATCAAGGGACGTTCGAGCCAAAATGCCTGGACACACGGAGTTTGAAGCAATTTAAGTCATAGGAAGAGGGAAAGACTGATTCTGGGAGAGAGTTCCAGAGCTCAGATGTTGAGTAGAAGAAAGTTTGAGAGTAACGTTTCACTCTTGGGTTGGAGAGTTGCACAGAGTAGGGGTGGGATTGAGTTGCAAGACGGGTACCACGTGCCCTACGTAAAGGAGGTGGTATGCACTGGGATAGCTCTGAGGAACACTGATTATTATAGTAGCGATAGAATAGCGAGAGAGATGCAACATTGCGGCGGAGAGAGAGAGATTGCAGAGAGTTGGTGAGTGGACGGGAGTTAATGATACGAAAGGCCTTCCTTTCAACTTTGTCTAGGAGAGCGGTGTGAGAGGAACCTCCCCACACATGTGAACAATACTCAATACAAGGGTGCACTATGCCCCTGTACAGAGCAAGAAGCTGTGCAGGGGAAAAGAACCCCCTAAGGCGGTTGAGCACACCCAGCTTCTGGGAGGCTGCCTTAGCAAGACTGGTAATATGGTCCTTCCAAATGAGAGCAGAAGAAAAAGAGACACCAAGAATATTGAGAGAAGATGAAGGGTTGATTTTTGTATTGTTGAAGAATAAGGGATAATTATAATATATAATATATAATATATAATATATATATATATATATATATATATTATATATTATACTGTATATATAAATAAAATATATAAAATAAAAAATATAATAATAATATAAATACTCGATTATGGGCCTTGGGCTTGCTCGGGACCTTGAGGCTGATCCGCTAGACACCCTGGGGAACAGGAATAAAAAAAAAATGTATATATATATATATATATACCGGTATATATATATATATATATATATATATATATATATATATATATATATATATATATATAAATATATATATATATATATATATATATATATATATATATATATATACATATATATATATATATATATATAATATATATATATATATATATATAGATTTATATTAATGTATAGATATATATTTATATATAAATATATATATATATATATATATATATATTGATATATATATAGGTATATACATTTATATATATATTATATATACTGTATATAAATAAAATAATTAAAATAAATAAAATAAAAAATTAATAATAATATAAATACTCGATTATGGCCTTGGCCTTGCTCAGGACCTTGGGGATGATCTGCTAGTCACCCTGGGGAACAGGAATAACAAAACAAATATATACGGTATATATATATAAAATAAATAAATAAACATAAATAATATGAAATAAATAAAATAAATAAAAAACTATAAATCAAATATATAAATATTTAAATAAAATACAAAATATAATAATAATATAAATACTCGATTATGGGCCTTGGGCTTGCTCGGGACCTTTGGGCTGTTTTATACTGTATAGGCTATAAATAATATATATATATATATATAATAATATACTGTAATATAACTAAAATTCCATAGAGTACTTACCATACTTCCTGTAAGCATTCCTGTGACATCTTCGTATAATGTATTTATTTCGTAGGCAGTATTTATTGATAAATATATTTGTCTTTCAAGCAAAAAATAGTGCAAAGTCATCAATGATACCTAGACAAAACTGCATCAATACTCAAGGGGTTAACCAAGATTCACTCCCCTCAGTCACCAAAAGTCACAAGTAACATCTTATATACATATATAGTTCGAATTATTCACTAAACACTTTCACTGGGTAGATGAAATAATCCATAATTGCCTGCCTATAGCTAGGCATGGTGGGCCAGAGGGAGGGATCCCAGAATTTAAAGGGCCGGGACCCTGCCTCACAGTCTGGGGGCCGGGAAACTACTGACTTTACAGAGGCCCGCGCTCCTCAGAGAGGGACGCTATGGGGTTGCTAGATACTTCCTTTTGTAACTTACTGATGCCTAACTTACCAGTCCAAATTGAGTCAAAATCGAGTCATAAACTTATTTTTGGCGAATATTTCTAACTTACAGGTGGCATTACGACGCGATTGCGTCATACGAGCACTCTTGGAGGGGTGGCGTTATGACGCGATCGCGTCCTATAGATGCGGGAGGGTTAAAGGTGGGGGCTCATGGGTTTAGGTAAACATGGACAAATAATCGCCAACCTGCATATAATTATCTTGTAAAATGCAATGTCACTGAAATAATTATTAACAATGGTATAAAGGATTTTGCGGATCGTCTATACCGGGCCTGTGACGTCATAGTGACGTCACACCAGTATCCTTAGCCTAGACTGGATGGTGGACTTACACTCTTGTGACGTCACAGGCCCGATATAGACGATCCACAAAATCCTTTATACCATTGTTAATAATTATTTCAGTGCCATTGCATTTTGCAAGATAATTATGTACAGCTTGGCGATTATCATTCCATGTTTATCTCAACCCATGAGCCCCCACCTTTAATATCGCCAAACTAATGAAACAAACGTCTTAAAATCTCAAAAACTAATGGGGTTAAACACGGGGTCGGGGTCGGAGAACGGGGTCGAGAAATAACGACTACCTCCCTCTTAAAATGGCCAAATTCTAGCTGCGAATCTAAAACACCATATGAGAAGGAGCACTTCATTGACAAAGTTTCGCATATAGTTTGGTTTGGCCTGGTGGGACTATCTGCGAAACGTTGTCAAGAAAGTGCTCCTGCTCATATGGTGTTTATATTAACTCTGTCCGTTTGTTTGATTTTAATTTTATCATAATTTTAATTGGTGGACACATATTTCCCGTATCTATCTATCTATCTATTGTCTGACGCCGTGATCCCCGGAGGGGTGGCCAAAATTTATCGTCTACATTCTCGATAATGTAACCTTTACTTGAATCAATAACACGATCCAACTTTAATTAATCACCTTAGCGCTCGCTCTCGGTTCCACACTCTCTTTTTTTGCATTCTCTCTCTCTCTCTCTCTCTCTCTCTCTCTTGAAATGGATAGAAAATTGGCTCAGCGACAGAAAGCAAAGAGTAGTCATAAACGGTAAGGCATCTAAATGGACCAATGTAGGTAGCGGGGTACCCCAGGGATCGGTACTAGGACCAATTCTCTTTCTAATTTACATCAACGACATAGATGAGGGTCTCACCTGTACAATCTCAAAATTTGTTGACGATACAAAAATTGCAAATAGCGTACTCTCAAAAGAACAAGTTGATGATATGCAACACAATCTAGATAAATTGTCATGTTGGGCCCAAATTTGGCAAATGAGTTTCAATGCAGATAAATGTAAAGTACTACATATCGGATACCTAAATGAGAAAGCAAACTATTCGATGAATGGCACTCAGCTTAAGAATGTAAACAAAGAAACCGATCTGGGAGTAACAATATTGAGTAACCTAAAACCGAGTCAACAATGTTCAGAAGTTGTTAAGAAGGCAAACAAAATAATTGGCTTTATAGGCAGGTCATTTGAGCATAAATCCAAAGAAGTTATCCTAACCCTTTACAATTCCTTAGTCCGCCCTCTTCTGGAATACTGCGTTCAATCCTGGTGCCCTTATTACCAAAAAGATATAAATAAGCTAGAACGAGTTCAACGTAGAGTTACCAAAATGATACCTAGCCTAAAGAACAAACCATACGAAGAGCGTCTTAGAGAATTAAATCTATTTCCTTTAACCCAGCGCAGATTAAGAGGTGACTTAATTCAAGTGTTCAAAATCATCAAAGGCATCGACAATATGAACTGTAGTAAGTACTTCACTATCGACCAATCTAATTACACTTGGGGAAACGGTTGCAAAATTATTGGTAAATCTTTTAACTCACACGAATCTAAGAATTTCTTCTTCAATCGAGTTGTCAACTTGTGGAATGGGCTTCCCCGAGACGTTATAGACTGCAGCACCGTTGATTCATTTAAACTCCGCTTAGACAAATATCTCGCATCAAACCCGCGACTGACTGCGTTTGTAAATGAATAACTTTATTTTATCCCCCCCTCAGTTACTAACCCATCTGTCCCCTACTAACTTCCTAATCCTGCCACGGACATTAGTTCTAGGGCAGTAGTTCCCTTTCCTATGTTCCCTTACCCACTCTAAACCACTGTTTGGACACTTGATCCTCAGTGTTTTGGAGGACAAGCAGCCTAGAAGGGTCACTAGACCTGTTGTTGCTTGATTTCCTTTATACTCCTTTGTACTCCTTTGTACTCTCTCTCTCTCTCTCTAGTAGTAAAAACACAAAATATGAATATAAGATGAAAGGCTAGCCAATCAAAACTAGTGCATTAGTTAAAGACTTGGGGGTTCTTATATCTGAAAACCTAAAAACTTCAGATCAATGTGCAGCAGCTGCGAATAAGGCCAATCGAGCATTGGGATATATTAAGAGAAATTTTTCTTATAGAAATGAGAACATTATAGTACCTTTATTTAAAAGCATAGTGAGGCCCCATCTTGAATATGGCATGCAATTTTAGTCTCCTTATCTGAACTGTCATGAAAGACTAACAAAAAAAAAAAAATCACCTAAGAAAAGAAGATTACGAGGGCAATTAATCGAGTGTTTCAAGATACTAAAGGGAGTTGACAAAATTGATGTAGATTCACTTTTCAAACTAGATAATAGTTCATTAACTCGGGGAAATGGAATGAAATTAAAAACCAGGAGGACGAATCTCGATGTCACAAAGCACTTCTTCACCTAAATTGCCAGAGAAAGTGGTACAATGTAAGACAATTGACACATTCAAAAGAAGTCTAGCCATTCATTTTGAGGTGGGAATAACATAGGTAAACAAAAATAAAATCAATAAAATAAAACATAGGTTAAGCATCAGTAGTATATAATATTTCGCATCATTGTTCTTTACTATAAATTTCCCAGTAGAAGTTTTTCTCATTCTGCTGGGGGACTTCTTTCCCCAACTTAATTTCATGCCGACCAACGGTCGGAGGGTTAGGTGGGAGGGGAGAGAGCCTTCTTCTTTGCTAGCCTTGCCTTCCACTTGTAGCAAATTCTATTTTAGCATTGAGTCCGGACTACCTAGTAGGGACCGCAAGGTCTGTGTAGTCTGTGTATCCATGTAACTATATGTAACTCTCAATCACAATTTCCCCCCCCCACTGTAATAATCCCCCGGGGTGGATTAGGGACGAGGGAAGTGTGGGATTGGCTGCAGATATCGAAGCCAGAAGTTAATTATGAAGATGAGGGATTCGGGGCAGAAGAGGTGATGAATTAAGGGGGGATGACTCACTTTTTATATATTATTTTTCTAGTTTCCATCCTAGACCTCCATCAAACTTTAAAAAAACAAACCCAGGATCCTACTTCAAGATATATTTGTACATTTTTCGGTAGAAAAATGTCGCGGCCGAAGGCCGGTTTCACTTAAATTACAGGCTCGCTATCACTCGCCAGAAAATACATCGACACCTAAGTGACACGAAAAGTCTTAATATTGACAAAGAAAAAGGGGCGAAATGTCTTAAAATCCCCAAACTATTGGGCTGAACGTCTTAAAATGTGAAAACTAAAGGGGCTAAGCACGAGGGAAATAGTTGTCCAGAAAAACGGCCCATCTCCCCTTGAGATGGGAGGGGGGGGGGGTAATTTATTTTGTATTGTTTATTACATACATTTTTTAGTGTGCACCCTAGACCTCTATTAACCCTTACAGTACCGGCGACGTCTTTTTGTTTGTATTCAGCTGCGTTTTATGAAGCTTAGGAAGGTTAAAAGGAAGGCTAAAAGGATTAATTGAGATAGGCTGTAAGCTTTTCACGGGTAGACATTCTTCTTAAGCTAAAATGTAGCCGTCTAATAGTTGCCAGAATATAATGAAAAGGATGGCAATGAGTTAAGGGAGCCCACCTCGCTTGTTTTCCCATTTATCCCCCTCTCTCTTTGGCTTGTCTCCATTCGGCCCCATGCAGCCTACTGTTTTAAGACGATTACCCCCATCCGGGTGTCAATATTTTCCTGGCGAGCGGGAGCGAGCCAGCATATATATATTTTTGGTTTGACAGCAAGTAAAATTTGTACATTTTTCGATAGAAAAATGGGTCCGGCGAAGTCGGATTTCTCCATACAATGCTGGCTCGCTATCGCTCGCCAGGAAGAAATCGACACCTGGATGGGGATACACGTCTTAAAACAGTTGGCTGAATGGGGCCATATGGGTACAAGCCAGGGGAAGAGAGAAAAGGAGAGAAAGAAAAAAAATGCCAGTGACCCTCCTTAATGTACAGTCGCCCAAATAAGTTATATTTATGTGAACGAACTGCGATTGTGGTTTCCTTTAACCCATACAGTACCAGGGGCGTCCTTTTCATCATATTCTGGCAACTATTCGACGATTTAATTCAGCTTGGGAAGGACCTCTAGCAATATCAAGCCTTCAAACTATCGCAACCGACCCTTTTAACTACCACAGATCTTTCCTCAGCTGCATAATATCATCTAAATACAGCTAGACTAAAATATAACACACGTCGCTGGTACTCAAAGGGTTAATGGGAGATGGGCGTATTTATTTGCTCGTTTACGTATCATTTTATTATTTGTTTTCTTTTAGTTTTCTCCCTAGACCTCCATCAAGCTTAAATAAACCCCCCCCCCCCACAACCTCCTTCAAGATAAATGTTTACATTTTTCCATACAAAAATGTGCCGGCCGAAGGCCGGTTACTCTTAAATTACAGGCTCGCTATCGCTCGCCAGGAAAAAATCGACACCTAAATGACACGAAAAGTCTTAATATTGACAACGAAAAGGAGTGAAAGGTCTTAAAATCGCCAAACTAATAGGTCAAACGTCCTAAAATCGCGAAACGAATGGGACTAAACATGAGGAAGAAGATGGGAGACCAGAAAAACGGCCCAACTCCCCTTAACTGTCAGTTGATTAGTTAGATATGAGGTCACCACTGCATAATAAACTGCGCTCGTAATTCAATACTGCTCATGTTTGTCTAATGTATATGATCACGGGGAGGAACATAGCTTATTTGGGCAACTGTACGATACTCAACAACTTCCTACACTAACTTAACCCTTTGAGTACCAGCGACGTGTGTTATAATCTATTCTAGTACCAGCGACGTGTGTTATATTCTAGCACCAGTGACGTGTGTTATATTCTAGTACCAGTGACGTGTGTTATATTCTAGTACCAGCGACGTGTGTTATATTCTAGTACCAGCGACGTGTGTTATAATCTATTCTAGTACCAGCGACGTGTGTTATAATCTATTCTAGTTATATTTTGACGATATTATGCAGCTTAGGAAGGATCTGCCGTAGTTAAAAGGGTTGGGTTGAGAAAATGTCAAACCTTATTATTGCTAGAGGTCCCTCCTAATCTGAATGAAATCGTCTAATAGCTGCCAAGTGTCATAAAATCATCTGAAAAATAATGGGGATAAACACGAGGAAGAAGGGGGACCAGAAAAAATGCCCATCTCCCCTTAAAACCTCTTCCCCCTACCTACCTTCTCTCCCATCAGATACCCCCCCCCCCCTCTCTCTCTCTCTCTCTCTCTCTCTCTCTCTCTCTCTCTCTCTCTCTCTCTCTCTCTCTCTCTCTCTCTCTCTCTCTCTCTCGCTCTCTCTCTCTCTCTCTCTCTCTCTCTTTTAACACTGCCAAACATGCTCTATGAAAATATGGACAAAATTAAAGTATCTCATCTCTGATCTCGCTCTTATTCTTGTCAGTCATGAAATTCTCATTAACAAGTAAGTGAAGCTAAAAGTAGACTCTATCTGGTTTCCAAGTTATTTATTTAAATGAACTCAAGCTGTATGTATTGTAAATGTAACCTCTACAAATGAACTCAAGCTGTATGTATTGTAAATGTAACCTCTACAAATCTTGAAACCTCGTACGGAGTTCCACAGGAATCTGTCCTTAGTCCGATAGCGAGTTTCAAATTTTAGAAGGAACCGTTTTTTCTACCGAAAAATATACACATTTATCTTGAAAGAGGGCCTAGGGGGTGTTTTTTCTAAGCTTGATGAAGGTCTAGCGAGGAAACTAAAAATTATATCAATAAATAAATATATAGCCCAAAAACCAAACACTACCCTTAAATGTAGAATTAGCATAGACTACTAATTAATCTCCTCTCATCCTATCCTATCCGAAACTCCAGGTCAGGTTTTCTATACTGCATGGTATATATTTTTCCAACTGATTCCATGGCAACCAATACCTCTTTCTCCTTCTCCTTCTCTTTCTCCTTTCTTTCTTTTACCCTCCTCCACTTCTTCTTCTTCTTCGTCGTCGTCGTCTTCTCCCTCTTCTTCTTCTTCTTCTTTACGTCCTGCTTCATCTACCTTCTTCCTTCCCTCCTCCTCCTCTTCCTTCTCATCTTTCTCTTCCCTCTCCTCTTCGTCTTCATTGTTGTCTTCTTCTTCCTCCTCCTACGCCACCTCCCAAACAAGATGGTGGTATTGTTTAGACTGGAAGTATATACCCTTTTGTATCACCTTTCTCTCGCCCTTTTCTCCGCTATCCCCTGTGTACGGCTCTGTGTGTACTTTATCATCTTGTGTGTGTGTGTGTGTGTGAGTTTTCCTCTCTTTCTATATGTTTTCTTCTTTGTTTTTCTATATCTACACGGCTTCTTCTTCTCTAAATGTGTACAATGTAATACAATTGACATTCAACAGGAGGCTAGACATCCATTTCGAGGAGGTTGGAGTAATATAGGCATGTATGTATGTATGTAAATATATACTCAGGCACATACCCCAATGCTGGGGGTGGCCGACACGAGACAGAGCCCGAACAGAAACAACATTTAAAGTTCCTATTCTCAGGGTCCAGGACCACTTTCGCGTTCCCTCGCCCGTTTCCCTGTCTCGTCGAGTATGATATTTATACAAGTGGAAGATGATTCCTAGCATCAGTAGTATAATTTTCGCATTCTGCTGGGGGCCTTGTTTCTCCAACTACATTTTATGCCGCCCCAAGGTTGGAGGGTTGTGGTGGGTGGGGAGAGAGCCTTCTGATTTGCTGCCTTTACCTTCCACTTTGTCGCAAATCCCAAGTTTAAATTAAGTCTGGACTGCCTAGTAGGGACCGCAAGGTCTGTAGTCTGTGTATCTAGTTAACTCTATATAACTCCTCCTCCTCTTATATTATTCATGTTTTCCTTCTATTCTTCCTCCTCCTCCTCCTCTCTCACCTCCTCCTCCTCCTCCTATTCTTCTTCTCTCTCTCGCACACACCAACAAGATTGATTTGCCATTCACGTCTGGCACAAACACCCTGAGAGAGAGAGAGAGAGAGGGTGAGAGTGAGTGAGTGAGTGAGCGAGCGATCGAGAGAGAACTGGTTAATGTAACAGGAGGGAAATTGAATTAAATCAAAAGGGAAAGTAAATGAGAAGTAATGAATCAAAGGGGAGATAGTTAATGAGGGGGAGAGAGAGAGAGAGAGAGAATGAGGGGACATAATATGAGGGGAGGAGGATTTAAAGATTTAGAGAGAGAGAGAAAAAGAGAGAGAGAGAGAGAGAGAGAGAATGAGGGGAAATAATATGAGGGGAGGAAGATTTAGAGAGAGAGAGAGAGTGTGAGAGTGAGAGAGAGAGAGAGAGAGAGATAATCAGAATCAGACAGTCAAGACGATTAGTTTTGTTATGTAAATGAAGGAGACAAAAGGCAACGCTGTCTTAAAAAGTCCTCCCCCCCCCCCCCCCAGGTTGAGACAGTGATAGAGAACCTCAGCAAGGTACATTACAGGTAGTTTAGGTGTGTTGTATAAAAGTGTATTGTGCTTGTTAATTTTAGTGAAATTAATAGGAAGAGGAGGTGTTAGTGAGAGTTAGCTCGATATATCTTTGTGTAGGTGTTGCACAAATAGAAACAGTGGGGGAAGCCAGACAAATGAAACAGGAGCTCCAGCAACTCCTTATGATATGCCTGTGTGGCCTCCCTTGGGTATTGCCCTGCTCGATTAGTATCTACAATCTCCCCAGATTGTCCATGATTTAACCAACTCTACCACGGCGAGAGAATGACTAAGAGGGTGTACGAGAGCGAGGTGGAGGGACAGAGAGGGAGAGGTAGACCGAATGAGAGGTGGAAGGATGGAGTGAGGAAGTACATGAACGAAGGCGGGGCTGGTTGGGGGGAGGGGCGTCGACTGACTGGGGACAGAGGTGCATGGGGGCGGTTCGTTCGTGGCCACACCTTCGGGGATCACGGCGTCAGGCAATAGATAGATAGATAGATACCACGGCGTGATAAAAGATTCCTAACCATTTCCTATTTACATTAAGGGGGTAGTGCTTGGTTGTTGGTCTATATAATTATATGTTAATATATTTTTGAGTTTCCTCGCTAGACCTCCATCAAGCTTAGAAAAACACCCCCTAGACCCCCTTTTAAGATTTTTTTTTGTTTTCGGTAGAAAAATGTCCCGGCCGAAGGCCGTTTCCTTAAAAAAATTAGAGGCTAGCTATCGCTCGCCAGGAAAAAATCGACATCTAAAGGGTACGAAAAGTCTTAATATTGAACAAAAAAGAGGCGAAAGGTCTCAAACTCGCCAAACTAACGGAACGAACGTCTTAAAACCTCAAAACTAATATACAAAGGAGAACAAACTGCAACAGACCTATTGGTCCTTACGGGGCACGAAGGAGAAGGGGGTCCATAAAAAGCGAGCACTACCCCCCTTAACCCGGGAGCTGCGGGGAGACTCTTAAGAGTTCCCCCGGCGCACTGCGGGAAGACTCTTAAGAGTCAGAGAAAATAAAAATCAACTTTTGACATCGAAAAAAAAAAAAATTTTTATATTTTTTTTTTTTATTTTTTTATTTTTTTTTGGCCCCTGGGCCATGCAAAATCTCAGTCCTCTACCTCCCCTCCTTCCCCACTTTCCTCCTCTCCTTCAGTTATCACCTATTTTCCCTGTTATTCCCTTATTCTGAGGTATATTTTCGTGCTAACATTAGAAATCCGATTGGAGGGTGTGGTTCATCACTGATAGCAAGCGAGTGCAAGAGAGAGAGAGAGAGTATCGATCGACTGCGTCTCAGTGGCCTTGGGGGAAATTGGCGGGAAAGCAGATTGCCTCACCCATACATTATACAACTCGCGGGCTATATCTCCGATTTTGACCATCCAAACGCTGTTTTCACTCGTTTTATTGTTGTTTCAGGTTAATACCTTTATAATCAACCCATAATAGGCGCATATGGATAAATATTAATGCTATTAATGGCACAATGAATATTTTAGTGACGGAAACACCTCAAATACGTCAGCACAGGGGGACGTTTCCAATTACCCCCATGCGCACTTCAGAGGTTAAGGAGAAGGGAAATGCCTTAAGCCATACAGTACCAGTGACGTTCTGTTCGTTACATTATACGGTTTTATTCAGCTTATGAAGGATCTGTCATAGCAAAAAGAATGAATTGAGATAGCTTGTAGCCTTTTAATGGCTAGAGATCCTTCCTAAGCTTAACCCTCATACATATGACGCGATTTTGAGCCTATTAGGGATACTTTAAAGCCTTTGTTACCATCAGGGGTATTTAGAAACCTTTAGTTTAGTTACTTCAACCTCTGCAATTGTCTTTGAGTTAGCTGTGGGCAGAAAACTAATTTTGGAGAGGTAATTATACGAGTGAGAAAATTCTATTTCTTATTGTTAATCTGGCAACCTCTGCGTCATATGAGCGTGAAAGGGTTAATAACATCATCTAAAGTTGCCCGAATATAATGAGAAGGACGTCGCCGGTATTGAATGGGTTAAATGAAATAAATGTCAACCCAGTTACCATTATACGATTTACTTTAGTGTATAGGCTATCTCTAGGACTCAAAGGGGGTAATTATAATCTCAATAAACTTTCAGAATAACATCGTATTTTCTAACAGCATAAAATCGTCTAATTTTAGTCAGAATCAAAGGTAAACAAATAAGTCATCGTGCTGAAGGGGTTAAAACCACTATGTGTGTGTGGGAGAGAGAGCGAGAGAGAGAGAGAGAGTACAGTAGACCAAACTATAATGTCAAGGAGTAACTCCCCAATCACTTTCCCCACAGGAACACAACTAAATGGATCTGTCGTTGTATTTGTAGATAAACTGCCTCAAAAATAAATGTAGCAGAAGTTGGGACGACAGAGAGAGAGAGAGAGAGAGAGAGAGTGAGTGTGTGAGTGAATGTGTGTGTATGTGTGTGTGTGTGAGAGAGAGAGAGAGAGTGTGTGTGTGTTATATAGATGCACAGGCTCTACAGACCTTGCGGTCCCTACTTGGCAGACCGTACTTAATTATAACATAGAATTTGCTACAAGTGGAAGGTAAAGACAGAGAAAGAGAGAGAGAGAGAGAGAGAGAGCTAATCACACTTCTATTTAAATGGATTTATATCACCTAAGCACCCCCTCTCGCCCTCCCTCCCTATATTTTAAATCCTCGTTTCCTTTAATCCCGGAAAAATATATATAATAATCGCGTCTTATCTGATTAAAGAGATTTTGTTTTACCCTAGGGAATGGAAGCTTCTTTAACCGTGTTTTTTATATTTGATTTTAGCTACATTTAGACGATTTTATGAAGCTTGGGAAGGATATATGGTAGCTAAAGGGATCAATGGAGATAGTCTGTAGTCTTTTAATTGGTAGACGTCCTTTCTAAGCTGAGTAAAATCGTCTACTAGTTGCCAGAATATAATAAAAAATACGTCAGTGGTACAGACTGGGTTAACCCCTTCTTTACTGGCAACGTCTTTTTAATTTATTCTAGCTATATTTAGACGATTTTGTGGAGCTTAAGAAGGATCTGTGGTAGTACAAAGGGTTAAGCAAGATAGTTCGAATTAGCCTGTAAATTGCTGGAGGCTTTTTAAAACTGAATAAGATCGTCTAATAGTAGTCAAAGTAAAGTTAAAAGGACGTCACCGGTACAGAAGGGGTTAATAACAGCGTCTGCAGGTAGAGAGAATGTGATGAAAATTACTTGATTTCATTGATGGGATATATCTTACAACTTAATGCATCCGTTGTAGTAGTCTTAGATAAACTGTCTGGGGAAATTATGAACACACACACACACACACACACACACACACACACACACACACACACACCCACACACACAACACCACACACACATACACACACACACACACACACATCGTAGCTTACACAAAGTATACTCCTACACCCATTGATCTGAAAAGTTAAAAATAACATATCTGTTTGAAGGTATTATCGCTCCCAAACCTCTCATCTACTATTCGGATCTTATAATCCCTTAGTTGAGTTTGGAGTGGGATCCTTTATGAAGACACTCTCTCTCTCTCTATCTCTCTGTCTGCCTATCTATCTCTTTATCTTTATCTTTCTCTATCTATCTACTTATCTATATATATATTGTTACGACCGGGGCTACGAATAAAACAAGGGCACTTAATGATTGGACTAGTAATAGGGCACTATGCAACAACGGTACGCTAGATCCAAACCCTCGAACTTATATGCCGGCGAACAAAAACATCTATACCCTCCAGAGTTAATCTGCGATAAAGGGGTATCCTTAACTGGGCATAAATGTACTCTACTTCAGGCTAACCCACACATGTATAGCCTGATAACAAACAAGATGCAAGTTACGTTAAAATGATAAAAAGGAATCTATGGAAAGATCAATTAAATCACTGCAAGATTTAATACAATAAAAATATGCTTCAATATAGTTACTCTAAATAACAATACTCTCTTCACCCCTATCTGAAAGAAAGTGAAGTATAGTCCTACAGCATAGACCTGGAAACTTCTGAAGAAAGTCTGACGCTCATAAGATGCTCGTATCTTAAACTATATAAAGGCAGGAGGCAGGACACCACACGTGTAAAGTGAATACACTAAAAGATAGGACATATAATGTTAACTGACACGAGAATACTATAAATGCTCGACACTAAAAGAAGTACTTCCTCATCAAGGAAACAGTCTGCTATGGTTGTGCAACTCAACAACAACCTAGACTAATAAATGCTGTGAATAATAATGCGTACATATCAAAGAACTTATATTAAATACTAATAAGTGTCTACTCGATTAATAATGTCTAGCTGGAATACTCTAGGTAAGGAACTGTGGTTGAGCAAGACAGGCTCGTAGCCTAGCGATGTCCTTAAGACTGCATCCTTTAAGTTACGTTATTTGACTAGGGTGCTCTCTTGATAGATCCAGATCACAAGTATCTGGTTCTATCCTGGCGAACCTCTAAAGACAAGCAAAGAGGCAGCAAAGTGTGGAACTGGAACAGGCTAAAACCCTCAGTCAACACAATGCTGCACTCGTAAAGAACGCAAGCGAAAAGACAACACAGGCTACCACAGGACTGGGCGAAGTCGTGTAGGTATAAGCAAACCATACACACATCGGTGACGACGACTACAGTTACCTTATCCCAGTCTAGCATTAAATCAAAGAGCAGAAACACTAAATCAATAATGGAGACAGACTAAGTTCCCAACCTCTACTAACTAAGAACCCTCAATTCTATGTACATGTAAATATCTCAGAGGACGGCGCATACAATACAATGGGCCGGCTATGGAAACCGTAAGCAGAACCCAAGGGGACAAGTAATTGAATAAAGGTGAGAAGCAATGGAAAAGAAGAAGTTCAGAGAGAGAGACAGTGGTAAAGGGGGGTGATCAGGAGAGAGTTTGCAAAGGGATGTTAGAAGCATGCGCGCCTAGCCTGTCCTGAGGAGAACAGCTCCCGTGGACCCTCACACAGGAGGCAAGCCACACAGGAGCCCACAAAGGCGCGATGGTCGGCCAATCACGGGCCGATACGTCACAAGGCAGCAGGCCCCTAGGACGCGCCAGGAACCGCCAGCCAATCAAGGGCGCGGGAAAGCCCGCGCGAGCGGGAAAACTCCTCCGAGCGAGGGAGGCAGCAACATACATACACACGCACACACTACCACCACGCTGCCTCTATCGCTCTTTCTCCTTAACTTTACACAATGCATCTTATATTCTACTAATGATATAAAATACTTCCCGTTGTCACAGACGAAAACAAAGACCACCACTGGACAGTCTGTGACAATGCGAGCACAAAGAAAGAAAGAACAACATTCTCGGATAACTGTAGCCCATTTCAATGTCCCTGGCGAGCGCTAGTGGCTAACGAGAGGAGATTCTGCCCACGCTGGTAGATGTCACACCCCGCCCAAGATATATGACACTCAACATTAGGCGAGCACCATATCTGACAAGGCAGAATGCCGACAAGACCCGCCACACCTAGCCACTCCACCAGAAATGAAATGCAAAGCTCAATTCTTACATAAAACAACATATTAATATAAAGAAAAATCTTATAACCCCTTCCAAACATAATAGTATAATTTAGCCTGCTATGCTCCCTGAGCGAGCTTCGCAGAGCCCAGCCTACTAACTGAAAGACAGGTTCAACTTAGGACTTTAGCTATAACATTGGCAACTTATAATTAACTATAAAAAAGAAAGAGTTTTTATGTGATTTTTTTTTATTTAATTTTAATGTTGTTTTTGACGGCTGCTCTACAGGGGCAAGCCTGATTTTTCTCCACTCAAACCCACACACCTGTGGTGATCTACGCCGGATCCTCCACCCTCGACAAACAGTCTGCAATCACATTCTCACAACTGGCAATATGGCGAATGTCTAGATTGTATTCTTGCAACATGAGTGACCAACGTGTCAGCCTCATATTCCGGTTGTGGAATTGGTTCAGAAATTTAAGAGAGTGTGGTCGGTATAAATCACCACGACTGGCCCGTAAGCAGGAACATATACTTCAAAGTGCCTGAGCGCCAACACTATTGCCAGCAGTTCTTTCTCAACCACAGAGTAGTTTTTCTGAGCGGAATTTAACTTCTTGGAAAAGAAACTGACTGGATGCTCCAAACCTTCCTCGTCTGTTTGCATTAAGACGGCACCAGCCCCTACACCGCTGGCATCTGTTGCCAGCTGGAATGGTCTTTCAAAGTCAGGGGCCCTGAGGATTGGGTGAGTGCATAGTAGGTGCTTGACCAGCGAAAAAGCCCTTTTAGTCCATGAGCCAGGCCAGATATCGGTACCACCTGGGGTGACTAAACACGAATGGTACTAAAATGTTTATAGAGTGACTGTAAGTACATTAAGATATGATAGCCTTCTCGCACTGGTAGCTTAGTCTAATTTTTTTGATGCAATAGGGGCGCTACCCAAAAATAAAGATTTTTAGCGTGACGCTCGGCGTTTTCCTCATTTTCTTTAAAATCCATCACACAATCATCGCGAAACTTTGAACACCTATGTAGAATTATATTCTCTACCAGAGTTGTTCCTAGGTATTTTTCAAATTTCCTCATATTTCGGAATATACTCTATATTTTGGGTATTTTCCTCTAAATCTAGAATAAATCCTTAAATATGGGGAACATTGAAAAATATATTCTAACAGCTCTTGTAGCTTATTTGATTCTCTACAAGAATTATTCCGATGTGTATTTCAAGTTTCTCCATATTTAGGGGTTTATTTCATATTTGGGGATTTTTTGTTATATTTTGGGGATAATTTATTATTGGAAGGAGCAAACATATGTAGAGTGGTTTCCATGTAATGTGTTTGTTTGTTCATGGTTTAATGGTGATATTTTTTGCAGGTGTGTGTCGACTGTTTGACGGCAGGATGGAACCATCTGCGAGGAAGAGAGCACGGATCGACTGTATCATCCACTGCTCTGATGATGACAGCGATGCTCTGGTGTCACCACAGGATTTGGACTCCTGGAACACATTGCTCAGGGCTGCAGAAATCAGGCAGCATGATCCAGTCCTGGAAGCAGCCAAGGGCCTTGAAGAAGGAGGAATACCACACATACATTATCACCGTAAATGTCGTAGTCTCTTTACAATGAAGAAGTCACTGGATTCTATCCTTGCCAAGGGTGTCAAGATAGAATCAGCAAGCGTCGACCCCAGGAGGAGGGCATCAAGGGATGCCCCTAGTACTAGCAGGGTGTATGCCAAAGTATGTATCTTCTGCGAGAAGTCAAGCAAGTACATAAAAACAACAAAGACAAGGGGCAAGGAGCCACTCATACAGTGTGTTGAGCTACGAGCAGATGAGAAGATTCGCAGAGCAGCAATAAGGAAACTCAACCAGAGAATCCTTGGTTTAGTTAGCAGAGACCTTGTTGCTGCAGAGGGTCACTACCACAAGTCGTGCTACAAACTCTTCACAAAAGATGATTTCCCAGCGGCCGCCAGGTCGGGTGCAGGTGAAAATCAGGAAGAAAGCGAGGAAGCACGCTACGAAGAGGTTGAGACAGAAGCCCTCGAGGAACTCTGCTTGTATATATAAGGACCAAATTATTCCCCAACCCAGAGGTACTGCCTATGACAAACCTCACATCTAGGCTTGAGAGATCCATGATGTCCCGTGGTATTATCCAACTGAAACCAGCGACAAAGAAACATGTTCGCCGAAAGATTGAAACCGAGTTTGGAGAATCACTACGCTTTGTCCCAGATGAGAAAGGAAAGCTTCTAATCTATCCACGCAGCCTCTCAATGGACGACCTTGCCCGGCAAGCACACAAAATGGCAAAAGACCTGCAAGAAGCAAGAGCAGCTAACTCTGAAGATGTCTTAACCAAAGCAGGAATGCAGCTGAGGAATGAGATCAATAAACAAGATGTGAGTCAGCCATGGCCTCCCGATACAGATCAGAATGTCATTCCTGCAGCAGTCACTCAATTCCTGCACACCCTGCTGACAGGAGAGTGTGAGTGTGAAACTCCCTCTGAAAGAGCTCAACGTCTTGCCACTTCCTTTGGCAGTGACTTGGTCTTTGCTGTTACCAGTGGCAAGACAAAACCACCCAAGCACGTACTGCTGACCAATGCTGTAAAGTCTTTGACAGGAAACACAGAACTGATCCGAACTCTGAATCGTCTTGGTCACTGTGTGTCTTACTCAATGTTTGAGGAGATCGATACAGCCCTTTGTATCCAGAAGCTGGAAGATCCCATCCCATCTGTTCCAGAAGTGCGGGACGAAGAACCGGACAAGATTCCTGGATATCACCACACTGAGCCGCACACTGGGAGGCAGCGTGTGTGATTCATTGATTGGTATGCATGCCTTTACAGGCTGTGATACCGTCAGTGCATTCGCTGGCCGAGGGAAGATGACGACACTCAAGCAGGTGAAGATGGACAAGACATACCAGCATGCTTTTCACGAACTTGGACGCTCATGGGAAGTGTCTCCTGAACTCTTTGAGAAGCTACAGGAAATCACCTGCCACATGTACCTACCATCTACCCACACAACTAAGGTAAACAAGCTTCGGTATGAGCTGTTCTGTGCAAGACGTGGAGAGGTAGAGTCAAGTCAACTCCCTCCTTGTGAGGACTGCCTCTTCATGCATGCACTGCGTGCAAACTACCAGGCTGCGATCTGGAGGAGAAGTCTTCAGAGCCAGCCATTTGTTGCGAACCCAACAGACTGCGGTTGGATGACAGATGAGGACGGTAAGCTTGCCGTCAACTGGATGCGAGGCTCACCAGCACCAGATGCTGTTATGCAGCTACTGTCTTGCAAGTGTGTGCGGTCATGCGAACTCCCTAAGTGTACTTGCCTCAGCAATGGTCTAAAATGCACGGACATGTGCAGGTTACAGACATGTCAGAACAAGGCTATTGAAGAAGAGCCGGTGGCACAACAGTCAGATTCCGAGTCTGACGTAGATGATATTTAGGAGTAGTAATTTGCCATAATAGTATGTACAAGCCCATGGCATGCTTAGTGTGTATTTACAGGACTTGTATTAAATGTGACAATTACTATATGCATTTTGTTGACATTTAGGCATTCCTGTCCCCAAATTTGACATTTTAAAAAATTTCGGAATTTTCGGTAGGGTATGTCTATTCAAGAAGTGATAACGACCATTAAGCTACCAATGTGCAAGGGCTATCATATCAAAACATAAACTAGAGACATGTAGCAAGCTAAAAACACCTAAGAGAATTAGTCACCCCGGGTGGTACCGATATCCCAAAATTCGGGTCTTGGCTCATGGACTATTTCACACTCAGGTGCCCACTTGAACTTTTTGTCTTTTGCTAGTAAATCTGTCAGAGGAGCTAACACAGTAGAAATAACCCTGAATCAAACCGCGATAGTAACCGATCATGCCCAAAAATCTCATGATCTGCCGCTTGGTGGACTGCCTGGGGAACTGATTAATAGCCTGTATCTTGTTTTGGGGTGGGGGGCACACCTGGCTTAACCCGACCACAAACCTAAGATACTGTACAGTTGCCCGGACAAATTCACACTTGCCCAGATTGACCACCAAGCTGGCCTCACTGAGCTTCCGAAACAAGGCTTCTATATGCTCACAGTGACTCTCAAAGTTGTCATCGTAGATTATAACGTCATCTAGGTAGACAGTGCAGTTAGGGATGTCAGCTACTAACTCATTCATAAGACTCTGGAAGGTTGCTGGGGCATTTTTAAGGCCATACGGCATCACATTGCAACGGTAGGTGTTCCCATCAACCACAAATCCGCATACCCCCTTCGCCCGCTCAGACAAGGGCACCTGCCAGTAGCCTTTCACGAGGTCTACCTTAGTTAGAAACTGTGCCTTACCAATCTTGTCTACACTATCGTCAACACGGGGAAGGGGATAAGCATTGGTGGGAGTCAAACCGTTCAATCTCCGAAAGTCAATGCAGAAGCGAACCTTCCCGTCAGGCTTGGGCTGCAGAGTGACAGGAGATGTCCACCTAACTGCCCCCTTCTCAATCAACCCCCGTTCTAACATATACTCTAACTCCTCTCTGAAGGCTGGGAGTTTAATGGGTGGAATTCTGTAGGGTACTGATTTAAAGGGGGGGTGATCTCCCACGTCCACGTCATGCACCACTCGAGTTGTGAGGCCTGGATGCTCTGCAAACACAGTGGGGTATGAAGCAAACAGGCGCTGCACGGCTACACGCTGTTGCTGAGGCAGGTGCAGTAGAGCATCGTCAGCCACCTGTTTGGAGTTCCCCGCCCACTGGTCAGCAGAGACATGACACTCCCAGTTATCTTCCACCTGGGCTTCACTGTCCCTCACTCCTTCTCCACCATGACCGCTGCAAGTCAACACAGGGACAGCGAGAGGCTCAGGGGGGCACCTCACAAACTCTTTCACCAGATTCACTGGCACAGCTGATTCTTTTTACGCCTATCTGGAGTAGCCACAAGATAGTCTAGGTCAGAGATCTTCTTTACCACCTTATAAGGACCAGCGAACTTAGCAGACAATGGATGACCAGGCAGAGGTAACAAAATCAACACCTTCTGCCCCACCTTAAACTCCCGGAGTTTTGTCTTCTCATCGTACCTGTCCTTGATCAGTGCTTGCGACCCTACCAAATTCCTACTTGCCAACTCTAGGCTTCTCAGCATTCTCTCTCTGCTCTCGAGGACATACTTTAACATGGAACATGGTTTTGCTGTGCCCTCCCAGATTTCTCTAACCATGTTGAGGGGGCCTCTGACCTGATGTCCGAAGACTAACTCGTTGGGACTGAACCCGAGGCTTTCACCAGGTACCTCCCGAGCAGCGAATAAAATATAGGGCAACCCAAGTTCCCAATCCTTGCCATTTTCAACACAGTAACAACGCAGCATGCTTTTCAGAGTCGAGTGCCACCTCTTCAACACCCCTTGGCTCTCTGGGTGATAGGCTGAAGAGACAACTGTACTGATACCGTGCTGCTGCATGGTCTGTTTGAAAAGGTTAGAAGTAAAATTGGACCCTTGGTCTGATTGCAATTCCTGCGGGTACCCGTACCTAGAACAGTACAATAAGAAGTTACGAACAACAGTCTTAGCAGTACCATTTCGCATGGGGTATGCATCCGGATAATGAGTGGCAACATCCATGATTGTGAGGAGGTACTTGTTGCCTGCACTAGTAGTGGGTAGGGGGCCAACCATGTCAATTATAACCTTACTGAATGGTGGCCCGATTACAGGAATAGGGTGTAACGGAGCCTTGGGAATACATTGGTTTGGTTTACCTACTGTCTGGCAGGTACTGCACATTGCCACCCATGACTCAACATGTGCCTTCATACCTGGCCACCAAAACAATTTCGCCAAGGCTGCTACCGTCTTACGTACACCCAAATGCCCTGCCAATGGTACATCATGCGCCAACCTCAGTAGGCTATCACGGTACACACTAGACACAACCAACTGGTCAACCACTCTCGACCACCCCTCCCAACTCCATCTGGGATCTAGAAAACGCCTGTACAAAATACCGTCCACACGAAAGAAGTCCCCCGGCTTTGCATCCCCGTCTTCCTCAAGTTCGATTGCACCGTTACTACATTTCTGAAGCTCAGGATCACCCAACTGAAGCCGACAAATATCCGAAGGAGCCAATTTATCGAGATGATCCCGGAGCAACTTATGGCCTCCCCCGGTACTGGACTGTTCGATCTTATCTTGCTTTTGTGAGTAGCTGTGCTGTCTCGGAGTTTTCAAACGCCCTACCTCCTCAACAAGTGTGACAGGTTCTGGGGCCACGCCGGACCTTAACAATGGTGCTAATACTGAGTCGCCAAGGAGAGCCGCTGGATCAAAACTCTCAAAACTTTTCCCAACTTTAGCTTTCGCCTTTCGACCGTTCCTCCGCTGGTCTAGAGACTGAGGAATAGGCTGTGACACTTTAGATGCACGAGAACGGGTGACAACACACGCCATCTGCTGTAATTGATACCTCTCGACCAACTCCTGCCCCTCCCTACTCACGTCGGCCGCCCTCTCGGCAACGACTAAGGGTGGAACCTCAGAAGTAGGCACCGCAAAGTCGTTGCCGAGAAGAAGGTCGACGCCCTCTACTGGCAGTTTCTCCACGGTTCCACCATCCAACTCTCGTGTCACACCTTCAACCTCCAGCTCTACTCGAACCAATGGGTATGACCGTGTAGCATTAATACCCTGCACCACAACTACCCGTGCCGCGTTTATAGGTTTGCCTGTAAAGTTTTTCATCAGAGTCTGGGATGCACCTGTATCACGCAACAACTCCAACCCATGCTTGCAACCAGCCCAACTCACGCAGCCACGCCCTCTATGGTCGCAAAAAGCATCGCGGACAGGTTTCGAGCCTTCCGGACACTCCTTCACTGGCTGTGCCCCCGCATCTGACATATCACCCCGGATAAATGCAGAAGACCTCAGAGACACCCCAACGTTGCTAGCCAAAGACACGACTGCTGTAGATTGGTTACTAGGGCAGGAACGTGCAAAATGCCCCTTTTTATGACACTTAAAACACTCTACTTCACCCTTGGACTTCCCCTGAGGTAGGGAAGGGCCCTGACCTTTCTTAAACGGGACTGTTTTAGGTTTGTGATCAAAATTGGTATCATTGCTCTTGCTTTTGTTATTAAATGTGGTATCACTGACTCGGGGGGGTGGGGTGTTGCGCCCCTTGTTAACTGCATCGGTCCGTTGTGCAGACCCGCTCCCACGGATCAGTGATAATCTCAGGTCAGCCATCTCAGCTGCCTCTTGTAGAGTTTTAGGACGTTTCTCTTAGAGGTTCAAAGTCAGGTCGCCACCTGTGCATTTGAAAAATTGCTCTAGAAGGACTACCTGCTCAAACTCTCCGAACGTCGTCACCTTCTCTGACCTCAGCCAATTTCTCAAAGCATCAGACAGTTCCCGGGCATGTTCTAGAAAAGTGCACTCACGACCCTTCGTAACACCCCGAAACTTCAACCTATATGTCTCTGGTTGTAACTCGTACGCCTGCAGGACAGCTTCCTTCAGTACCTCATAATTGATGCAAGACTCCAAGGGCAACGCATCATATGCCTTGAGTCCTTTGCCAACCAACCTAGAGGAAACAAGGGCTGCCCACTTAACCTCGGGCCATTGGTGCTCCCGGCACTTCTTCTCAAAACGCAGGAAAAACTCGGTGACACCCTTACTCGTCAAATGCAGGGACTAACTTAAGAAGGTGCGATAAAGACTGATCAAGACCTCGATTCCCAGAACCGAGATGCTGCCCTGTCGACTCCACCCGAGACTTCTCAAGCTCTATGTCTGCACAGTACATGGCCTTTCTCTCCTCAGCCTGAATCTTAGCCATCTCAATCTGCTGCTTAGCCATCTCAAGCTGGTATTCCTGCTGCTTAGCCATCTTAGCCATCTCAAGCTGGAAGATCATATCTGGAGTTAAACCTTGAGGAGGAGGAGATGCAACAATTGGAGACCCACCCAGTGATCCACCCAGGGGCAAACCACGTTGCCAGTGACTATCGGCCTGCGGGAACGTCCTCGGCTCCGGAGCCCGGGGGGGCGCCGTGGTAGGAGTCGAGTGGAATGGGGGCTGGGCCGAAGGTGCCGCAGCTCCCGCTCCACCCGAAGCCCCACGCACCCCACCGAGCACACAGGCCACCAGGTCACTTCTCGTCATGCTGCTAGTGCCAACATGCCCCATGACCGTGGCCAAACACTGGAGACCATACCGATCAATCCCCGACACCCGGTCAACAGTAATAGGCATCTCCAGAAACTCTCTTGCATCCTCCTCACTAGTTATTACTCTAATGCCTTCTAACAAACCCAGCTGCTGCACCTCAGAGTCTGCTTCCCATACTGTGTCCTCACTGTGCATTGATCCGTCGTTTGACATAGTGTCCACCGAAAATTCTCAACGTTTATATAAAAAAGAAGTACCTAAACTCTCATGTAGCACTATTCACTCAAAAAATGCTTCAAAAACAACTCAAGTACTATACTACGTTGCCAAAAAAAAATCTGTGTCCAAAATATTCCTCAAAAACAAATGTCCAAAAATCCTGCAATTATTTCTTATTTCATTTAGTATGATGCCTAAGAAAAGATACTAGGCAAGGTCGCCATTTGTTACGACCGGGGCTACGAATAAAACAAGGGCACTTAATGATTGGACTAGTAATAGGGCACTATGCAACAACGGAACGCTAGATCCAAACCCTCGAACTTATATGCCGGCGAACAAAATCAGCTATACCCTCCAGAGTTAATCTGCGATAACGGGGTATCCTTAACTGGGCATAAATGTACTCTACTTCAGGCTAACCCACACTGGTATAGCCTGATAACAAACAAGATGCAAGTTACGTTAAAATGCATAAAAAGGAATCTATGGAAAGATCTATTAAATCACTGCAAGATTTAATACAATAAAAAGATGCTTCAATATAGTTACTCTAAATAACAATACTCTCTTCATTCCTATCTGAAAGAAAGTGAAGTATAGTCCTACAGCATAGACCTGGAAACTTCTGAAGAAAGTCTGATGCTCATAAGATGCTCGTATCTTAAATTATATAAAGGCAGGAGGCAGGACACCACACGTGTAGACTGAATACACTAAAAGATAGGACATATAATGTTAACTGACACGAGAATACTATAAATGCGCAACGGTAGTAATGCTCGACACTAAAAGAAGTACTTCCTCATCAAGGAAACAGTCTGCTATGGTTGTGCAACTCAACAACAATCTAGACTAATAAATGCTGTGAATAATAATGCGTACATATCAAAGAGCTTATATTAAATACTAATAAGTGTCTAATCGATTAATAATGTCTAGCTGGAATACTCTAGGTAAGGAACTGTGGTTGAGCAAGACAGGCTCGTAGCCTAGCGATGTCCTTAAGACTGCATCCTTTAAGTTACGTTAATTGACTAGGGTGCTCTCTTGATAGATCCAGACAACAAGTATCTGTTTCTATCCTGGCAACCCTCTAAAGACAAGCAAAGAGGCAGCAAAGTGTGGAACTGGAACAGGCTAAAACCCTCAGTCAACACAATGCTGCACTCGTAAAGAACGCAAGCGAAAAGACAACACAGGCTACCACAGGACCCGTCGAAGTCGTGTAGGTATAAGCAAACCATACATACATCGGTGACGACGACTACAGTTACCTTATCCCAGTCTAGCATTAAATCAAAGAGCAGAAACACTAAATCAATAATGGAGACACACTAAGTTCCCAACCTCTACTAACTAAGAACCCTCATAACCTATTCTAAGTACATGTAAATATCTCAGAGGACGGCGCATACAATACAATGGGCCGGCTTTGGAAGCCGTATGCAGAACCCAAGGGGACAAGTAATTGAATAAAGGTGAGAAGCAATGGAAAAGAAGAAGTCCAGAGAGAGAGACAGTGGTAAGGGGGGTGATCGGGAGAGAGTTTGCAAGGGGATGTTAGAAGCATGCGCGCCTAGCCTGTCCTGAGGAGAACAGCTCCCGTGGACCCTCACACAGGAGGCAAGTCACACAGGAGCCCACAAAGGCACGATGGTCGGCCAATCACGGGCCGATACGTCACAAGGCAGCAGGCCCCTAGGACGCGCCAGGAACCGCCAGCCAATCAAGGGTGCGGGAAAGCCCGCGCGAGCGGGAAAATCCTCCGAGCAAGGGAGGCAGCAACATACATACACACGCACACACTACCACCACGCTGCCTCTATCGCTCTTTCTCCTTAACTTTACACCATGCATCTTATATTCTACTAATGATATAAAATACTTCCTGTTGTCACAGACGAAAAGAAAGACCACCACTGGACTGTCTGTGACAATGCGAGCACAAGGAAAGAAAGAACAACAATCTCGGA
>CM064505.1:17903583-17926083 GCA_032716605.1 Paralithodes platypus
TGTTGCTCTTTCTATTAATTTCTGCAACATTCGCGGACTTTCCTCTAACTTTCACTCTGTTGAGCACCATCTCTCCTACAAACCTGATCTTCTCTTCCTCACCGAAACTCAGGTGTCTGTAGCAACATCCAGCAACCCCTTCTCTGTATCCTCCTACTTTCTCTATCCTAGTTTCAAAGCCAAAGGCGGATGTTGTGCATATGTGCACAACAAACTCACTTGCTCTCGTGTTCCCGATTTCGACTCCTCTGAATTCTCAACTTTATGGCTCAAACTTTCCTGTCATTCTCTTACTAAATATTTCTGTGCTGTCTATCTTTCCCCTAACTCTACCAACTTTCCCAAATTCTTTGACTATCTAAACTCTACAGTGGAACACATTCTATCCATTTCTCCTTTCTCAGATATCTCCATCTTAGGAGATTTCAACGTTCACCACCGCCATTGGCTCTCCTCTCACACTACTGATCCCCGTGGTGAACAAGCCTACGTCTTTTCTATCCTAAATGACCTAGAGCAGTTAGTTCAGCAACCCACCCGTATCCCGGATCGCATCGGAGATCGGCCCAACATTCTTGACCTGTTTCTAACTTCTAACCCTTCTTCTTATACTGTCGATCTTTTCTCTCCTTTGGGCTCCTCCGACCATAAACTTATCTCTGTCACCTGTCCTATCTCTCCAGTACAGCCACCTGATCCTCCTAGCCGGCGGCGCTTGTGGCACTTTGGCGCTGCCGACTGGGAGGCTCTTCGGCAGTACTTCTTTGATTTCCCATGGAATGATTTCTGCTTCCATGGCCGAGGACCCTCGGAGAGTGCTGAACGCATTACCGAGGTAATCCTATCGGGCATGGAAGCATACATTCCATTCTCTTTCTCTCAGACTAATGCTTAAAAATCTTGGTTTACTCACGCCTGTTCTACTGCTGTCCGCAATAAGGAGGAAGCATTCAAACGGTACCGACGCCTTAAAACTCAAGACTCTCATTCTTCATATGTTTCTGCCCGGAATCAAGCCAAATCTGTTCTTCGACTTGCCAAACACTCTTTCATCAATAATAAATGCACTGAACTATCCAACTCTAGCTCTTCCCAAGCTTTCTGGCATCTAGCCAAAAACATCTCCAACAATTTCTCTTCCTCGTCTTTCCCTCCCCTTTCCCACTCTGATGGCACAACCATCACTTCTTCCTCTGACAGAGCTAAACTCTTCGCTCAAACTTTTACTAGAAACTCCACCTTGGATGATTCCGGTGCTATTCCTCCCTCTCCGCCCTCCTCTCTCTTACTTATGCCTAATATCCTAATCTCTTCTAAAGATGTACTTTCTACCCTCTCTGGGCTTAACACTAATAAGGCGTACGGTCCGGACGGTGTTCCTCCTGTTGTTCTCAAAAACTGTGCTTCCGTGCTGACTCCCTGCCTAGGCAAACTCTTTCGTCTCTGTCTATCCTCTAACGTCTTCCCTTCATGCTGGAAGTTTGCTCACATTCAACCTGTCCCAAAGAAGGGTGACCGCTCTCAACCCTCCAACTATCGTCCAATTGCTCTTATCTCTTGTCTTTCTAAAGTTTTTGAAACTATTCTTGCTTCCAAATTTCTTAAGCATTTCTCTTCTCATAATCTGCTCTCAGATCGCCAGTATGGCTTCCTTAAGGGTCGCTCTACTGGTGATCTTCTTTCATATCTTACTAACTCTTGGTCATCCTCCTTTCGGGACTTCGGTGAGACTTTTTCTATTGCACTAGACATATCGAAAGCCTTCGATAGAGTCTGGCATAAATCTTTAATTTCTAAACTACCCTCCTTCGGTTTCTATCCCTCCATCTGTGCCTTTGTCTCTAATTTCCTTTCCGGCCGTTCCATAGCCGCGGTTGTGGACGGCCATTGTTCACTTCCTCACCCTATAAACTCCGGTGTTCCTCAGGGCTCTGTCCTATCTCCTATTCTCTTTCTAATTTTTATAAATGATCTCCTTAACTGTACCTTAATTCCCATCCATTCATACGCAGACGACTCAACCTTGCACTACTCCATTAGTTTTTCAGAACGCCCCAGCCAGCAATCCCTCAACGACAAACGTAATGAAGCCATAGAACTCTTAAATTCTGATCTAAATACTATTTCCAATTGGGGCAGAGAAAACCTTGTTACCTTTAATGCTTCCAAAACCCAATTTCTCCATCTATCTACCCGTCAGGATCTCCCAGCGGACTATCTCTTATTCTTCAACAATACAAAAATCAACCCTTCATCTTCTCTCAATATTCTTGGTGTCTCTTTTTCTTCTGCTCTCATTTGGAAGGACCATATTACCAGTCTTGCTAAGGCAGCCTCCCAGAAGCTGGGTATGCTCAACCGCCTTAGGGGGTTCTTTTCCCCTGCACAGCTTCTTGCTCTGTACAGGGGCATAGTGCGCCCTTGTATTGAGTATTGTTCACATGTGTGGGGAGGTTCCTCTCACACCGCTCTCCTAGACAAAGTTGAAAGGAAGGCCTTTCGTATCATTAACTCCCGTCCACTCACCAACTCTCTGCAATCTCTCTCTCTCCGCCGCAATGTTGCATCTCTCTCGCTATTCTATCGCTACTATAATAATCAGTGTTCCTCAGAGCTATCCCAGTGCATACCACATCCTTTACGTAGGGCACGTGGTACCCGTCTTGCAACTCAATCCCACCCCTACTCTGTGCAACTCTCCAACCCAAGAGTGAAATGTTACTCTCAAACTTTCTTCTACTCAACAGCTGAGCTCTGGAACTCTCTCCCAGAATCAGTCTTTCCCTCTTCCTATGACTTTAATTGCTTCAAACTCCGTGTGTCCAGGCATTTTGGCTCGAACGTCCCTTGATTTTGGCCCTGTCACTCTTTCAACTATGGGGGAGGCACTCGCTATAGGCAGTTCTGCCTTTTGCCTCCCTCAATCACATAGAAAAAAAAAAATATATATATGTATATATATACCGGGTATATACAGTATATATATATATATAATTTAATATTTATATATATATATATATATATATATATACATATATATATATATCATATATATATATATAATATATATATATATATATATATATATATATATATATATATATATATATATTATATAATATTATGTATATATATATATACAGTATATACCGTATATTTGTATAAGTAGGCAGTATGTTTTAATTGAGGCAAAATGTATTAAAGACCAAGGCATACAGTATATATATATAATATATATATATATATATATATATATATATATATATATATATATATATATATATATTATATATATATATATATATTATATATATATATATGTATACTGTATATACTGTATATAATATTTGTATTTATTTATTTATGTATTCAATTACAAATATTGATTGTAATGAACTCATTTACAAATGAATAAAATAGTTACAAAATGTGAACGTATTAAGTCCATGACAATGAGGACTGATACCGAATGGTTATGATAATGTCCTCTAAATACTGACAATGAGGACTGATACCGAATGGTATGATAATGTCCTCTAAATACTGACAATGAGGACTGATACCGAATGGTATGATAATGTCCTCTAAATACTGACAATGAGGACTGATACCGAATGGTATGATTATGTCCTCTAAATACTGACAATGAGGACTGATACCGAATGGTATGATAATGTCCTCTAAATACTGACAATGAGGACTGATACCGAATGGTATGATAATGTCCTCTAAATACTGACAATGAGGACTGATACCGAATGGTATGATAATGTCCTCTAAATACTGACAATGAGGACTGATACCGAATGGTATGATTATGTCCTCTAAATACTGACAATGAGGACTGATACCGAATGGTATGATAATGTCCTCTAAATACTGACAATGAGGACTGATACCGAATGGTATAATTTATGTCCTCTAAATACTGACAATGAGGACTGATACCGAATGGTATGATAATGTCCTCTAAATACTGACAATGAGGACTGATACCGAATGGTATGATTTATGTCCTCTAAATACTGACAATGAGGACTGATACCGAATGGTATGATAATGTCCTCTAAATACTGACAATGAGGACTGATACCGAATGGTATGATAATGTCCTCTAAATACTGACAATGAGGACTGATACCGAATGGTATGATAATGTCCTCTAAATACTGACAATGAGGACTGATACCGAATGGTATGATAATGTCCTCTAAATACTGACAATGAGGACTGATACCGAATGGTATGATAATGTCCTCTAAATACTGACAATGAGGACTGATACCGAATGGTATGATAATGTCCTCTAAATACTGACAATGAGGACTGATACCGAATGGTATGATAATGTCCTCTAAATACTGACAATGAGGACTGATACCGAATGGTATGATAATGTCCTCTAAATACTGACAATGAGGACTGATACCGAATGGTATGATAATGTCCTCTAAATACTGACAATGAGGACTGATACCGAATGGTATGATAATGTCCTCTAAATACTTGCCATTATAATTGTGTCGGCTGAGTAGAAACATGGGGTAAATAATTATTTTAGCTACCTTATATTCCTCAGCGCTTAACCCTTTGAGTACCAATGACGTGTGTTACATTGTATTCTAGCTATATATAGACGATATTGTGCAGTTTAGGTAGGATCTGTGGTAGTTAAAAAGGTTTGTTGAGATAGTTTGAAGCCTTAACCCATAACTAGCGGCGCGCAACATAAGTCGAGTATAATAAATCTGGACTATCTGGCGGCGCTCAACATAGGTCGTGTGGCAATTTCAGCACGTAATGTTGCTGAGAGAGAGAGACAAGTGGTGGCAGAAGAGTAGCGAGCGTATGACTGCTCCAGACCACCGCGGCGAACCTACTGACACGAATCCCACCTCCTCCCTCCCTCTCTCACTCGCTACATACGGAATTGTATGGGGAAAGTGCCGAATTACATGCTTTTTGCACTCGCGTTGTGCGGTTGTTGCAAGAAAACTAGCCATCATAAAAGGATCGTTATGGTGTCATTGGAAAGCTCTGTTTATGCCCTTTCAGGGATAGATACTTGTTTTACGCTCTGGGTCTTATTTAGGCATGAAAATTATCACGTAAACAGCCCTATTTTGCGTAAAAACACCCCGCTGGTGGCTACATATTATATACCGCCTAGGCCGCTCGTAAGGTGTTAATATTGCTAGAGGCCCTTCCTAAGCCTAATATAATAGTTTAGTAGCTGACATAATATGATTAAAACGACGTCCCTGGTACTGTATGGGTTAATAAAATCGTCTAAATTTAGCTGAAATATATATACAAAAAGATGGCACGGGTACTGCCAGGGTTAACCCCTTCTGTACCGGTGACGTCTTTTTAATATTATTTTAGCTATATATAGGCGATTTTATGCAGCTTAAGAACGATCTGTGTAAAAGGGTTAAGTGAGATAGTTCGAAGCCTGTTAATTGTTGGAGGCCCATTTTGAACTGACAAAAATTGTCTAATAGTAGCCAGAATACATTTTAAAAGACGGCACTGTTACTGAAGGGTTTAATACATACCTAACGCTATAATAACTTAAGTGAAAGAATGGCCCCCTCTGTGGGTGCTTGGCTGTGGCTCTTGTTGTTGTTGTAGTGTTGTTTGAGGGTTATAGCTGTTGTTGTTGTTGTTACTGTATGTATATGATTTACCTTGTACAGTATCACTTTCATATCTAGTACAGTCACTTATGCATATGTAATATCTCTCTATGAGTAAGATTCATGTTAGCATCCAGGCAGTCATATTAGTTATGTCATATAGCCACTCTGGCAACTCAAGCCTGGGGCTCCTCTCACCAGAGGGCCAATACATGTTTGTGTACCACGAGACAGAGCTATCACCCTGTAGGCTCTGCTTCGTGCCTGTATCCCATATCCTTCTCAATAAGAACCTATATATCTACAGCGTGTCTACTTACTCCCCAACCCAAGATAGGCCTGTTGTGCATCTATGGAGTTAGCTGGGACACACATAACATGGCGCAGTGTGTAGGATGAGAAGTTTATGTGGATTTCGCCAGACGCCGCCAGCCGCCATTGTCCACACACCCTGCATCCCAGCCACCGTCTCACTGCTTGGATTACAGTGTTATAGTGCTCAACAGTGCGGTGCCGACGTTCCTAGTGCAGTGCCAGTGATATTATATGTGCCAGTGCTATATTGTGTGCTTTATTTTATATGTATTGTGTGTGGCATAAGCATAACGCCCGCACAAGTCCGAGCCCACGAGAGAGCGGGGCGTGAGATCCTCCCCCTCTGACTGCCAGCAAGATACTGAGGTGAGGGAGGCCGCGCACCACCGGCACCGCTCCACCGCTTGGTACATACACACGCACACACACTGGGCACACACAAAACTGGCAAACTTTTATTTCATCACCCCAGCATTCCCTTCAGTGCTAATTGTAATTGGGTTTTATACATTGGTGAGGATACAGCTGGTGTGTATTCTAAATATTCTGCTGTTTTTGCCAGTCATTTTGATACCCCACTTGTATATGTGAGAGGCTAATAACTGTGTGTTTGTTATCTCCCTGTCTGTCTGTCACCCACACAAGATGTCAGACTCTGGTGATGTACAGGACGAAGGGGCAGGAACAAACTTGCCTTATGATGGGGAGGAATACACACCTTATTATCAGCACCCTCAGTCCCTAACCACACCTTCAGCCCCTTCTTCAGCTGATTTCCTGCAATTTTTTAAATACCTGGAGGAGTCTCGCAGGTATGATGAGCAGAGGAGACAAGAGGAGGAGGCCCGCCGAGATCGTGTCCTGGAGGAGTCTCGCAGGCATGATGAGGCTATAAGGAGACAGGAGTTCCAGAGCTTATTTCAGCTGTTGGCTCCCACCAGGACCCCTCCCGACTCCTCCACACCTGCTGGTCACCTTGGCGGACAGCAGCCACATTCTTCCCCACATCCCTCACACAATCCTCCACCACAGAAGGCTACGGCCCAGACACCACCACCATTGAAACCTGACGCTACATTCCAGATGTTCCGGGAGTGGTGGAGACGCTGGGACGACTATGCTGTCATGGTGGACCTGTCCAACCTGCCTGCGGCCAAACAGATGATACAACTACGCATGTACCTGACTCTCGAGACTCAGCGTGTCTTAGAACACACCCTCCAGATCGCTCCCTCCACAGACAAGACTGTTGAAGAGGTGTTGGATGCCCTGCAGCTTCATATCAAGAGTCTAAGGAATGAGGCACTCCGGTGTCGTGAATTGTTGAGCTGCAGACAGCATGAAGGGGAAACTTTTGCAGAGTTCTACGTTCGCCTCAAACGTCTCGCAGAAGAAGTGGATGTGTGCCCTGGTAACTCACCCATCTGTGTGGAGACACAACTCAAGACTATCATCCTCATGGGCCTCAGGGACAAGGAGTTAGTCCAGAAACTCATCGCCCTGTACTCCAAGTCAATACTACAGGATGTCGTCACTACATGCTGCTCGTATGAGGCTGCCAAATCTGCGACCACGGCCATTAGTGCGCCCATGAACAAGTAAGGGCTGTCTCTTAATACAAGAAAAACAAGAAACAGGGCAGTGACAGGACCCAACCCCCCAAGCCTCCATCGAATGCAGCTGATGCCTGCCAGAGTTGCGCTCGCCGACACGGGCCTGACAAGTGTCCCGCTGCTGGCAGCACCTGTAACAACTGTGGGCGCCACGGTCACTGGGCTCGGACAGCTAAGTGCCCTGCTCACAAGGTTCAGTGCCGCATCTGTTGTCTTCTGGGGCATTATGACAAGTGTTGTCCGTCGACTAAGAAGAAGGAAAGACGCCAAGGTGGCCCCCCAGGCGATACGGGTGCCCCCTCCAACTCTGGCAAGCCCCCCGACGCTAGGAGTAATAGCTGTCGTCAGGTGGGATCGACTCCTTCTACAGCTTCGACGCCGCAACCCATCTGTGTTACCCTCTCCTTTGGCGACGCTACATCCCGCCTACGGATGTTACCGGACACGGGCGCTGACGTCACCGTGATTGGCCAGCGTCACCTTGAGGATTTGGCTATCCCCATGAGCAGCCTGCGAGCCCCTTCGCCCACGACAACGTTCACAGCGGACGGCTCCCCGATGGCACCTGCTCTGGGGGTATTTCAGGCTACCCTCACCCTGGGACAGAGAGTGTGTACTGCCCTGATCCATGTGCACGAGGGTGTCCAGACTCCTCTGCTTTCATACAGCCACTGCAGGGAGTTAGCCATCATACCTCTGGCATTCCCAACGCCCATACAAGAGGTCAAGCACGTCAACAGGTGTAAGGCTACACCACTTCCAGTCTCCACGTCGCCTGCTGAAGCCAAGAATTACTTCCTGCGGGAGTTTAGCGACGTGTTGATGTCCAAAGACGACCTAAAGACTGTGCCCCTCAAGCCTATGGTGGGTCAACCCCTGAGGATCCATGCGGCTGACACGAGCAACGTGGCTGCAATCGGGGACTTTCCGGCACCAACCAACTTGACCGACCTCAGGTCATTCCTGGGTCTGGTCAACCAGCTGGCAGAGTTTACCCCTGACATCGCCGCCGCCGCTCAGCCCCTCCGCCCTTTGATGAGCCCCAAGAGGACATTTGTGTGGACTCCTGACCACGATGAGGCCTTCAGGCGAGTCAAGTTAGCCCTTGTCAGTCCTCCTGTTCTCGCACACTTCGACCCAGACCTACCCACCATTCTTCAGACTGATGCATCGCGACTCAACGGCATTGGGTATGCCCTCTTGCAGGACCACGGCAGTGGCCACCTGCAGCTCATCCAGTGTGGCTCTCGGTTCCTGGCGGACGCTGAGACCCGCTATGCTACTATCGAGTTGGAGATGTTGGCTGCTGTTTGGGCCATGTCCAAGTGTCGACTGTATTTACAGGGTCTACAGGATTTCACACTGATGACTGACCACCGCCCCCTCATCCCTATCATCAATCACTACACGTTGGACGCTGTGGAGAATCCCCGCCTCCAACGCCTGAAGGAGAAGACCTCACCCTATATCTTCAAGGCCGTGTGGCGTGCCGGCAAGTTGCTCTGCATCCCTGATGCCCTGTCTCGAGCCCCGGTCAGCCGCCCCACGCCAGAGGATGAGATCGCTTGTGCCGACGCCGCCACCTACCTCAGGACTATAGTGACAACCAAGGACGTTATCAACTCAGGCCGATCTTCGGCACGATCTTCGGCACCAGACGCAGACAGGACGCTACAGGATCTCCGGGTCGCGGCAATAGCGGACCCTGCGTATGTTCGTCTACTCGACTGTGTGACCTCAGGATTCCCTGCCAACCGATACGACCTTCACAATTCCTTGCTCCCATACTGGAAGATACGGGACGAACTCTACGCTGATGATGACCTCGTCCTGTATGGAGCTCGGATCGTGGTTCCTGCAGCCCTCCGCCGACGCACCCTACAGCATCTTCATGACGGCCACCGTGGTGTGGAGGCCACTAAACGCAGGGCGAGGCAGGCTGTCTTCTGGCCGGGGATAGATTCCGACATCACCAACACTGTTCAAGTGTGTGAGTCGTGCCAGATCCTTCAGCCTAGCCTCCAGAAGGAACCACTCATGAATGATGACAACCCTACAAGGCCCTTTGAGTCTGTGTCGGCCGACTTTTTCATGGTCGCCGGGAAGTCTTTCCTGGTAGTCGTCGACCGTCTCTCGGGGTGGCCTGTTGTTGTCCCCTGCACAGGCGACACAACCGCCTCTGCGACCATCAGGATGTTCTGTCGCTACTTCCGGGAAGTTGGTGTGCCCCTTCGTCTGAGGACCGACGGGGGCCCACAATTCACCAGCCACGAGTTCCGGGACTTTATGAAGCGATAGGGAGTTCGTCATGTGGTAACATCACCGCATTACCCACAGGCGAACGGCCATGCCGAGGCTGCGGTGAAGTCTCTCAAGCACCTCACCTTAAAGACTGCACCCTCTGGCAACATTGACTGTGAGGACTTCGACCGGGGTCTCTTGGAACTCCGGAATACTCCAAACTTCACAGGCCGCTCCCCAGCCCAGTTCCTGTATGGTCATCCTCTTAGGACATGTCTCCCGGCCCATCCCAAGTCCTTTGCTGCGGCATGGCAAGCCAAGGCCGAGGACTGTGATAGACGTGCAGCCGACCGTGCCGAGCAGGTTAAGACCCGGTACGATGAGCACACACAAACCCTTCCCAGGTTACGTGTCGGTCAGCAAGTGCGGATTCAAGACCCGACCACGAAACGCTGGGACAAGGTGGGGGTTGTGATGAGCCTTGGCAGGTCACGGGCCTATGAGGTACGTCTCCCTAGTGGCCGTGTGTGGTGGCGGAACCGTCGATTCCTCCGCCCCGTGCCCCAAACTGGTGACTCCCTCAACCCTGTGGCCCCTTTCAATGACGCTGAACAGTCCTTAGCTTCTGACCCCCAAGTTACCCCACGTCAATCAGAACGGCTCAGTAGGAAAGAGTCCGCTCGAGAATGAACTGCGAGCGTGAGGGGGGAGGGAGGTGTATGTATATGATTTACCTTGTACAGTATCACTTTCATATCTAGTACAGTCACTTATGCATATGTAATATCTCTCTATGAGTAAGATTCATGTTAGCATCCAGGCAGTCATATTAGTTATGTCATATAGCCATTCTGGCAACTCAAGCCTGGGGCTCCTCTCACCAGAGGGCCAATACATGTTTGTGTACCACGAGACAGAGCTATCACCCTGTAGGCTCTGCTTCGTGCCTGTATCCCATATCCTTCTCAATAAGAACCTATATATCTACAGCGTGTCTACTTACTCCCCAACCCAAGATAGGCCTGTTGTGCATCTATGGAGTTAGCTGGGACACACATAACAGTTACTTGTACCCCTTATGGCAGTAGTTATATCATTAGGGTGTAAAGGATTGAAGGCTGATGGCTGTGTGTTGTAGTATACCGTATATATAGGATAGAAAGTATATATGCAGCTTTATTCTTAAGGGGGTTCACCGTTTTTGTTTATCTTTCTCTCCTTTTCTCTCTTTCCCTGGCTTGTATCCATTCGGCCCCATTCAGCCAACGTTAAGACGTTGATCCCCATCCAGGTGTCGATTTCTTCCTGGCGAGCGATAGCGAGCCAGCATTGTATGGAGAAATCCGGCTTCGCCGGAAAATAAAATCTATCAAAAAATTTACAAATTTAGCTTGCTGTCAAAACAAAAATATATATATGCTGGCTCGCTACCGCTCGCCAGGAAAATATTGACACTTGGATGGGGATAAACGTCTTAAAACAGTAGGCTGAATGGGACGAATGGATGCAAGCCAAAGAGAGAGGGAGAGACAGATTAAAAAAAAGCGAGGTGGGCTCCCTTAATTGTAATGATTTTATTCACTGTGTCTGTACCGGCGATGTCTTTATAATTACATGCTGGTAGCTATATCTAGACGATTTTTTGCGGATTAAGAAGGATCTGAGGTAGTAAAAAGGATGAAGTGAAGTAGTTTGTAGCCATTTTTATTGGTATACGTCCTTCCTAAGCTGAATAAAATCGTTTAATAATTGCCAGAATATAAAAGGATGTCACCGGTACTGAATGGGTTAATAATCCAATGTTAATGTCTGTTATTCTGCCTAATATTTTGACTATTTGATTTGGTTTACGAATGATCACACACATTCACACACACACACACACACACACACACACACACACACACACACACACATACAAATTCACACACATACCTAGATGTGTGTGAATTTGTAGTTTGTTTTTGTGTGCTCGTTGTTTTCTGTTGTGTTGTCCCTATTCTGGCTCTGTCTTGAGTCGGCCAACCCCTTTAAGAAAACAAATAGGAAAAGTGGGGATTGGGCCTGAGTATATAGAATAGAATAGAATGAATGATATCTAGATTATTGTTATTGCTATTGTTGTTGTTGTTATGTCATTAGGCTTGTGTTGTGCTGTAAAGGGTTGAAGTGTCAATGTATGGGTTTTACTACTGTCAACCCTTTGAGTACCAGCGACGTGTGTTATATATTATTCTAGCTATATTTAGACGATATTATGCAGCTTAAGAAGGATCTGTGGTAGTTAAGAAGGTTGGTTGAGATAGTTTGATGCCTTATTATTGCTAGAGATCCTTCTTAATCTGAATAAAATCGTCTAATATCTGCCACAGTGTTAGATAACGGTCCGGACGGTGTTCCTCCTGTTGTTCTCAAAAACTGTGCTTCCGTGCTGACTCCCTGCCTAGGCAAACTCTTTCGTCTCTGTCTATCCTCTAACGTCTTCCCTTCATGCTGGAAGTTTGCTCACATTCAACCTGTCCCAAAGAAGGGTGACCGCTCTCAACCCTCCAACTATCGTCCAATTGCTCTCATCTCTTGTCTTTCTAAAGTTTTTGAAACTATTCTTGCTTCCAAATTTCTTAAGCATTTCTCTTCTCATAATCTGCTCTCAGATCGCCAGTATGGCTTCCTTAAGGATCGCTCTACTGGTGATCTTCTTTCATATCTTACTAACTCTTGGTCATCCTCCTTTCGGGACTTCGGTGAGACTTTTTCTATTGCACTAGACATATCGAAAGCCTTCGATAGAGTCTGGCATAAATCTTTAATTTCTAAACTACCCTCCTTCGGTTTCTATCCCTCCATCTGTGCCTTTGTCTCTAATTTCCTTTCCAGCCGTTCCATAGCCGCGGTTGTGGACGTCCATTGTTCACTTCCTCACCCTATAAACTCCGGTGTTCCTCAGGGCTCTGTCCTATCTCCTATTCTCTTTCTAATTTTTATAAATGATCTCCTTAACTGTACCTTAATTCCCATCCATTCATACGCAGACGACTCAACCTTACACTACTCCATTAGTTTTTCAGAACGCCCCAGCCAGCAATTTCTCAACGACAAACGTAATGAAGCCATAGAACTCTTAAATTCTGATCTAAATGCTATTTCCAATTGGGGCAGAGAAAACCTTGTTAACTTTAATGCTTCCAAAACCCAATTTCTCCATCTATCTACCCGTCAGGATCTCCCAGCGGACTATCCCTTATTCTTCAACAATTCAAAAATCAACCCTTCATCTTCTCTCAATATTCTTGGTGTTTCTTTTTCTTCTGCTCTCATTTGGAAGGACCATATTACCAGTCTTGCTAAGGCAGCCTCCCAGAAGCTCGGTGTGCTCAACTGCCTTAGGGAGTTCTTTTCCCCTGCACAGCTTCTTGCTCTGTACAGGGGCATAGTGCGCCCTTGTATTGAGTATTGTTCACATGTGTGGGGAGGTTCCTCTCACACCACTCTCCTAGACAAAGTTGAAAGGAAGGCCTTTCGTATCATTAACTCCCGTCCACTCACCAACTCTCTGCAATCTCTCTCTCTCTCCGCCGCAATGTTGCATCTCTCTCGCTATTCTATCGCTACTATAATAATCAGTGTTCCTCAGAGCTATCCCAGTGCATACTACCTCCTTTACGTAGGGCACGTGGTACCCGTCTTGCAACTCAATCCCACCCCTACTCTGTGCAACTCTCCAACCCAAGAGTGAAACGTTACTCTCAAACTTTCTTCTACTCAACAGCTGAGCTCTGGAACTCTCTCCCAGAATCAGTCTTTCCCTCTTCCTATGACTTAAATTGCTTCAAACTCCGTGTGTCCAGGCATTTTGGCTCGAACGTCCCTTGATTTTGGCCCTGTCACTCTTTCAACTATGGGGGAGGCACTCGCTATAGGCACTAATGCCTTTTGCCTCCCTCAATCACATAGAAAACAAAAACAAAAACAAAAACAATATATAGAAAAGGACGTTACTGGTACTGAAGGGGTTAAACGCTTCAGTGCCGGTGACGTCTTTTATTTTATTTTAGCTAAATGTAGACGATTTTGTGTTTAAGAAGAATCAGTGGTAGTAAAACGGATTGAGATAGTTCGAACCCTGTTAATTGCTTCAACCCTTTTAAGTATCAGCGACGTGTGTTATGTTGTATGTTAGCTATGTTTAGACGATATTGTGCAGCTTAGGAAGGATCTGTGGTAGTTAAAATGGTTGGTTTAGATAGTTAGAAGCTTGTTTATTGCTAGATATCCTTCGTAAGCTGAATAAAATTGTCTTATAGTTGCCAGAATATGATGAACAAGACGTCACTGGTATTGTATGGGTTAAGCCCTTCTTAAAGCTGAATACAAAAAATTATATAATAGCCAGCATATAGTTAAAAGGTAGATTATAAACTAAAGAACATCGTCTATTATATAATAGCCAGAATATAGTTAAAAGGTAGATTATAAACTAAAGAACATCGTCTATTGGTAACCCGAATATGATCAAAATTACGTCATGGTGTTGAAGGGGTTAAAAAAAGCTATTCATAATTCACCGTATTTCTCATGGGCGACCTAGATGTGTGTGAGATTTTACGTTTTGTTTTGTTTTGTTTTATTGATGTGTTGTGATGTCCCTGTTCGGGCTCTGTCTCGAGTCGGCAACCCCCGTAACAATACAAAAATAATAAAAATAGGAAAACTGGGGAAGTTGCCAGAGTATATAAATTATACATACAGAACTTGACAAAGAACTTGACACTTTTCTTGATCTCTGACCTCTCTGTAACTCAAAAGGGCCTAGAGCAAACTGGCTGTAAATATCGCCACCTATTTCCTGGTGGACTCTTCCCAAATGATAGAAACGTCAGCCCGATTGCTTTTATTTGTTTTGAGTTATAAGAAGTTAAGGGGTCACGATTATTGTCAAGTTTGCTGGCGCTACCTATACCATCTACTAATTCTATAATCTTTCTTATGGGGGTGAGGATTTGCTACTAAAGTTAAGTGATAAAAAATGAATTCTCCCTACCAATAAATGCCTACAGTGGCCGATAGAGGCGCTGAACGCAATGTTTACCGCGGTTCATCGTGGGAAATTGGCGACATCGTGAAGCTATTCACCCTCCCTCTTCAACAATTCTATATTATAAGCAGCTAGTCGAAATTTCTGTTGCTGACACATACTTTGGTCTAGGCATACTGTTCTTATATATATTTAAGTATCAACCATATTCATAAATAACGCATATTTACAATACAGTCAGCAGGTATTTTTGCGCCAATTTTTTATGATAATTAATCATCTTATAATTATGTTTGTAGTCATTACCAGCTGCATATGGACTTTCCCTTTATTACTATACTATATAAGTACTTAGTGTAGTCGTGTACTGTATAATAAAAACGTGTAAAATCACAAAATATTCGAGATAAACTGTGCATATCCTAGGTGTTGGGTCTAGTGATGTCTACAGTCATAGCCCTGGCGCTAGTTCAGAAGATAATTGTTGGTAGGGAGAATTGTGACAGTCATGAGAGTCTCTATGACGTGTGAGGCAACTTAAAGAAATCTTGGGAATTGGGTGTGTAATAATACATGAAAAGTTAAAGGATACGACTTGAGAGAGAGAGAGAGAGAGAGAGAGAGAGAGAAAGAGAGAGAGAGAGAGAGAGAGAGAGAGAGAGAGAGAGATTAGAGTAGCAGCAGGATAAAGATAAAAGACGCTAAAATTCAATATAGCGACGTACATGATATCAAATAGGTAAATGAGAGAGAGAGAGAGAGAGAGAGAGAGAGAAAAGAAAGACAGACAGACAGAGATTATGCAAATGGGTTACTCTATTGAAGACCAAGTTCTGTGTATTGAACATAATGATAAAGTTATAATACTCGTAGTAGTAGGATAAGTAAAACAAATACTGTACCCTATGCCAAATAAGTAGGCCAAAAGTCTTGAACATTAACCTCTATAACTCACAAACGACTAGAGTAATCCAGCTAATATTTCTACCATGTGGGAAGGGTCAGCCAGGGAATAGGTGTGGACACTTTTAGCCCATTTGCTCTAGCCCATTTTGAGTTACCGAGGTTAGGGGTTCACGATGTCTGGCGTACCTATTTGGAACAGAGTATAACACATGCATAATTATACACTGAATCATCGTAAATGAAGGGATAGTGGCCGGATTTTTGGTCTATTAATTAATTTATTGTTTTAGTTTCCTAACTAGACCTCCATCAAGCTTAGAAAAAATCCCCCTACAGTCCCCTTCAAGATAAATGTGTAAATTTTCCGGTAAAAAAAAATCCCGGCCAAAGGGTGGTTCGTCTTAAAATGACAGGCTCGCTATCGCTCGCCAGGAAAAATCGAAACCTAAATGGCACGAAAGGTCCAAAAGTGTATAACGAAATGGGACGAAAGGTATCAAAATCGCCAAACTAACGGGCCTAACGTCTTAAAATCTCAAAACTAATTGATCTAAACACGAGGGAGAAAGGGATCCCGAAAACGACCCATCTCTCCTTAAAGAAGAGATACTAACCCAATACATAGCGAAGAAAAAGATGAAATATTGGTTGTGACAAAACATGAAGGAAAGTTTAGATGATGTGTGAGAGACGTATATTGGATTTGTGGGAAATAGTGAGGGGAGAGAGTGGGTGGGTGAGTGTGGTGTGTGTGGGTGGGGTGTGGGTCTGTGGGTGGGTGTGGGTCTGTCTGTGTGTGTGGGTGTGTCCTGTGTGTGGGTGTGTCCTGTGTGTGGGTGTCGGTCTGTGGGTGTGTGTTTTACAATATTCCAAGTTAACATTTTGAAAAGTACCGTCAACAAAAATAAAAATCAATACATTAAGGAGAGTTATAATCTTTCTATGGACCCCCTTCTCCCTCATGTTCAGCTGCATTAGTTTTGATATTTTAAGACAAGAGAGAGAGGGGTAGCAGATAAAATATTGATAGTGACAGAACTTGATAGTTGCGAAGATTTGTGACCCAACTTTAATGGTGTTGTGTGTGTGGGTGTGTGCGTGTGTGAAACGGGAAAAGTTTAGAAATAGAGTGAGGGTTGCTGGTTATTTATTTGAACTTGTGTAAGAGAGAGAGAGAGAGAGTGAGTGAGAGAGAGAGAGTTTACACATAGTTGCTCAGATACACAAACCTTGCGGTTCTTAATAGGTGGTCCGGCCTTACTACTACTAGAGACAGGGACAGTATTTTATTATGTTCCTTCCAACAACCAACCATACTCCTAAAATCGATTAATGAAATCTACAAACACATGTGGCAGTCCGTGGACTCGAACCCAGGATGCTCACACCGAAAATCAACACCTTATACATCGCACCACGAAGACAGTTAAAGGTTGGTGAACACTGCCTACGATTTATTATTTTATAGAAGAAATAGGCTCCTTCTAGCTAAAAACACTGGAGAGAGAGAGAGAGAGAGAGAGAGAGAGAGAGAGAGATTGTGACAGCATGAGAGAAAGTTGTGATGATCTGCGAGCTAACTTTAATGGTCTTGTAAAAAATAGTAGAGAGAGTTATAATGATACACAGACTGCACAGACCTTGCTGTACCTACTAGGCAGTCCGGACTTAATGATAACTTAGAATTTGCTACAAAGTGGAAGACAAGGATAGCAAAGCAGAAGGCTCTCGTCCCACTCACCACTCCCTCCGACCTTGGGTTGGCATGAAATTTAGTTGGGGAAATAAGGCCACCAGCAGAATGAGAACATTTCTACTGGGAAATTCATAGTGAAGAAGAAAGTTGAGAAATATTGTCTACTACTGATGATTCACATTTTTTTTTTTTTTTTTTTTTTTTTTTTTTGGTATTTTTTTTTTTCTTTAAAAAAAAAATATTACCTATATTACTCCAACCTCCTTGAAATGGATGTCTAGACTCCTTTTCGATGTGTCCATTGCATTACATTGTACCACTTTCTCTGACAGTTTGAGAGAGAGAGAGAGAGATAGGGGGAGGGGGGGGGGGGGGTAAACGATGCAATATGGATTTTGGCAGAACATTTGGAAAGTTGTGAGGATATCTGAGCTTAACTATATTGGACTTGTAAGAAATATTTACCCTTTCAAAATCCAATACGCATTTTTTTTCTGTTTTCCGGCTCTTATTAGACGATCTTATTTAGATTAGGAAGGGTATCACACACACATTGCAGCAAGGTCTTTATATATGATAATCTCACTTAAGACTCAGCTAGGCTCGGTAAGTAGCCCCAGAAAGAAAACGGAGCCCACAAAGAAAACGAGGTAGGGAGAAAGAGACCTCATTATGGCTGCTAGTTTTTGTTGTTGTTGTTACCACCGCATGCAAAGTTGGACGGAGGTTATGTTTTTGCCTTCGTTTGTCTATTTGTCAGTGTGTTTGTCTGTAAACAAGATATCTCGAAAAGTTACGAACTGATTTTTACGAAAGGTCGTAACTTTTCTTGATATATCTTGATATATATTGATATAAATCTTTCATATGAAGAAAAGTTGAAGAAATTCGTTAATTAAGGGGATATGAAAGATGTACTGAAGTTCGTAATAGCGAGAGAACTCGATCTAATGGTATAAAATTAGATAATTTTCGTTATCTCGACTATATTTATCAGTTTACGAGGTGGTAGGTAGAGCGCATACCTCCCCCAGCGTAGGAGGAGCTATGCATTCTTCCGAGTGCCCCTCTAGTTTTATTTCATTAGTAATATTATTTTTTGTTTGTCTATTTTATGCTGCTCTTTTTTGTTAGTAATTAAAAGTGAAATTTAAAATAATGTATCAGTTCATTAGCCTATGGTGGCTCTTTTTGTTGTTGTTGGTTTTGTTGTTGCTGTTGTTTTCTTTCTCTTTTCATTTAGGTCTTTGTGTCGTTGATTTTGTATGACTCAGTATTTTTTCTTTATATACTGTATTTATACAGTATATATATATATATATATATATATATATATATATATATATATATATATATATATATATACTGTATATTGTCTATTTTTTGGTCTTTATAATTGCCTTTGGAATGTTGTCTTTATTTTTCTTCTGTTTATGAATTGTTTTGAATTTGTGGGTTATAAGTGACATACTGAGAGAGAAAAAAATAGTTAATTCATAGTCTGTTTTTGTTTTTCTTCAGCATATGGTAAAGTGAATCCAATAGCATCTGATTTCTCGTATTTTAATGGACAAATAAGATACTGCTATGCCTCTGCATCATATAATTGCCAAGTGTTCATAATTAGCAATATATCTCGCTACAAAATCTTGGTACCATGGCGAGACAGCAATTTAACATCAGCTGGAAAAAAAAAAAACACAGACTATAATCTTTGTCAATGTTGATGCTATTGTGTCCTTGCTTTTAAAGTCTATATATTTATTACTTAAGAAGTGCATGCAGAGTTACATGGAGGGATAGGCAGAATAATGAGGAAGTAAGAAGGAGGTGTGGTGTGGAGGTAGATGTGATGGAAAGTGTGAAAAGGAACAACTTGAGACGGTTCGGCCATATGGAACGTATGGAAAGCGAGAGAATGACTAAGAGGGTGTACGAGAGCGAGGTGGAGGGACAGAGAGGGAGAGGTACACCGATAGAGAAGTGGAAGGATGGAATGAGGTAGTATATGAATGAAGGAGGTGCTGGTTGAGGGGAGGGGCGTCAACGGACTGGGGACAGAGGTGCATGGGGGCGGTTCGTTCGTGGCCACCCCTTCGGGGATCACGGCGTCAGGCAATAAATAGATAGATAGATGAATTTATTTATATTTTTAGTTTGCTCCATAGACTTCTAACAAAAAAAGCAAGATCCCCCTGCGATATATATTTGTACATTTTTAGGTAGAAGGCTGGTTCCTCCTAAATTACAGGCTCGCTATCGCTTGCCAGGAAAAAATCGACACCTGAATGGCACGAAATGTCTTAATATGGATCAAGACATGGGGCGAAAGGGGGAAGGGGAGTACTGAAGTGGAAGCTGGTAGAGGGATTAAGGATAGGCAGGAAGGATAGGAAGGAGGAAGGAAGGAAGAGAGAATAAGGATAGAGGATAGCCAGGAAGGAAGGAAGGAATGAAGGACGGAAGAGGTATTAAGGATAGGAAGTAGCTATATAAAGGGAGGAAGGAAGGAAGAGAGAATGAGGATAGAGGATAGCCAGGAAGGAAGGAAGTATTGAGGAGAGAGGATAGTGAAGCGAAAGAGAGAGAGGGGGGGGGGGGGTGGATGAGGGGGAGGGGCAGTTATTATATATGCTAATGCCATACCCGGTACATTGTTGTAGGGGGTGAGGGAAGAAGTGGGGGGGGGGGGGTGGATGAGGGGGAGGGGCAGTTATTATATATGCTAATGCCATACCCGGTACATTGTTGTAGGGGGTGAGGGAAGAAGGGGGGGGGGGGGGGGGTGGAGGGGGGGGGGGGCAGTTATTATATATGCTAATGCCATACCCGGTACATTGTTGTAGGGGGTGAGGGAAGAAGTGGGGGGGGGGTGGATGAGGGGGAGGGGCAGTTATTATATATGCTAATGCCATACCCGGTACATTGTTGTAGGGGGTGAGGGAAGAAGTGGGGGGGGGGGTGGATGAGGGGGAGGGGCAGTTATTATATATGCTAATGCCATACCCGGTACATTGTTGTAGGGGGTGAGGGAAGAAGGGGGGGGGGGGGGGGGGGATGAGGGGGAGGGGCAGTTATTATATATGCTAATGCCATACCCGGTACATTGTTGTAGGGGGTGAGGGAAGAAGTGGGGGGGGGGGAATGGGAATACAAAGGAATACAAAGGAGATCAAACTGCAACAGACCTATTGGTCCTTACGGGGCAGTTTGGATATCTAACACTATTAAACTATTGACTACGAGGTAGAGAAAAAGATAGCAAAGAAGAAGAATAAAGGGAGAGGGGAGAGGGAAGGGAGTTAGGGAAGGGAAGGGAGGGGGGGGGGGGGGACTAAGGACACACACAGCTAAGGACAAGGGTACCGGCTGCTAATTGACAACTTAATGTAGGGGAGGCTGTTGTTGTTGTTGTCATTGTTATTGTTGTCGTTGTTGTTTTTGTCGTTGTTGTTGATGTCGTCGTCGTCGTTGTTGTTATTGTTGTGGTGGTTGTTGTCGTTGTTGTTGTTGTTATTGTTGTTGTTATTGGCGTTGTTGTTGTTATTGTTGTTGTTGTTGTCGTTGTTCTTGTTATTGTTGTTGTCGTTGTTGATCAGAGGAAGATAAGACCATTGTGATTCATCGAGGTATTTTTGGAGATCCTGACTTGAAATGTTATATGAATGTTTCATGGGACTGTTTTATCAATTTGGTTCAATCCAGGTGGCGATTTTACTTAAGCGAGTGATAGCGAACCAACGTTGCAAAGTGATGTTTCGCCTTTGGCGGCGACATTTTGCTGTCGAAAAACGTAGAGAGAGAGAGAGAGAGAGAGCAAAGAAACCGCCACCACCACCTCACTCTTCCCCCTCCCCCTTACACATTAACAAGTGACATTAAGGGGGCCCACCTCGCTTTTTTTCTCTCTTTTTCTCCCTCTCTCTTTGGCTTGTATCCATTCGGCCCCATTCAGCCTACTGTTTTAAGACGTTTACCTCCATCCAGGTGTCAATATATTCCTGGCGAGCAGTAGCAAGCCAGCATGTACATAATTTGATTTTTTTGACAGCCAGCTAAATTTGTACAATTTTCGATAGAAAAATGTCTCCGGGGAAGCCGGAATTCTCCGTACAATACTGGCTCGGGAAGAAATCGACACCTGGATGAGGATAAACGTCTTAAAACAGTTGGCTGAATGGGGCCGAATGGATACAAGCCAGAGAAAGAGAGAAAAGGAGAAAAAGATAAAAAAAAACAGTTGACCCCCCTTAATTGGCGTGATCAAGGGAGGGGGATGCTGAGAATCGTGGTCGGAATGGGAATGAGTTCGTGCTCGCTCTCTCTCTCTCTCTCTCTCTCTGTCTATATATGTTCTGTTGCACTAGACATATCGAAGGCCTTCGATAAAGTCTGGCACAAATCCCTCATTTCCAAACTACCCTCCTTCTGTTTCTATCCCTCCATCTGTGCCTTTGTCTCTAATTTCCTATCCGGCCGTTCCATAGCTGCGGTTGTGGACGGCCACCGTTCGTTTCCTCAACCTATCAACTCCGGTGTTCCTCAGGGTTCTATCCTATCTCCAATTATCTTCCTATTATTCATTAATGACCTTCTCAACTGCACCTCCAGCCCCATTCACTCATATACTGACGACTTTACATTACACTATTCCACTAGCCTTCCACAACATCATTGACAGCAGGAACTCCAAAAATCACGTAAGGAGGCCACAAAGCACCTATCTTCTGATCTCTCTACTATCTCTAATTAAGGCAAACAAATACTATGCACTGATATAATATGCTTAGCAGGACATTCGCTGCGTTCGCCCAGGCACTTGGTACTTTCCTGATAAACACATTATATTAGCTACATATCTTTACATACCGGTACATGCCTGGAATCATTCAGAACTTGTAAATAGGTAATCGTGATATCACTACTGTGTTTAATTTCGCATTATCCAGGTTATTGTATTTTTCTCCTCCTTCTCCAACTCCCCCTTTTCCTCTTCCTTCTCCTCCTCCTCCTACTCCTCCTCCTTATCTCGTATTCTTCTATAACTCCCTTGTG
>CM064505.1:17931083-17980425 GCA_032716605.1 Paralithodes platypus
GGGCATCGTATATCTGTGACATTATTGCACTCATTGGCCCTTTTGCAATAATCTCTCTCTCTCTCTTAGACACACACACGCAAACAAAAGTATCGTACATCTGTGGCATTATTGCTCTCATTGGCCCTTTTGAAATAATCTCTCTCTCTCTCTCTCTCTCTCTCTCTCCGTCTCTCTCTCTCTCTCTCTCTCTCTCTCTCTATATATATATATATATATATGTATATATATATATATATATATATATATATATATACAGTATATATATATATATATATATATATATATATATATACAGTATATATATATATATATACAATATTTTCGGTTGTCTGTGTGTGTGTTCTTAATAGGCGGCCGCAGTTTTGGACCTGGGGAGCTGAAACTTTGCATGTGGGTGTCAATTGACCTGGGTCAGGTCATAGAGGGGGTGAGGCCACGATCGGAGGTCGTTTCGAGGCCGAAATTGAAAAATAAAAATGAAAACAAAATGAAAAAATGGCCGTTTGGGGCAGAAGGAGGCCTCCCATCGAAATGGTGTATGGAACGAAAGTTGTTCGCAGCCCCCCAAAATGGGGGTACGGATGAGGTCAGATCCAAAATCGGAGGTCATTTAACGGCCGAAATCGAGGTCGCCGTTTAATGAGGCACAGGGAGGTCGAGGCCGGTGATTATGGTAGTAGTAGTATTGTGATGATTGTGGTAGTAGTGATTGATGATGGTGAATATGGTAGTTGTAGTGGTGATAGTAGTGATGGTGATTATGGTGATTACCCGGGCAACGCCGGGTACCCCTGGTAGTTCAGTATATTTTGATAGAACTAAACTTAAAGATGCCCTTAAATTCCTCCTTTTCAATACTTATGTTAGATTCGGGCCCTACATTTTCAAACAAATATTAGGAATTCCTATGGGTGGAAATGCTAGCCCTTTAATTGCAGACTTATTCTTGCTTGCTTTAAAATTTAAATTTATGAAAAACTTAGTTGACAGTAAACAAGAAAAATAACATCCCAGAAAAATTAGTACTTGCTAAATTGTTAAATAATATTAGTAGATATATTGATGATATTCTTGTTTGTAATATGTTAAATTTTAATCAAGTCGCTATACAAATTTATCCAAATTCCATCCCCCTCACACAAGGTAACGGAAATGATTAAGTGGAAAATGTTCTTGATATAAATATACAGATTGTTAATGAACAGTGCACACTTAAAATATACAACAAAGTTGACGATTTTAATTTTAACGTAATAAACTTTCCTTTCCCTAATAGTAATATCGATAGTAAAATAACTTATAATTGTTTTTATTCCCAGCTAATAAGATTTTGTAAAATATGTACCAGAGTAGAAGACTTTTGGGATAGAGCTAGGTTACTATACAGACTCTTTGTAGACAGAGGTTTTGTTGCAAGTAAATTGTTGCATAAATTTAATCTTTTTAAGGTCAATTATTGTGACTATTTTAAAATTTTATATCCATTTTAATCAAGCATTATCTTCTATATTATTAAATCAGTTCGTGTGTCTGTTTGTCTGTCTTTGTGTACTTTATAGGCGGCCGCAGTTTTGGACCTGGGGAGCTGAATCTTTGCATGTGGGTGTCAATTGACCAGGGTCAGGTCATAGAGGGGGCGAGGCCACGATCGGAGGTCGTTTCGAGGCCGAAATTGAAAAAAATATGAAAAAATTGGCCGTTTGGGGCAGAAGGAGGCCTCCGATCGAAAAGGTGTATGGAACGAAAGTTGTTCGCAGCCCCCCAAAATGGGGCAAAATGGGGGTACGGATGAGGTCAGATCCAAAATCGGAGGTCATTTAGCGGCCGAAATCGAGGTCGCCGTTTAATGAGGCACAGGGAGGTCGAGGCCGGTGATTATGGTAGTAGTAGTATTGTGATGATTGTGGTAGTAGTGATTGATGATGGTGATTATGGTAGTAGTAGTGGTTGTAGTAGTGATGGTGATTATGGTAGAATTTAAACCCGGGCAACGCCGGGTACCCCTGCTAGTATATATATAATATATATATATATATATATCTGTTTCTCACACACACATACACAAAGGTATCATATATCTGTGACATTATTGCACTCATTGGCCCTTCCTCCTTCTTCCTCCTCCCTCATCTCTCTCATTTTAGTTTAACAAAGTGCAGACTAAGAGGGGACCTAATTCAAGGGTTGAATATTACTAAAGGTGTTATGCCCTGATTTTATACAGGATTAACAATTGGATATGGTGAGTTCTACTCCACTGGGGCTTCCAAATTCAAATATGCACATATAATATGAAAGGAAAACAGAGGATAAGTATATCACAAGATATGGTTTAATAATACAGCTTTATTTCTCTTGTATATTATAATGGAGAAATAATCTGAAACTGAAACATATAGAAAAACACTTATCACTGCCAGTGAAAAATAGCACTATATTCTTGTTCTTGTTAGGGGGACCCGCAGAGGGCTGCTCTCGGGCAGCATGATATGCGGGGGCTGTGCAGGGGAATTATGAGAGGGATAGGATCTGGTCAAGGATTAGGGAGATAATGAATAGTGATCCTATTTCTAAATGCATGAAGAGTGGGGCTATTAACTATGTGAGATGGGAGGTGATTCCACTCTTGGATGCTGCGGGGAAAAAATGAATATCTGAATATGTCCGTGCTTCCCTGATATGTGTGGTATTTTAAGTTGTGGCTGCGTCTCGTAAATCGTATGTTTGTACGATGTAAATATGTATTTTTATCTGTGTCTGCTAGATTGTTTGTGATTTTGTATAACATTTGTTGTCTGTGTATTTGTCTTCTTGTTAGAAGGGGGTCTAGTTTAATGTCTTGTTTGAGCAAAGTGACTGATGTAGTATGTCTGTAATCACGTCTGATCCATCTTGCAGCTTTGTTTTGTATGGCCTCTAATTTATTGATATTATTGTGAGTGTGTGGATCCCAGACGGTGTCGCAGTATTCTAAGTGTGGCCGAACTAGTGATTTGAAAGCTTGAATTTTGATGTTTGAGTTACACTTTGTGAGATTTCTGCGAAGGAAGCCCAGGGCCCTATTAGCCTTTGCTCTGACGCCTCTCGTGTGGTCCACCTCATGTCCGCTGAGATGTGGACCCCCAAATATTTATGGGAGGGAACAGTATCTAAAGGGGTATTGTGAAGTTTGTAAGGGAATGGAATAGTTTTACTGGAACGAGTGATGCAAATATGATGGCACTTGTCAGGTCTGAACGTCATCTGCCACTTGGCTTCCCACTGTTCAAGCGCAGTTAAGTCGTCTTGTAGTCGGAGGCAATCGTCCCCATTAATAATTGGTCGGTAAACTAAGCTATCGTCTTCAAAAAGTCTAGTAGTAGCAGTAAGAGATAGTGGAAGGTCATTAATATATGAAAGGAAAAGTAGGGGGCCCAAGATGATGCCCTGTGGGACCCCAGATGTTACAGATACAGAAGAAGAATGACAGCCCTCGAGAACAACACGTTGCTTACGATTAGGTAGAAAAGTCTTAAGCCAGTGAAGAAGTGGTCCTCGGATGCCATAATAATCTAATTTTGCTAGAAGTCTCTGGTGTGGGACTTTGTCGAAGGCTTTGGCGAAGTCAAGTACTATGGCGTCTACTTGTCTAATTTTGGGGTCATTAAGGGATCGGGAAATATCATGTGTGGTCACCAGTATCTGAGTTTCGCACGTCCTCTTAGGTCGAAAGCCGTGCTGTGCGTCAGTAAGTATATTTAACCTATCAAAATGGTCCATGATATGTCGGTGGAGGATATGTTCTAAAATTTTGCAGGGAACTGAGGTAATTGAAACGGGTCTATAGTTGACAGCGAGGGTTCTGTCTCCGGATTTGAAAATTGGTGTCACATTCGCCAAAAGCCAGTCATTGGGAAGTTCTCCGGTGTCTATAGTCTGCGAGAATATAACCTGCAGGATAGGAGCAAGAATAGCAGCATTCCCCTTAAGTATCCTGCAAGGTATATTGTCTGGTCCAGTCGCTTTGTCAGGGTCTACCTCAGATAAAAGTTTCTCGATTCCACGGGTGTGTAAAGTCAGTGGAGGTATAGGTAGGTGTGGTGATGGTGACAGTTCCGGCAAGTCTGCATGTTCTTGTGTAAATACTGACTGGAACTGTGAATTAAGTTCATGTGCTTTATCTTGTGGGAGTGTGACCAGGGAATCGTTGTGTCATAATGTTGTTATGCCAGTCGAGTCTTGCTTGCGTGCTTTGAAGAAGCTGTAGAATTTGTTGTGGTTTTGCATGTTGTTTGAGAGGAAAGTGTTTGTGTAGTTAGTTTCTGCTTGTTTAATTTCTCGTTGTAATGTTTCTGGGTATTTTTGTAGTGTTCCCAGTGTTCTGTATCGTTGTATCGTTTAGCTGTCTTGTACGCTTTTACCTTGTTTCTATGTAGTCTTCTTAATTGTCTATTGAACCAAGGTGGAGACTGGTTACATGTAACAGTTTTCTTGGGTATGTGTTTGTCCATTGTGTCCTGAATAAAGTCACGAAGTCTAGTCCAGTTAACCTCTACAGTATTAGCTATTGGGTTGTTGTCAAGGAAGGTGTCTCTAAAGTTAGCTAAGTCCTTGGAGATGGCTTCCATGTCAGCTCTGTTGTACTGGTATATCTTTCTGGGTAGTTGTGTCTGTATGTTAGGTTTAATGTTTGCGTCAATGAGTACAATGTCGTGATCACTAAGCCCCGGCAAGACCCGTGTTCGTGTTATAAGTGAGGTGTTGTTCGTAAGGAACAAGTCTAGTATGTTGGATGTGACCCCATGTCTTATGTTAGGGTTATTTCTTGCTACACTAACTTGCGTACGTGTTGTTTCGAGTACTGTTTGTGAGAGTGAGTGGGTGTTGATTATGTCAATAAATGTTTCATGTAATGATCTTCTGTCAGTCTGTGGTAATATAATTTCGCTGCCATGGTTGTCATTTTCCAGTGTCGTGTATGCTGTCCAGTTAATGTCCGGTAAGTTGAAGTCTCCAGCCAACCATATATTTTTGGAGGGGCCAATTTTAGATAAACATTCGTCAAGGGACTGCAGGTATTCTACGTTAGAATTAGGGGGCCGGTAAAATGATCCTATATATAATGTCCTGCAGCCCTCTGTCTGTGCTTTAATCCATATAATTTCTGAGTCCGCGCTAAGTTCTGTGGCTAGTGTCGCAACTAGTCCTGGCTTTGTCGCTATCAAAACTCCGCTATGGTCCCCGTCCTGTCTGTCTTTCCTGTGTAGAGTCAATTTATAGGGACTGTCCATCGGGAAGACTTCATTGTCCAATATGTCAGGGTTGAGCCATGACTCTGTCCCTATAATAATGTCAGGGTCATAGGTGTCTAGGGTGTGGTGAAAAGCGGCTCGTTTGTTAATTATGCTGCGGAAATTAATGATTAGTGCTCTGAGCTTGGAGGGTTCCTTTATGAGGGAGTTTTCGGGGGAGGTTGTGGTAGAGGAGTGAATAAAGGCAATAGGGGAGTTGGGTGGTGTTATGGGTGTTATGGATAAATGGGGTTTATGGGTAGGATGGTTTGGAGTAGAATGATTTGGTTGATGTGGTGTCAGGGAAGTCATGTCATGCGGTCAGTTATGTGTGGGGGAGGAAGAGTCTAAGTCTTGCCTAAGTCTAAGGGGGGTGTTAGCTAAAGGGGAGATAAGGTGATTCGGTGGTGTTGATGGTCGCGGAGGGGAAAGTGTAAATTCGGGGATGCTAAATCAATTGGAAGTGGGTATAGGGTTATGGGAAAGGGAAGCACTGTAGTTTGGGGCTCCACAATCCCAGCAGATCCACGAGAGACTTTGGCCCTCCAATCCGTCGAACGCTGTCGTGAAGTCCCCAACACAGCTGATATGGTACCAGCCATGGTGGACGGAGTCTTCACAACGGCGGTCGCACTGGATGGCCCGTTGCCCCCACTTTACCGCACGCCTGCATATTTGGCATGGGAACTTAGGGGCACGCGGGCCAGGGTTGACCAAAGCCCCAGTGTCACCACACACAAGAAGCAGCAGCAAGAAGCCTCTAAACTTTATTTTGTTATTATAATTAGGTCTAAATTTTGTAGTGGCTGGCCCTAGGCCAGCCACTACAAAATTTAATTCACCAAGTGTGTGTACGTGTTTCTGTACATATAAGTGTCAGGCAATAGTGAATGTGAGATTTGTATGTGGTTACAGCTATGGTGTTCATCGTTGTTTGTGTTGTAGAATACAAAAATAGTGTTGATTGTGTACAAAAGTGTGGATAATAGTGTAAATGTTGTTTTGTGGTTGTGAGGATACATTGTAACAGCACGGGCATAAAATACACACTGACTCCGAGCACAATCGCGGATCTAGATAGGGAGCACCTATTGGAGAACAACTTCACTAAATCGTCGAGATAGTTTTTAAGACACTCGAGTAGATGATGGGGTAGTATTTCTTGGTAGTGAGTGGCTACTGTCGCTTTCTGTAGAACTGTCACGGTGTTTAAAGTTCAAGGTCAAGCACCCCTACGTGTATGCGGCGGGGTCCCTTAGAAAATGGGGCGTCACGGGTAACTCTAAAATATTTCCTTGGCAGTTTGATAAATTCGGCTGAGTCCTTGAAACCGAAATAATAGAGAAATATATATAAATTCTAATTAGATTCGCTGATGAATGGTAAGTTATTGACCCGTCTCACTCGTACTATAGGGGAGTACAACTCGTAGCTTTAGGACCCGCTTATTAAGTCCAGGGCGGATTTATACACTTTTAAGTCACTTTTGGAAGGGACTCTGCTTATTCTAATCACTTGATTCTTTACCCACTAGTTGTCACTCTATCTTCTTCTCTTGGTCTTCCGGCGTGGTAACTTCTCGATGGATGTCTCCGGTGAACACGTCTGGAGGTGATTGGGTTTCGTTGGCTGCTTCCCTGTAGGCCGTCTAGGTGGGTCGGCTGTGTGAAGTAGTTACAGATGGGTTGATTGGGCTTGAGATCTTAAGTATGGCTCCGTAATATATAGTAACCGTCTGGCGAATTACTGTTGGGCACCATACCGAACTAACGCGAGTATTTCAGAGGTAGGAGAAACTACTCGACTGTTCTGACCAGTATATCAACCGTTGATGAAGACCTGTTAAGGTACTCTCGGACTAGGATCTTAAATATCGAGTCTTATGTGGTCGATATCGGACGAACGCAGTAATTTCAGTGGAAGTGATCTTACTGTCTGCCCTGATCTTTATGAGAGGTTCGGGGGACCCGGGGCGGTGTTTAAACCTTTAAGTTACACAGTCATATGGGAGGCCACAGACTCAGTGTACCAAGGACTTGTCTCTGCAGAGTGCCCGTGAGGGTATCTCGCCAAGCCCTATCTCTAACACAGCGGTCTCAGAGGTGTTGAGATTACCTGTGCTGAGTGGCAGTGTTTCACTTTAAACAGGGAACCAATAGAGAGGGCGGCAGGCCGTAGTCTCTCTAGTTTTCACTGTCGAAATTGGGACCTCGCGGGGGAGTCTATGTTACGTCCGCAGGCCGAACGATAACAAAGTTCCTCAACAATGACACTGGAGTTTCCGGCAGTGGTCACTTTGACACAGGGAACTAATAGAGAGGGCGGCAGGCCGTAGTCTCTCTACTTTTCACCGTGGAAAAGTGGAACCTCGCGGGGGAGTCTATGTCATGTCGGCAGGACGAACGATGACAAAGTTCCTCAACAAGGACACTGTGGTTTCCCACTCTAGAGTTATTGTGACAAGCCACAACTATCGACAACTTGAGAGTCTTGGAAGAAATATCGGCAGGCCGTACACATTCTTCCTCGACTAACCAGTCGCCGCCTAAGTATGGTATCTGCGTCAGCTAGGCAGGCCCGGGTCCAACGAGATCCCTATGTTAGGGTTGGTAGTTAACGGGGACTTGAAGTCTAAGAAGAGATATCGGCAGGACGTACACACTCTTCACTAGACACACTAGTCACTAGAAACCCAGCCTAAGCAGGGTATCTACGTCAGCTAGGCAGGCCCGGGTCCAACGAGATCCCCGTTTTAGGGTTTTGCAGACAGTATCAGGACTTTCCGGCAGGCCGTAATAGTCCAACTGAATGGAGAGCAATGTTTAAGCTTTCTTAAGTGACTAACTTTTTATGAAGCCTCGACAATTGCCTGACTTTCCTCAAAAATCTTGAACTGGTATTGCGGATTACTGAGTGCCCTCCTGTGATACCTTTAAGATGGTAAGGGCATGGGGAGTTCTCTTAGATGGGGTCCTTGAACCCTTCTTACACTGCTGGTCGGGTCTCCTTTAATAAAAGGTAATTACTCGGTGGTTGTGTGATGAGTAAGGTCAATTAATGTCCCTAGAATAGGCTACTTCATCAGGGTTAAGTTATAAAATCATAGGGGGTTGGGGTTACTTCAATAGAACTCTGAAAAACAATAATAGTGGGGGAAATGAAGGAATTCCGAGTTTCTAGCTCTCGGGGAGGATTGGTGAGTGTCGCGATGCGTGGGCGACAGTGTTATTCTTTCTCCCTCTTTCTCGTGGTGGTGTTGGCTAGGGTTTACTACTGCTCGTGGTTGCTAGTAATTTTTGGCATCAGAATATATAAATCTCTCCCGGCATGGTGGTGTCTACAGGGTTGTGTACGTATCTACCTTCCTGGTTCGTGTTGGTAGGTCTGGGTGTACACCAGGTGTGTGCACCAGGTATTTAACGTCCTCCTTCTTTCTCGGGTGGTGTTGGCTGGGTTTTACTACTGCTCCTGGTTGATAGCAATTTTTGGCAGAAGAATATAGAAATCTCTCACGGCATGGTGGTGTCTACAGGGCTGTGTACGCATCTGTCTTCCTGGTTCATGTTGGTAGGCCGGCGTGTACACCAGGTATTTAAACGTCTGGAGCGCCCCCTCTTGGGGCGCGGGAGTAGCAGATCTCCCGCGCTATTTTACCTGGGGATGAGGATTTCCAGGGGACTCTTATATAGAAAGAAGCAGGTGTGATTTGTATAACTAGTAAACTAGTTGAAGAATGAAAAAAAAAGGCATGTGTGTCAAATGTGTGGAAAACAAGGTTCCGGGGTCTATTGAAGTATAGGTTCACATCTTATTGCATAACAAAGTTTTCATACAGGCATACAATGGATTCATCTGGCATTGATTTCTTCGGTAGTGAAGATTCTCTTAATAATACTTCTCAAATTCCCCCCCCGGAGTATAGTGTGGGTTGGGGGAGAACCGCCAATACAAGAATACATGAATTATTATTTTCCCATCTCTCTGGAGTATAATGTGAGTTAGGGAGAACAGATACACAAGAATACATGGTTGATCATAAGGTTGGTTTATTTTTGGTTACATAGGTGTAGGATAATATTATGAAATTAATTACAATGGTAACCGGCTTTAGAATGGTTGGCTAAATAGTACCCTCCTCTTCGTGGGGGTATTATACTTGATCTCCCGACCTGGTGTGGTGGGGCATTGACTCGTTGGCGAGCTCCTCCGTCTGCGTTCTAGCGTGACTTGTTCTGGCGGGACTTGTTCCAGTGTGTCGCGACTCGTCGGCTTGGAGTATTGCTTTTCGCCTTCTTCTGTTTCTCTTGGGGTACGAGCGAGGCTTCTGTCTGGCGTTTTCGCAGTATTTTAAAAGGCATTGACAATATGAATGTCAACAAATACTTCACAATTGATCACGCAAATTACACTAGAGGAAATGGTTGTAAGAAAATTGGAAAGCCTTTTAAGGTAGCTCAGACGGTATTGTGCAGCATAATTTACTGGTTCGGCTCAATGGTTTAAGGAGGGGGTTTAGTTTGCTCTCTAATCCTTTATCAAACTATAAAAAACACCCACAAGACCCCTCATCGATATTTAAATTGTACATTTTTCGGTAGAAAAATGTCCCGGCCGAAGGCCGATTATTCTTCAAATACAGGCTCGCTATCGCTCGCCAGGAAAACAAATAGACACCTAAATGGCACAAAAGTTCTTAATATTGGCAAAGAAATGGGGCAAAAGGTATGAAAATCGCCAAACTAATGGGACAAATGTCTTGAAATCTCAAAACTAATAGGGCTAAGCATGAGGGAGGAGGAGTCGAAAAACCAACTGCCTCCCCTTAATTCACGTGAGGCGAAACATTTCTTTTTTAATCAAGTGGTAAACTTATGGAATGGGCTAGCTAATATTGTCATAGAGTGTAGTTCTGTTCAAACTTTCCAAAATCGTCTAGACAAATATCTCGCTCTTAATTGGGTAGTGCTTGGTTTTCGGTCAATATATATATATTTATTTATTTATTTTTGAGTATCTTCGCTAGACCTCCAAGCTTAGAAAAACACCCCTTAGATAAATGTGTACATTTTTCGATAGCAAAATGTTCCGGCCAAAGGCCGGTTCCTTCTAAAATTAGAGGCTCGCTTATCTATATTTTGTGTTTATTGTTGCCTGATTGAGTTTACTATTATCATATGCACTGTGCTCGATGTGTTCCTGTCGAGGAATATTCCAAATCTAAATATCCTAAATTTGGATTGTTTATAGATAAAACTGAAGCTTGTTAGATTACAACCTGGCATAACACTGGTGGCAGCGCGGTGTCTCGATACGGCATATCAGCACTTTTGTGTGGTTATTGGTAAACTTACTAGTACTCAATCAGCATCATAACACAACATTCATCATAGCAACGAAAACACTCGATATCCCGGCATTCAAGCCAGAGGAGTATGATATAAATACGTATATGGAAATAGTCAAACCGGTCCTGGACATGACGTTCGGGAACGAAGACGCTTCCAAGATTTACACAGTGGTAATGAAGTTAGGGAAGTACGCAGCTAAGGTATCAGGGTATGTGCGTGACAATATGCCTGGTTTAACCTGGGCACAATTTGAGTCATGTGAAAATAGCGATCAACCCAGTCCTTGGCTAAACCATTGCGGCCCGTAAATTCCATGAAGTGAAAGATGCGGGAGATTTGGAAGACACGATCAGCCAACTGACCCAAATAGCCATAACCGCTTTCCCTGAGGAAACCATAGCTCAGAGGAAGAAAATAGTGTTCAAGGCATTAGTGAGAATTTTGCCTGAACCAGCCTACCAATTACGACAATGATATACCAGTCATAAGGCGTATTATGGCTCTGAGAAAAACCAGGGAACAGAACAAGTTCGCCGTCATCAGCAAGGTTACAACTCACCCGTCGTCAGTAACCACAGCTGGTCCTATGGCACCAAGAGCCAGCGACAAAGCTGAGGAATGGGCCAGGATTCGCCCCGCCAACTGGAAACCCTGTAATGAACAGTGCGTATTAACCTCTTTAAAAATGTAATTTACGGAACTGACCAAGAGAAGGACCCAGTCACTTAGTTGGTGGGCTCAGATTCCCGGGATCATCCCAGACAAGTAGCTACCATAACCGAAGATGGAACTGCAGGTATTGGAAGCTGCAATGAAGAAGAGGAATTTGAAGAAATCGAACCAGTAGTGACTACTACTACTGGTGACCTGGATTTTTGAGCCGCCTCCGCACACAAATAGTCGTCAGAATAGCGGGGGCTCATGAGGGGACAAATCCAGACAATCTTCTCATCTACAGAAAAATCACCCTAAATGGGCTGAAAGTCCGATTTCTTATTGAAACGGAAGCTCCCCGTTCATGTCTCTTCTTTCATTTTTTCCGACAACACCGTAAAGCTTTCGGTGCTATCCAACCTTCTTCCATTGTATTAGTAAGTGCTAAAGGATGATATAATTCCAAATTTCGGACAGATTCTTCCTTTATATGTTAGTACCCCTGTCCCATACCATGGAACTGATCATTCATTCATGATTTATGATCCCAAAGAGACCAAGTACGATGGATACTTGGGGATCGATCTACTCACTACATTGAGCGCCTTCATAGATTGCGGAAAGAGAACACTGACGTTCTCATACCCCCTCCAATAAAAAGAAAAAAAAGAACGACCCTAAATACGTCACAAAAACCAAAACCCTCCATACCACCCCGACTAAGCTTTCCTCAGCCAAGCCCAGCCTCCCTACTACTCACCTCATCCAAGCCATCCAGAATAACTAAAACATACCAAAGTCCACAGTATTAACTTCCCCTCAAACAACCAAGGCTTCAAACCTCAGTCCCCAAGTTGTAATCAAGCAGGAAAACTTGAGTAAACCTACCACTTGTCTCCCCCAGACCACTCAAGCTGTCACATCCAAACTAGTGACACTGCCCCCTCACCATGAAAGATGGGTACCCATTATACCCACCTTACCTGGGGATGCCATCATGACCCCTCACCTCCAAACCCCTTTGGTAGGGACTGCCTGACCGCTCCAAGCCTCATCTCAAGTGGAATTAACTGCATCAAGATAGCAAACATATCAGATCAGCCGATTACCTTACCCAAAGGGTTAGCCATTGGGGAACTTGAATCTTACGAGGAAGAACTTTCTGTACCGACAGACAAGACCCCCCATACTCCTCTTCCCCTACCTGATATTCCTTCCCATCTTAACCCTCAACAAAAAAACGATCTGAAAAATTTAATGACCACCTACCAAGACATATTTGCTACTTCTAACCGAGACACCGGGAAAACTAACGTACTTCACCACCCTATACATACTGTGGGACAACCTATCAAACAACCCATCAGGAGAAAAAACCCGATCTAAAGGCAAGAAGAAGAGTCCCAAGTCGAGGATATGTTAGCCACAGGAGTTGTAAAACACTCCACCAGCCCCTGGTCTTCTCCGGTAGTACTCGTCCGTAAGAAAGACGGATCCACCCGGTTTTGTATTGACTACAGACAGTTGAACGACGTCACTATCAAGGATGCTACCCCACTACCCAGGATAGATGACTCACTAGACTCCTAATTAGGAGCAAAATGGTTCACTACCCTGGATTTACAAACAGGACATTGGCAAGTACCAGTCCTCCCAGAACATCAACAAAAGACCGCATTTTCCACAAGTCAAGGGAGATTGTATGAATCTACAGTGTTACCCTTTGACCTATGCAAAGGCCCTGCCACTTTCTCCAGGTTAATGGCATCTATATTACAAGGATTAACCTGGGAGACATGCCTGGCCTACTTAGACAACATAATAGTGTTCAGAAAAACCTAGGAGGAACACCTACAGAGATTAAAACAAGTATTCCAGAGGATTCGAGAAGCCAATCTTAAACTCAAACCATCAAAATGTACTCTAGCCAAAATGGAAGTCAAATTTCTTGGACATGTTGTGTCAGAGGAAGGAATTGCCCCAGACCCTGACCAACTAGATGCCATTAACACTGTTATGACCTGGGCTACGAATAAAAAAAGGGCACTCAATGATTGGACTAGTAATAGGGCACTATGCAACAACGGTACGCTAGATCCAAACCCTCAAACTTATATGCCGGCGAACAAAAACACCTATACCCTCCAGAGGTAATCTGCGATAACGGGGTATCCTTAACTGGGCATAAATGTACTCTACTTCAGGCAACCCCACACTGGTATAGCCTGATAACAAACAAGATGCAAGTTACGTTAAAATGCATAAAAAGGAATCTATGGAAAGATCAATTAAATCACTGCAAGATTAAATACAATAAAAAGATGCTTCAATACAGTTACTCTAAATAACAATAAACTCTTCACTCCTATCTGAAAGAAAGTGAAGTATAGTCCTACAGCATAGACCTGGAAACTTCTGAAGAAAGTCTGATGCCCATAAGATGCTCGTATCTTAAACTATATAAAGGCAGGAGGCAGGACACCACACGTGTAAACTGAATACACTAAAAGATAGGACATCTAATGTTAACTGACACGAGAATACTATAAATGCGCAACGGTAGCAATGCTCGACACTAAAAGAAGTACTTTCTCATCAACGAAACAGTCTGCTATGGTTGTGCAACTCAACAACAACCTAAACTAATAATTGCTGTGAATAATAATGCGTACATATCAAAGAACTTTATTAAATACTAATAAGTGTCTACTCGATTAATAATGTCTAGCTGGAATACTCTAGGTAAGGAACTGTGGTTGAGCAAGACAGGCTCGTAGCCTAGCGATGTCCTTCAGACTGCATCCTTTAAATTACGTTAATTGACTAGGGTGCTCTCTTGATAGATCCAGATCACAAGTATCTGGTTCTATCCTGGCGACCCTCTAAAGACAAGCAAAGAGGCAGCAAAGTGTGGAACTGGAACAGGCCAAAACCCTCAGTCAACACAATGCTGCACTCGCAAAGGACGCAAGCGAAAAGACAACACAGGCTACCACAGGACCGGTCGAAGTCGTGTAGGTATAAGCAAACCATACACACATCGGAGACAACGACTACAGTTACCTTATCCCAGTCTAGCATTAAATAAAAGAGCAGGAACACTTAATCAATAATGGAGACACACTAAGTTCCCAACCTCTACTAACTAAGAACCCTCAAAACCTATTCTAAGTACATGTAAATATCTCTGAGGACGGCGCATACAATACAATGGGCCGGCTATGGAAACCGTATGCAGAACCCAAGGGGACAAGTAATTGAATAAAGGTGAGAAGCAATTGAAAAGAAAAAGGTCAGAGAGAGAGACAGTGGTAAAGGGGGTGATCGGGAGAGAGTATGCAAAGGGATGTTAGAAGCGTGAGCGCCAAGCCTGTCCTGAGGAAAACAGCTCCTGGGAACCCTCATGGAGGAGGTTAGTTACACAGGAGCCGCAAGGGCGCGATGGTCGGCCAATCACGGGCCGAGACGTCACAAGGCAGCAGGCCCCTAGGACGCGCCAGGATCCGCCAGCCAATCAAGGGCGCGGGAAAGCCTGCGCGAGAGCGGGAAAACTCCTCCGAGCGAGGGAGGCAGCACATACATACACACTCACATACTACTACCATGCTGCCTCTATCGCTCTTTCTCCTTAACTTTACACAATGCATCTTATATTCTATTAATGATATAAAATATTTCCCGTTGTCACAGACGAAAACAAAGACCACCACTGGACAGTCTGTGACAATGCGAGCACAAGGAAAGAAAGAACAACATTCTCGGATAACTGTAGCCCATTTCGATGTCCTTGGCGAGCGCTAGTGGCTAACGAGAGGCGATTCTGCCCAAGCTGATAGACGTCACACCCCGCCCAAGATATAGTACGCTCAACATTAGGCGAGCACCATATTTGACAAGGCAGAATGCCGACAAGACCCGTCACACATAGCCACTCCACCAGAAATGAAATGCAAAGCTCAATTCTTACATAAAACAGCATATTGACATAAAGAAAATCTTATAACCCCTCCCAAACACAATAGTATAATTTTAGCCTGCTATGCTTCCTGAGCGAGCTTCACAGAGCCCAGCCTACTAAGTGAAAGACAAGTTCAACTTAGGATTTAGCTATAACATGGCAACTTATAATTAACTATCAAAAAGAAAGACATTATATGTGATTTTTTGTATTTAATTTTAATTTTGTTTTTGACGGCTGCTCTACAGGGGCAAGCCTGATTTTTCTCCACTCAAACCCACACACCTGTGGTGATCTACGCCGGATCCTCCACCCTCGACAAACAGTCTGCAATCACATTCTCACAACCGGCAATATGGCGAATGTCTAGATTGTATTCTTGCAACATGAGTGACCAACATGTCAGCCTCATAATCCGGTTGTGGAATTGGTTCAGAAATTTAAGAGGGTGGTGGTCGGTATAAATCACCACGACTGGCCCGTAGGCAGGAACATATACTTCAAAGTGCCTGAGCGCCAACACTATTGCCAGCAGTTCTTTCTCCACCACAGAGTAGTTTTTCTGACCTGAATTAAACTTATTGGAAAAGACACTGAGTGGATGCTCCAAACCTTCCTCGTCTGTTTGCATTAAGACGGCACCAGCCCCTACACCGCTGGCATCTGTTGCCAGCTGGAATGGTCTTTCAAAGTCAGGGGCCCTGAGGATTGGGTGAGAGCATAGTAGGTGCTTGACCAGCGAAAAAACCCTTTCACACTCAGGTGCCCACTTGAACTTTTTGTCTTTTGCTAGTAAATCTGTCAGAGGAGCTAACACAGTAGAATAACCCTGAATCAAACGGCGATAGTAACCGATCATGCCCAAAAATCTCATGATCTGCCGCTTGGTGGACGGCCTGGAGAACTGATTAATAGCCTGTATCATGTTTGGGGGGGGGGGGGGGGGGGGGTACACCTGGCCTAACCCGACCACAAACCCAAGATACCGTACAGTTGCCCGGACAAAGTCGCACTTGCCCAGATTGACCACCAAGCTGGCCTCACTGAGCTTCCGAAACAAGGCTTCTATGTGCTCACACTGACTCTCAAAGTTGTCATCGTAGATTATAACGTCATCTAGGTAGACAGTGCAGTTAGGGATGTCAGCTACTAACTCGTTCATAAGACTCTGGAAGGTTGCTGGGGCATTTTTAAGGCCATACGGCATCACATTGCAACGGTAGGTGTTCCCATCAACCACAAACCCGCACACCCCCTTCGCCCGCTCAGACAAGGGCACCTGCCAGTAGCCTTTCACGAGGTCTACCTTAGTTAGAAACTGTGCCTTACCAATCTTGTCTACACTATCGTCAACACGGGGAAGGGGATAAGCATTGGTGGGAGTCAACCCGTTCAATCTCCGAAAGTCAATGCAGAAGCGAACCTTCCCGTCAGGCTTGGGCTGCAGAGTGACAGGAGATGTCCACCTAACTGCCCCCTTCTCAATCAACCCCCGTTCTAACATATACTCTAACTCCTCTCTGAAGGCTGGGAGTTTAATGGGTAGAATTCTGTAGGGTACTGATTTAAAGGGGGGGTGATCTCCCACGTCCACATCATGCACCACTCGAGTTGTGAGGCCTGGATGCTCTGCAAACACAGTGGGGTATGAAGCAAACAGGTGCTGCACGGCTACACGCTGTTGCTCAGGCAGGTGCACTAGAGCATCGTCAGCCACCTCTCTGGAGTTCCCCGCCCACTGGTTAGCAGAGACATGACACTCCCAGTTATCTTCCACCTGGGCTTCACTGTCTCTCACTCCTTCTCCACCATGACCGCTGCAGGTCAACACAGGGACAGCGAAAGGCTCAGGGGGGCGCCTCACAAACTCTTTCACCAGATTCACATGGCACAGCTGATTCTTTTTACGCCTATCTGGAGTAGCCACAAGATAGTCTAGGTCAGAGATCTTCTTTACCACCTTATAAGGACCAGCATACTTAGCAGACAACGGATGACCTGGCAGAGGTAACAAAATCAACACCTCCTGCCCCACCTTAAACTCCCGGAGTTTTGTCTTCTCATCGTACCTGTCCTTCATCAGTGCTTGCGACCCTACCAAATTCCTACCTGCCAACTCTAGGCTTCTCAGCATTCTCTCTCTGCTCTCGAGGACATACTTTAACATGGAACATGGTTTTGCTATGCCCTCCCAGATTTCTCTAACCATGTTGAGGGGGCCTCTGACCTGATGTCCGAAGACTAACTCATTGGGACTGAATCCGAGGCTTTCACCAGGTACCTCCCGAGCAGCGAATAAAACATAGGGCAACCCAAGATCCCAATCCTTGCCATTTTCAACACAGTAGCAACGCAGCATGCTTTTCAGAGTCGAGTGCCACCTCTCCAACACCCCTTGACTCTCTGGGTGATAGGCTGAAGAGACAACTGTACTGATACCGTGCTGCTGCATGGTCTGTTTGGAAAGGTTAGAAGTAAAATTGGACCCTTGGTCTGACTGCAATTCCTGCGGGTACCCGTACCTAGAACAGTACAATAGCAAGTTTCGAACAACAGTCTTAGCAGTACCATTTCGCATGGGTTATGCATCCGGATAACGAGTGGCAACATCCATGATTGTGAGGAGGTACTTGTTGCCTGCACTAGTAGAGGGTAGAGGGCCATCCATGTCGATTATAACCTTACTGAATGGTGGCCCGAATACAGGAATAGGGTGTAACGGAGCCTTGGGAATACATTGGTTTGGTTTACCTACTGTCTGGCAGGTACTGCACATTGCCACCCATGACTCCACATGTGCCTTCATACCTGGCCACCAAAACAATTTCGCCAAGGCGGCTACCGTCTTACATACACCCAAATGCCCTGCCAACGGTACATCATGCGCCAACCTCAGTAGGCTATCACGGCACACACTAGGCACTACCAACTGGTCAACCACTCTCGACCCATCCTCAAAACTCCGTCTGGTATCTAGAAAACGCCTGTACAAAATACCCTCCACACGAAAGAAGTCCCCGGCTTTGCATCCCCGTCCTCCTCAAGTTCGATTGCACCGTTACTACACTTCTGAAGCTCGGGATCACCTAGCTGCAGCCGACAGATATCCGAAGGAGCCAATTTATCGAGGTGCTCCCGGAGCAACTTATGGCCTCCCCCGGTACTGGACTGTTCGATCCTATCTTGCTTGCGTGCGTAACGGTGCTGTATCAGAGTTTTCTGACACCCTACCTCCTCACCAAGTGTGACAGGTTCTGGGGCCACTCCGGACCTTAACATTGGTGCTAATACTGAGTCGCCAAGAAGAGCCGCTGGATCAAAACTCTCAAAACTTTTCCCAACTTTAGCTTTCTCCTTCCGACCGTTCCTCCGCTGGTCTAGAGACTGAGGAATAGGCTGTACACCTTAGATGCACGAGATCGGGTGACAACACACGCCATCTGCTGTAGTTGACACCTCTCGACCAACTCCTGCCCCTCCCTACTCACGTCGGCCGCCCTCTCGGCAACGACTAAGGGTGGAACCTCAGAAGTAGGCACCGCAAAGTCGTTGCCGAGAAGAAGGTCGACGCCCTCTACTGGCAGTTTCTCCACGATTCCCACATCTATCTCTCGTGTCACACCATCAACCTCCAGCTCCACTCGAACCAACGGGTATGACCGTGTAGCATTAATACCCTGCACCACAACTACCCGTGCCGCGTTTATAGGTTGGCCTGTAAAGTTTTTCATCAGAGTCTGGGATGCACCTGTATCACGCAACAACTCCAACCCCTGCTTGCAACCAGCCCAACTCCCGCAGCCACACCCTCTATGGTCGGAAAAAGCATCGCGGACAGGTTTCGAGCCTTCCGGACACTCCTTCACTGGCTGTGCCCCTGCATCTGACGTATCACCCCGGGTAAATGCAGATGACCTCAGAGACACCCCAATGTTGCTAGCCAAAGACACGACTGCTGTAGATTGGTTACTAGGGCAGGAACGTGCAAACTTCCCCTTTTTATGACACTTAAAACACTCTACTTCACCCTTGGACTTCCCCTGAGGTGGGGAAGGGCCCTGACCTTCCTTAACACCTTACGAGCGGCCTATGCGGTTTATTTATGTGTACCGCACAGCGGGGTGTTTTTAGCCAAAATAGGGCTGTTTACGTGATCATTTTCATGCCTAAATAAGACCCAGAACGTAAAACAAGTACCTATCCCTGAAAGGGCATAAACAGAGCTTTCGAATGACACCATAACGATCCTTGTATGATGGATAGTTTTCTTGCAATAACCGTGCAACGCGAGTGCAAAAAGCAGGTAATTCGGTACTTTCAGTACATAATTGAGTATGTAGCGAGTGAGAGAGGGAGGAGGGAGCTGAGATTTGTGTCAGTAGGTTCGCCGCGGTGGTCTGGAGCAGTCATACGCTCGCTAGTCTCCTGCCACCACTTGTCTCTCTCTCTCAGCCACATTACGTGCTGAAATTGCCACTCGACCTATGTCGAGCGCCGCCACATAGTCCAGCTTTATTTAACTCGACTTATGTTGCTCGCCGCTAAATAAGGGTTAAACGGGACGGTTTTCGGTTTGTGATCAAAATTGGTATCATTGCTCTTGCTTTTGTTATTAAATGTTGCATCACTGACTCGGGGGGGTGGAGTGTTGCACCCCTTGTTAACTGCATCGGTCCGTTGTGCAGACCCGCACCCATGAATCAGTGATAATCTCAGGTCAGCCATCTCAGCTGCCTCTTGTAGAGTTTTAGGACGTTTCTCTTTGAGGTTCAAAGTCAGGTCGCCGCGTGTGCATTTAAAAAATTGCTCTAGAAGGAATAACTGCTCAAGCTCTTCGAACGTCGTCACCTTCTCTGACCTCAGCCAATTTCTCAAAGCATCAGACAGTTCCCGGGCATGTTCTAGAAAAGTGCACTCACGACCCTTCGTAACACCCAGAAACTTCAACCTATATGTCTCTGGTTGTAACTCGTACGCCCGCAGAACAGCTTCCTTCAATACCTCATAATCGATGCAAGACTCCAAGGGCAACGCATCATATGCCTTGAATCCTTTGCCAACCAACCTAGAGGAAACAAGGGCTGCCCACTTAACCTCGGGCCATTGGTGCTCCCGGCACTTCTTCTCAAAATGCAGGAAAAACTCGGTGACACCCGACTCGTCAAATGCAGCGACTAACTTAAGAAGGTGCGATAAAGACTGTTCAAGACCTCGATTCCCAGAACCGAGACGGTGCCCTGTCGACTCCACCCGAGACTTCTCAAGCTCTATGTCTGCACAGTACTTCGTAGCCTCAACCTGAAGCTCAGCCTCACGCATGGCTTTTTTCTCCTCAGCCTGAATCTTAAGCTTAGCCATCTCGAGCTGGAAGATCATATCTGGAGTTAAACCTTGAGGAGGAGGAGATGCAACAATTGGAGACCCACCCAGTGATCCACCCAGGGGCAAACCACGCTGCCAGTGACTATCGGCCTGCGGGAACGTACTCGGATACGGTGTTCTAGAGGGAATGATGGGAGTAGAGTGTAGGGGGGGCTTGGCCGAAGCTGCCAAAGCACCCGCTGCACCCTGTGCACTACGCACCCCGCCCAGCACACATGCCACCAGGTCACTTCTCGTCATGCTGCTAGTGCCGACATGCCCCATGACCGTGGCCAAACACTGGAGACCATACCGATCAATCCCCGACACCCGGTCAACAGTAATAGGCATCTCCAGAAACTTCCTTGCATCCTCCTCACTAGTTACTACTCTAATGTCATCTAACAAACCCAGCTTCTGCACCTCAGAGCCTGCTTCCCGTACTGTGTCCTCACTATGCACTGATCCGTTGTTCGACATAGTGTCCACCGGAAATCCTCAACGTTTATAAAACAAAAAAAGTACCTAAACTCTCATGTAGCACTATTCACTCAAAAAATGCTTGAAGACAACTCAAGTGCTATTCTACGTTGCCAAAACAAAAATTCCAACGTGTCCAAAATATTCCTCAAAAAACAAATGTCCAAAAATCCTGCAATTTTTTCTTAGTTCACTAATTTCGCCATTTGGTAGGACGACTAAGATAAGATACTAGGCAAGGTCGCCATTTGTTATGGCGACTAAGATTAGATACTAGGCAAGGTCGCCATTTGTTACGACCGGGGCTACGAATAAAACAAGGGCACTCAATGATTGGACTAGTAATAGGGCACTATGCAACAACGGTACGCTAGATCCAAACCCTCGAACTTATATGCCAGCGAACAAAAACACCTATAACCTCCAGAGTTAATCTGCGATAACGGGGTATCCTTAACTGGGCATAAATGTGCTCTACTTCAGGCTAACCCCCACTGGTATCGCCTGATAACAAACAAGATGCAAGTTACGTTAAAATGCATAAAAAGGAATCTATGGAAAGATCAATTAAATCACTGCAATATTTAATACAATAAAAAGATGCTTCAATACAGTTACTCTAAATAACAATAAACTCTTCACTCGTATCTGAAAGAAAGTGAAGTATAGTCCTACAGCATAGACCTGGAAACTTCTGAAGAAAGTCTGATGCTCATAAGATGCTCGTATCTTAAACAATATAAAGGCAGGAGGCAGGACACCACACATGTAAACTGAATACACTAAAAGATAGGACATATAATTTTAACTGACACGAGAATACTATAAATGCGCAACGGTAACAATGCTCGACACTAAAAGAAGTACTTCCTCATCAACAAAACAGTCTGCTATGGTTGTGCAACTCAACAATAACCTAGACTAATAAATGCTGTGAATAATAATGCGTACATATCAAAGAGCTTATATTAAATACTAATAAGTGTCTACTCGATTAATAATGTCTAGCTGGAATACTCTAGGTAAGGAACTGTGGTTGAGCAAGACAGGCTCATAGCCTAGCGATGTCCTTAAGACTGCATCCTTTAAGTTACGTTAATTGACTAGGGTGCTCTCTTGATAGATCCAGATCACAAGTCTCTGGTTCTATCCTGGTGACCCTCTAAAGACAAGCAAAGAGGCAGCAAAGTGTGGAACTGGAACAGGCCAAAACCCTCAGTCAACACAATGCTGCACTCGCAAAGGACGCAAGCGTAAAGACAACACAGGCTACCACAGGACCGGTCGAAGTCGTGTAGGTATAAGCAAACCATACACACATTGGAGACAATGACTACAGTTACCTTATCCCAGTCTAGCATTAAATAAAAGAGCAGAAACACTAAATCAATAATGGAGACACACTAAGTTCCCAACCTCTACTAACTAATAACTCTCAAAACCTATTCTAAGTACATGTAAATATCTCTGAGGACGGCGCATACAATACAATGGGCCGGCTATGGAAACCGCATGCAGAACCCAAGGGGACAAGTAATTGAATAGAGGTGAGAAGCAATGGAAAAGAAGAAGGTCAGAGAGAGAGACAGTGGTAAAGGGGGTGATCGGGAGAGAGTATGCAAAGGGATGTTAGAAGCATGCGCGCCAAGCCTGTCCTGAGGAGAACAGCTCCTAGGAACCCTCATGGAGGAGGTTAGTTACACAGGAGCCCACATGGGCGCGATGGTCGGCCAATCACGGGCCGAGACGTCACAAGGCAGCAGGCCCCTAGGACGCGCCAGGATCCGCCAGCTAATCAAGGGCGCGGGAAAGCCCGCGCGCGAGCGGGAAAACTCCTCCGAGCGAGGGAGGCAGCACATACATACATACACACGCACATACTACTACCACGCTGCCTCTATCGCTCTTTCTCCTTAACTTTACAGAATGCATCTTATATTCTATTAATGATATAAAATACTTCCCGTTGTCACAGACAAAAACAAAGACCACCACTGGACTGTCTGTGACAATGCGATCACAAGGAAAGAAAGAACAACATTCTCGGATAACTGCAGCCCATTTCGATGTCCCTGGCGAGCGCTAACGAGAGACGATTCTGCCCACGCTGGTATACGTCACAACACCATAACTCCCTCTACATATGTAAAAGGAGTACGAGCTTTCCTCAGGTTAGCTTCTTAATACCGCAGATTTGTTAAGAACTTTGCCACCATTGCCAAACCTCTTCATGACCTAACCAGAAAAGATGAACCCTTCTTATGGAGAGAACAGTGCCTTCAGGCCTTCAACACCTTAAAAAACCAACTAGTAGCCTCACCTATAGTATCATTCCCAGATTACACCCAGCCTTTCCGCCTAAGCACGGATGTCTCACAATTCGGAATACGTGCCATTCTAGGACAAACTCGAGAAGGAAGGGAACATATCATCGTCTGTGCCAGCCGAACCTTAAATCCAGGAGAAATTAATTATCCAGTAACAAAAGAAGAATGTCTAGGCATCATTTGGGCCTTGCAACACTGCAAGGCTTACCTATCAGGTGTAAAGGTCACCATCATCACGGATCACCACCCATTTCAATGACTTCGGAAATCAGACACCAAAAACGCCTTGACAGTAAGATGGCGAGAATCACTAGAGGAGTTTGATTTCGAAATTGCCTATCGACCAGGAAATCTCCATTCCAACGCTGACGCATTATCAAGACTTCCAACCAGTTCAACCAAAGATACCTCACCCCAGAATACCGGAAATCAACTAATATTAGCAATACACCATCAAGATTCCTTAAGCCAAGATCAACAAGATCTGTTGAAACAATTTCAACGACAAGAGAAACCAGACTTGATGCCAAGAAGTGTTTTCTCTCAATTCACCAGAAGAGGAGATCATTATTTTATTCACACCAGAAGGAAAAATTGTAATTACCACAAAAGCCGCTCTCTCAACTATGCAATCCATTCACATGCATCATGGCATCCATCTAGCCAAAAGAAAATTGACTGCTACATTTCAACAAGTTTATTGGACACCTTCTCCATATATAGCAGCAAAAAGGGTTACAGAAGCCTGCAGAGCCTGTGCATTGGGCAAAGACAGGACCCGCACAGTCGGACCTACAGGAAAATTAGTAGCGTCCAAGCCGTGGCAACGTTTTGCAGTAGATGTAATGGGACCAATGGAGGGAAACCAAGGCAACAAATACATCATCACTTTCGTAGACACTTACTCCAAATATGTGATCGCTTGTCCAGCAAAAGAACACTCAGCCTTAGCAGTAGCAGAAGCACTAATACAACACGTGTTTCCATATTTTGGACTGCCAGAAGCTATTCATTTAGACAATCCACCTGAGTTTACCAGTCACATTTAGTCCCAACTATCTCAAATGTGTGGATTTATAATAAGCCACTGCTCCCCGTACTGGCCTCAAGGTAACTCAATCTGCGAAAGAAGCCACCGAGCCATCGCAAATCAAATAAGAACAAGATTGCAACAAATGAACACCAAAGACTGGCCAAGCCAAGTGAAATTAGTCCAATGGGGGATAAATACCTGCCCCAGAGAAGACGGAATATCACCCCACGAACGTGTATTTGGAGTACCACCTTTGCTCTTACCTCTCCGTCATCTATCTGTCCCGTATGAGCTCCTCAAATTTTGACCAAGCCCTCGTTCATCCCAAGAACCGCCTCCGACAACTACAATACCTCCAAGACCTGCAACCTGACAAAACTGCAAAAGTTAGTCCCCACCATGTCGGCGATCTTGTCATGGTTGCTCATTTATCAGTACCATCCAAACTCAAGCCAAGGTATCAAGGTCCTTTTGAAATCCTAACTGTTCCAATTTGTTATCAGGTTACAATCAACTATTTTGGTGAGTCACACACATACCGAAATAGATATATACGTAGATTTCAACCCATTGATGAGAATATGATAATGCTTGCAGATCCCAAAGATAAAGACACATTGCCTGCATCTGATGACCACAAATTGGCATCCTCATAACCATTGACACCTCCCATTCTTCCACCTATTTCTTCTCTACCTTTGACACAACCAAACCTCGTTGCCCCCCCCCCCCCTTCACCAAATACCTAAGCCCCCTATCAAACCACCTCCGCTAGCAATACTTTTTCCCTCACACAACGTTAACCTGATATTAACCATCCACCTCCTACGCGAGTTGTCTCTGCACCTCCTCAACTCCCTACTCAATCTAACCAAACTGTCACCAACTTGAAGTCAAATCCTCACATTTCCTCTCTTGCTGCCAGCTTACCTAATTTTTCTGAATCACCCGGCACTTTACCTACCACTCCAGCCATTCCCAACATTCCCTCCCTAGACTGTCAAACTTCTCCTTCTCTATCCAAAACGTCACCAACGTTATCCCCTCATCAATCTACAAATCAAACCACTAGTCCGACTATAACTAATCCTGCACTTTCGGCTCAACTACCTATACCTCTCATTAGACAGCCTCAACCTTCTACCTCTTCTCATAAATCACCTACCTTGTCACCTAATCCTTCCATCACCTCTAATTCTAACTATACTTCCCCCCATCCTTTCCAATAATGCCAAAAATACCATTGAGGTCAAAATCTTTAATGCAACCTCTTTCTAATCTACGCTGTCGAAGATCTGGTTGACGTGTGACACCACCAAAACGATGGGCGCCTACCTTCAAGCCGACCTACAAGCAGCGGGCTCCAACCAAAGCCACCACCTCGCCACCTCAAAGGGTCCCCGCCACACCTAGTACGAGGTCAACTCCTCAACCTGCCCCCCCAGCCATGACCAGGGATACACAACCTCTCCTCAACAAGCCCCTCCCACCTCGGCAAAATGACCCAACATCACCAAACCAGACCAGTGCACCACCATCTCCTCCAGAAGCCACAGCTCCTACTGATTCTGCTCCCATCATGAAGATTAACAGCTTGGTTGTGTCCTCCGACGAGGGTAGTAACACTGTCATACAGACTCCTGCCCTATCGACATTCCTACAACCATCTGGTGTCTCATACTCCAGAACCTGACACCCTCTCTCACTACCCACACTCTCAGAACTTACAATTTAAGATCTCGCGGCCGAGATTTTGTCTTGGACGAAAGTGGTGTGATGACTGGGTTGAACAGCCACCCCAAAACCAAAACAAGAATAGCAGTCATCCAAGACAACAGGAAGAATAGGAGAAGACAGAAGCTGGAGAAGAGGAGAGGAAATGAGACCCAACCAACTTCCCAGGCTTTAATATCCGGCCCGGATACACGAGTCTACCTCTTTTTCCGAAACTACCCATGCTCTGAATTCCGGAGAAATAGATCGGTCTACCCGGAAAAGGAGTTCGAGCCCTGACCACTCACAGGGGCCCCAAATCTTCCAATGGCAGAGGCAGGAACCACAGCCCGAGGCATATCATCAGCTCCAGCCCAATTTACAATACAACAAAAAAATGTTTATGCAAGTTAAGCACTAATAACATTTCCAATATAGAAACAAGTGGGACCCTCAGTACCCCTCCTATAGTACCTTCCCAGAAGACAGGGAATGAAGTAAATGCAGTGATAAATAAGAAACTTTTGGCCGGCAAAATAAGAAAAGCCAGATACCACGATGGACAGAAAATCATCCATTACATCACCACAAGGCCCTCTAAAAATATGGGATCAAGATCACAAGATTAGGAATCTCCATGTGTACCAATAAATAAACCCCATGCATTTTTAGATTAAATGTTACCTTCACCATAGGCAAAACCACGATAGCCACATGTCCCTATGAACTCGAAAGACACCAAATTGAACCCTAAAAAGAACCCAAATATAGCCTGACTTTAACTGAAGGAAATTAAGCAAATACCATTGTATTCTTCGTCTGGTCACACCGGGAGGAAAACATTGGTATTGCCGCTTCACCAGACGTCCAGTCCGGAACCCCTTCACCTGTACCTGGGAGAGAGGAAGTATCCCCTTGACGCTCAGCCCTGCAGTACCACGAGAGGCAGTTCCCCCTGACGTCCAGCCCTGCAGAACCATGAGACCACGTCGACCAGATTCTCGCTCACGGCTCCCTCCACTCCTACCCTAAGTGTCTCTGAGTATATTAAGTTGTGGCTATTAGTTGTGAAGGTAAGGCAAAGTATGTAAATATTCCATTTTTAATTAACTCTAGATCTGTGCCCCGGATCTGTTTTGAATTTGTATTTCCCGAGTGAACGATTAAAGTTTGATCTGTACAAGTGATTTATACGTACGAGTTATTGCCTTGTAAGTCTGTGTGAAACCGTCTTAAATCAACTTACCTAGACCCTTCATCTTCATATTTTTATCAGTAAGCCGGAATATTTGCAGATTTTCCTGTTATGTGTCCATTATTCTGTGTGTAACGAAGTTGAAGTCAAAGTGTATACCGTGAATTTATTCCCTTCTTAAATCTTCTACTTACCTAGAACCTACGCCCAAATTTAAGATTCTTTTGTCTACTTAATTACTACCCAGAGAGCTTTATCAATTATCCCCTTTGATTTGAAAGTCAAGACCCCTTTTCGTTGAATTAGGATTTATTCGTTGACAAGTTCTATTCTATTAATTCTTGTGAGTAATCTAATAATATACGTATTTGGATTATATAATTCTTTCCACACGTATCTAGGAATTCCGTTTGTATATTCCTATGTCTAGTTAGCCTACGTTTTGGCTATTAATTTATCTTCGATTACGTGATAAAATAATTATTTATTATAACCATTTCAAGGTTATAATATAACGTTACAATAGTTCTGCGTCTTAAATAGGAATTTGTTAATTTATTCGGAGCTCCTTTTATGCCAAGTTTTGCTATTTAATTAGTACAACTTCGTTGTGTACGCTATTTCATATAGCAATTTTATTTAAGCTATTTATTCGTGCTACTTATATCTGCGCCCCTAAATTACTCAGTTAATTTATTCCAACCCTATTACTTCGGATTGTCCATTGTCCTTCAGTCACGTCAATTCTTAGTGCACCTGAATTCCGCCATTCGTGTGATTTGACTTCATCTCTGATTGAAGTATTTTTTGTGTCGTATTAGAGAGATTATTCATATTTATTCTTAGAGGGTCAAATTCTAATATAATTTATCTTCCCTTTTTTACTTGAATTATCCCCCTAGCTTGAACCTTTAAGTTAACATCGCATTCATTCATATTATTATTTTCCGTGACCGCAGTCCATCCTAGCTATGTCCTCTCAGGCGGTACGTTTGATCTTTTACCTGAGTGCGAGACCTAGCTTTCTACCCCCACGCCACGCAGTCACCCCGCGCAGTGAACGATGCGTTCCATTGTCTTGCGTAGTATTCCAGAATACTTCACGTTAGACGCTTGACTCCATATATATTATTATTAAGGGTTATTATTCTATTTATATAGGTATCTGTATCTTATGCATATTGTTCCTTCCTTGATTGTTGTGTAATTAATTCTACTACTCCATTTGAGAAAAAGATTATTAACTCTCTCCACTATATTTATTGCTTGCTCCCTGTTTTCCATATAACAGTCGAGTTTAGTGTACCTATAACTGATTTATGTCTATTAATAAATAAGAGTGTAAATTACCTTGTCTATTTATTGTGTTTATTGTTGCCTGATTGAGTTTACTATTATCATATGCACTGTGCTCTATGTGTTCCTGTCGAGGAATATTCCAAATCTAAATATCCTAAATTCGGATTAATTATAGACAATATTGAAGCCTGTTGGATTACAACCCGGCATAACAAGGGGTTCAACAAAAGCGAGCAGTACCACTTTAGCCCCCGATTAACCAACGAATAGCATCACTTTATACTGTGCTATCCTTTCCTGTGTTCACATATGATCGGTAGTTTAATTACACACAGCCTCGTAGGGATCAATAAATATGGTGTTACTTGTTTTCTTTTGTACCCATCATAATGCATTCGCCTTTTGTTCTTTTTCATCTTATTTGTGTTATGAATATTATTCTCATCATTATTATTATTAAAAACATTAGTTTTATTACAGTGTATTATTATTATTAGTAGTATTAGTCTTAGTATTTTGTTATTCTCCTTCTCCTCCACCTCTCCCTATGCATGTTCTACAGTTACCCTAAATTATGTATTTAGTTGGTTTCTTTGTTCTCATTTTTGCTCGTCTATTTTTTCAGATATGTTGCTTGTTGTGCAAGCTGATGAGAGAAGGTAATGCAAGTATGTTTGTTCTTAGCTTTTGTAACGTGGAAGGACCGATGATGTAATGCCTAAGTTATTATATAATGCATCATATACTGTATATATATATATATATATATATATATATATATATATATACGGTATATATTATAGTAAACAGTCCCATTCTATTCTCCGTCGGTGAGCGAGCAGCGGAAACAGCAGAAGGTAGTACAAAGGAGTACAAAGGAGTACAAAGGAAATCACGCAACAACAGATCTAGTGACCCTTCTAGGCTGCTTGTCCTCCAAAACACTGAGGATCAAGTGTCCAAACAGTGGTTTAGAGTGGGTAAGGGAACATTGGAAAGGGAACTACTGCCTTGGAACTAATGTCCGTGGCAGGATTAGGAAGTTAGTAGGGGACAGATGGGTTAGTAACTGAGGGGAGGATAAAATAAAGTTATTCATTTACAAACGCAGTCAGTCGCGGGTTTGATGCGAGATATTTGTCTACGCGAAGTTTAAATGAATCAACGGTTCTGCAGTCTATAACATCTCGGGGAAGCCCATTCCATAAGTTGACAACTCGATTGAAGAAGACATTTTTAGATTCGTGTAAGTTAAAAGATATACCAATAATTTTGCACCCGTTTCCCCGTGTGTAATTAGATTGGTCGATAGTGAAGTACTTGCTACTGTTCATATTGTCGATGCCTTTGATGATTTTGAACACTTGAATTAAGTCGCCTCTTAATCTGCGCTGGGTTAGAGGAAATAGATTTAATTCTCCTCGTATTGTTTGTTCTTTAGGCTAGGTATCATTTTGGTAACTCTACATTGAACTCGTTCTAGCTTGTCTATATCTTTTTGGTAATAAGGGCACCAGGATTGAACGCAGTATTCCAGAAGAGGGCGGACAAAGGAAATTGTAAAGGGTTAGGATAACGTCTTTGGATTAATGCTCAAATGACCTGCCTATAAAGCCAATTATTTTGTTTGCCTTCTTAACAACTTCTGAACATTGTTGACTCGGTTTTAGGTTACTCGATATTGTTACTCCCAGATCGGTTTCTCTGTTTACATTCTTAAGCTGAGTGCCATTCATCAAATAGTTTGCTTTCTCATTTTGGTATCCGATATGTAGTACTTTACATTTATCAGCATTGAAACTCATTTGCCAAATTTGGGCCCAACATGACAACTTATCTAGATTGTGTTGCATATCGTCAACTTGTTCTTTTGAGAGTACACTATTTGCAATTTTTGTATTGTCAGCAAATTTTGAGATTGTACAGGTGAGACCCACATCTATGGCGCTGATGTAAATTAGAAAGAGAATTGGTCCTAGTACCGATCCCTGGGGTACCCCGCTACTTAGATTGGTCCATTTAGACGCCTTACCTTTTATGACTACTCTTTGCTTTCTGTCGCTGAGCCAATTTTCTATCCATTTCAACACACCGTCTTGTATTCCATGTGCTTTTAGTTTTAGCAGTAAACGTTTGTGGGGAACTTTGTCAAAGGCCTTTTGAAAATCAAGGTATATAATATCTACAGCTTTACTCTCATCGTAAAGGTTGAGGATATCGTGGAAGAAGTCTAAGAGGTTTGTTAACCCACTGAGCCCCAGCGGTGCAAACAGTGCGTCGGTAATGTATGTAACGCTAAACCCCAACGACGCAGACGTCTGCGTCAGTGTCACTCCGGTCCTAAATACTCCGGTCCTATGTCACCTAGAGGGCTCAGATTTGTATGGGAACTGTGTAAGTATCCCACGCACCCATGCCGATGGTTGAACACTCTCAAAGTCCAACCGCGTGCGCGTGAGCGCGCAAACACTTTTTTTTGGGGGGAAATTTCCTTCAATTTTTTACTCTTGTAAAATCCGTTTTCAGGGGCTCTGTAGGACCATTTTTTGAGCTTTTTATCGGGTTTTCGTGGTTTTTCCTTCATTCCTAACCCATTCGCTATTGTTTCTGGAAAAAAAGAAATCAGAATCAGCCGGTCCTGGGTGGTACATTTATAAATATTTAGCTGGTATTCAGCGGGTTAAACAGGAACGTTTTTTACGAAAGCCGTGTTGAGTATCTTTAAGTATGTTATTTTCCTATAAGTGACTTACGAGTCTGTCTCTTATGAGTGTTTCTAGCATTTTACATACAACTGAGGTTAAGCTAATTGGACAATAGTTACTGGGTAGGGATTTGCTGCCTTTTTTTAATATCGGTGTTACATTGGCTAGCTTCCACTGATCAGGCATAGTTCCAGACTGCAAGGATTTATTGAATAGCAATGTCAGTGGTTTAGAGAGCTCATCCTCTTCCTTTAGGACTCTAGGTGAGATTGTATCAGGTCCAGGCATTTTATTTACCTTGAGTTTATCTAAACAATTCAATACTTCTCTCTCTGTAACGGTGATATTGCTTAGAACATCTGAATTATCAATCTGAATCGGCGATGGTGTAGGGATATCACTGAGGTCTTCCGTTGTAAAAACTGATGCAAAGAAGGTATTGAAGGCATTACTCATTTGTACTTCGTCTTTGGTGTATTCTCCATTTTCATCGACTAACGGTCCAACAGTTCAAGTAACTACTTTTTTCTTTCTGATATAACTATAGAATTCTTTCGGGTTTGTTTTACTTTGATTCGCAACATGTAACTCCAGGGTCTTTTTACTTTGCTTAATTAACTTTTTGGCTTTGCGTCGTAGCTCTACAAATTTCACCCGTTCTTTGTCATTTTGCAAGGATTTTAATCTATCATTAGCAAACTTTTTAGCAAGCAGACAGTTTGAAATATCTTTATTCCACCATTTGGGCTTATTATTATGGTCTGTACGCCATATTTTCGATGGTATGCAGTCTTGCACTGCTTTTAGGTAAGTGGTTTCGAATAATTCCCAAGACGTGTTTAAGTCGTTATTGTTATTTAAAAAGCTCCAGTCAGTTTCTTTAAACATAGCTCTAAGTTTATGAAAGTTTGCTTTCTTGAAATTAGGGACTTTTTCGATGCTGGTATTTGGTTCGTTACTAGTAAACTTTAAAGTGAAAGTTATTGTACGATGGTCGCTGTTACTGAATTCATCACCAACATTCAAATTCTCTATTAATTCTTCTTTTGTTGCAAGTACAAGGTCAAAAACGTTATTACCACGGGTTGGCGATCGAACAAAGTGATAGAGTGAACTCTCTTGCAAGTTCGCATACAAGTCATGTCCGGAGTGTGAAGTAAGAGTATCGCCCCACTTGATCACAGGTAAATTAAAGTCGCCCAAAAATACGGTATCTTGTGAGTTACTTACATCTGCAATTTGTTCATAAATTTCTCGGTCAGTTTGCACTGATTGAGCTGGAGGTCTGTATATTAATGCAAGTATTATTTTTTTACCTTTATTATTATTTATTAGCACAATAGATGTGTCGACGTTCACAATTTGAGGTTTTGACAAGAGGGTCGGGTTAAGACTTTCTTTGATATAAAATAAAACGCCACCTCCATTTTTATTTATTTGGCTGTTCTCAAACATTACATAACCGGGAAGTGAATACTCTGCTAAAAAGTCTCATCTTCTGTATTGAGCCAAGATTCTGTTATGCCAATCACATCATAATTTTCTGTAAACACTAGTTCCTCTAAATCTGAAATTTTGTTGCGTATGCTATGAGCGTTTGCATAGAAAACCTTTAAAGTTGCGGTTTTAGAACTCGCAAAACGTTCTTTACTCGAAATTTTGGTTCTGGTCGGATCTACATTTACATTCATGGCTGTCCTCGGTCCTCGGTCGTTATCCCTGGCGGTTTTGAATTTGGGTCGTGTTGGTGGAGCTTTATCCAAATTCGCGGTTCTTGACGGATTAGCAATTAATTCCTTTGCAGATTGCCATCCTCGCTGTCTTCGGTCCTCCTTCCTGGTTGTCCTGTGCTGAGTCGATTTCTTCTCCAAAAATCCTTCACCGCATCGTTGAGAAGACGCCCAAAACGTGCTGCTCTCACCTGGTTCAGATGAACTCCATCGTCCGAAAACAAATTGTCATCATAGTAGAAATTGTCCCAGGTGTCGACAAATCCCACGTTCTCCTTCCTGCAGAGGTTTGCTAGACAACGATTTGTGCTGGTGACTATATTGTAAAATCGGCTCTCTACACCGAGCCGGGGGACGATTCCTGAGACGATGATCCTTAATGACTTCTCCTTAAACGACTTGATCAGCTGCTGGTACTTTAAAAGCAAATCTTCCGACCGGGTTCGCTGTACATCGTTGGATCCAACGTGGATGACGTACATTGTATTAGCAGGGGCCAGCTTTGATACTTCGTCAACTGCAGCAACTACGGGTTCTGCTTTAAGTCCCTAATGCTCGTGTCATAAGGTCTGCTTTAAGGGGGGAGGGCCCTCTTTATTGCCTTATTTATATATACAGTATATACAGGTATATACAGTATATACTGAATATATATATTTTGTTCTAGACCTCCATCAAGCATAAAAATATCACCCCAAAGACCACCTTCAATATAAATTTGTAAATTTTTCAACAGAAAAATGTCCCCGCCGAACGCCGGTTCCTCTTAAATTACAGGCTCGCTATCGCCCGCCAGGAAAAAATCGACACCTATATTGCATGAAAGGTCTTAAATGTGACAAAGCAATGGGGCGAAACGTTCTAAAATCGCCAAACTTATAGGCCGAGCGTCATATAATTTGAAAAACTAATGGGGCTAAGCATGAGGGAGAAGGGGGGCCAGAAAAATCAACTATCTCCCCTTATGGCCATGTCACATCCCAAGTTCAGTACTGTTTGTGTGTATGTATGTGTGTGTGTGTGTGTGTGTGTGTGTTCCGTATATACTGTTTGTGTGTACTTGTGTGAGAGAGAGTGAATAAGTGTGTGTATGTGTGTTATTATATATAAATATATATATACTGTACATATAAGTAAAAATATTTCCACACCAAAAGAAGTGTAGAAAATGATAGGTTCACTGTACACATTTTAAAGTTATATACATGCGGTCAATTATTATTTCATTTCAGAACATGCTAGAAAATATCGAAGGAGTATTTACAAAACAAGTACATCCGAGTATCCTTTTAGATGGCTCGAATTGTACGGTTTAAAATACAGATATTGATATCGTTTAAAATATAAGATGCTTAAGGTTAATTTAAAAATAACACAGACGTTAAATGCCAGTGAAAGAAAAAAGGAAGTCCGAGTAACTTGTTAGACGGCTCGAACTGTAGGATTAAAATATAATAGCGTTTAATGCTAAATTTAAAATGTTTCACCGACGTTTATTGTCATATGTTATTGTTTAAATTACCTTAAGCATGTTATATTTTAAATGATATCAACATCTGTATTTTGAACCGTACAATACGAGCCATCTAAAAGGATACTTGGATGTACTTTTTTTTTAAATACTACTACGATTTTTTCTAGCATGTTCTGAAATGTAATAATAATTGACCGCATGTATATATCTTTAAAATGTGTACAGTGAACCCATCATTTTCTATACTTCTTTTGGTGTGGAAATATGTTTACTTATACTCGTACCACAAGAATATCTTGTTTACATATTTGATATATATATATATATATATATATATATATATATATATATATATATATATATATATATATATATATATATATATATATATACTGTATATATATATATATATATATATATATATATATATATATATATATATATATATATATATAATGTGTGTGTGTGTGTGTGTGTGTGTGTGTGTGTGTGTGTGAGTTGCAAGAAATGCGTCACCGTATCTTCTAAGGGTTAAAATATTACCTTATAAAAATTGCCAAGGAAAGTTGCTCCAAAATGTTCTCGTGTGAATGGGTCTTTTAGGGGTTTCTTTACCCCTTCTGAACCGGCGACGTCTTTTTAACTTTATTCTGGCTGCTATGAAACGATTGTATTCAGTTTAAAAAAGGCCTCCAGCAATTAACAGGCTTGGAACGATCTCACTTAACCATTCCTACTACCACAAATCCTTCTTAAATTATGTACCAGCGACGTCTTTTGTATATTATTCTAGCTATAGTTAGAGGATTTTCTGGAGTTTATGAAGGATCTGTGGTAGTAGAAAAGGTTAAGTGAGATAGTCCGAAGCATGTTAATTGCTAAAGGCCCTTTTGAAACTGGAAACAATCGTCTAATAGTAGCTGGAATAAAATTAAAAGGACGACACCGGTACTGAACGCGATAAATTGCACAAAATCGTCTAAATATAGCTAGCATAAAGTTACAAAGACGTCACCGGTACAGAAAGGTTTAATAAATCGTCTAAATATAGCTAGCATAAAGTTACAAAGACGTCGCCGGTACAGAAAGGTTTAATAATTAATTAATTGCACTTCTGAGCGTCTTAGGTAAAATATGCAACCTGCAATTACTGCACTAATAACAATATGCATGCGATTGATAATCCTGTCTCTTTAACCCCTTCTGTACCGGCGACGTCTGTTTTGTTACTTCATTTTCCCTCCCTCGTGTTTAGCCCCATTGGTTTTTAGATTTTAAGACGTTCGGCCCATTAGTTTGGCGATTTTAAAACCTTTCGCCCCTTTTCGTTGTCAATTTTAAGAACTTTCGTGACATTTAGGTGTCTATTTTTGCCTGGCGAGCGACAGCAAGCCTGACATATTGAGAGGAATCGGAAATTTTTCTACCGAAAAATATACAAATTTATCTTGAAGGGGGTTCTTAGGGTGTTTTCCAAGCTCGATGGAGGTCTAGGGAGGAAACTAAGAAATAATAAAAAAGATTAACAATAAGCAAATAAATACACTCATCCTCCCATAACCCTTTCTGTATCGGCGACGTTTTTTTTTATTTCATTCTAGTTATATTAAGACGATTTCTGCAATTTAAGAAGGATCTGTGGTAGTAAAAGGGTTAAGTGAGATAGTTGGAAGCCTTTTAATTGCTGGAGGTCCTTTTTTAACTGATGATAGTCGTCTAATAGTAGTCACTCTTGCTAAAACAGTTTCCCAGAAACTGGGTGTGCTCAACCGCCTCAAGGAGTTCTTAACCCCTGCACAGCTTCTTGTTCTGTACAGGGGCACAGTGCGTCCTTGTATTGAGTATTGTTCACATGTGTGGGGAGGATCCTCTCACACAGCACTTCTAGACAAAGTAGAAAGGAAAGCTTTTCGTAGCATTAACACCTTACGAGCGGGTGGTGGAGTATATTTCACTGTGCCGCTCAGCGTTTTTTTTTTACCATAAATGGGGTTGTGTCCGTGCTCTTTTTCATGCATAAAGAAGACCCAGAGCGTAATACAAGTATGTATCCCTGAAAGGGCGTAAATTGAGCTTTCCAATGACACCCGAACCATCCTTCTACGATCACTGGTTGTTTTGCAACGATCGATCGTGCAACCGAAGGGCAAAATCGCTAAAATAAGGTAATTTCTTTATATAATTACGTATTGTAGCGAGGGAGTGAGAGTGGATGTAAGTGGAGTAAATCTCAGTAGGTCCACGGCGGCCGTGGCGAGCGGTCATGAGGTAACCCATTCTCCTCCAGTCACTCGTCTCTCTCTCAGAGCCAATATTGCGCCAAAATTGCACTCGGACTTAAGTCGGGCCACATAGTCCAAATTTTTCGATACGGACTTAAGTCGGGCCCCGATAGACAAGGGTTAACTCACGTCCACTCATTAATTTTCTGCAGTCTCTCTCTCTTCGCCGCAATGTTGCATCTCTCACTATTGTACCGCTACTACAAAAATCAGCGTTCCACAGAGCTCTCTCAGTGTATACCACCCCCTCTTCGTAGAACACGTAGCACCCGTCATGCAACACAATCCCACCCCTACTCTGTGCAACTATCCAACCCAAGAGTGAAACTTTATTATCAATCTTTCTTCTATTCAACAGCTGAGCTCTGGAACTCTCTCCCAGAATCAGTCTTTCCCTCTTCCTATGACTTACATTGCTTCAAACTCCGTGTGTCCAGGCATTTTGGCTCGAACGTCCCTTGATTTTGGCCCTGTCACTCTCTCAACTCTGGGGAAGCACTTGCTACAGGCAATTCTGCCTTTTATCTCCCTCACTCACATAGAAAACAAAAATAAATTAAAAGGACGTCATCGGTATTGAATGTGTTAATAACCAAAATTCACTCCACTGCTTCTTCACGGGAATATAATAAGTAATTGGGAGTTGAATGATTATCTTAACACTATTTATTGTATTTTATTTGTTTGTATTATTATTATTATTATTATTATTATTATTATTATTTTGTTATATACAGTATATATATAGGCCTATATATATATTTTTTTTTTTTTTTTTTTTTTTGGGGGGGGGGCCTTATTTAGGGAGTACCGGTATATTGAATTATTGTTGGGGGTTTTCATTGGCTGTGCAGTTTCCGAGCCGTTTATATTTTACCCTTAAAAATCTTACGAGTTCTATATTTATATGAAATTAATCCCCCCCTCTATAAGCTAAATCCCCCCCATCCCCCACCCCCTTCCCATACCATCCTTCTAGCTTTATTTGTACATTTGTCAATAGAAAATTGAGAGTTGGAGAGTCTTTGTTGACTAGGACATTAACCCCTTCTGTACCGGCGACGTCGTATTTATTTGATTTTAGCTACCTTTAAGGGGGGATGGGCTTATTTATTTGCTCATTTATATACTTTGTTTATTATTTTTCTAGATTCCTCCCTAGATCTCCATCAAACTTATCAAAAACATCCATTAGATTCCCCTTCTAAATTAATTTGTACATTTTTCGGTAGACAAATTTCCCCGCCGAAGGCCGATTCTTCCAATATTACAGGCTCACTATCGTTCGCCAGGGAAAAAATCGACACCTAAATAGCATGAAAGGTCTCAATATTGACAAAGAAATGGAGCGTAAGGTTTTTAAATCGCCAAACTAATTGATTTAATGTCTTAAAATCTGAAAACTAATGGGGCTAAGCATGAAGGAGAAGAGAGACCAGAAAAACGGACCATCTCCCCTTAAACGAGTTTATGAAGCTTAGGAAGTATGCCGCTAAAAGGGTTAATTATATTATGAGAGTTTGTTGCCATTTAATTGGTAGACGTCCTTCCTAAGCTGAATAAAAATCGTCCAGTATTTGCCAGAATATAATGAAAAGGACGGCACCAGTACTGAAAGGGTTATGCTGGGGTCACACATTCCCATATATTGCTCCCGACAGCTCCTATCAGGCGTAATCGCTATTGTTTTGTTCTGTCGGGCGTAGTCCCGCCGTGTACGCCCGTATCACCACGATTATTGCATTTTCCCGACAGACGTACCGTGACGGGGCCATTGTTACGTCAGTCGTAATGTAGTCGTAATGAACTACGTACGTATTTGCGACTTGCGTAAGCATGTCCCCGTTAGTCTGCATGGGCTGCCCGATTTGCGGAAACACAGGCCACGCCCATGCCATGCCCCCACAAGACCTGCGTAGCTGAGGCCGTATGTCTTGGGACTTTTTAGGACTTACCTCGACCGTTTCCGGACAATCGTTGGCACACCCCGTCTGTCCAAACAGACAAAGACAGTCTTTGTCAACCACGTAGGTCTGGGTTGGAATCTGGGAACTACAAGGGCAGGAATGGCCACACCATTCCCATTCCCAGTCCTTCATCAGCACCATGAACAACATCGCGGAATTCATCCTGGAGGAGTTCAATTTTGTGAACTCCCTAATAACACCGGAGAACAGGCATAACACGCGGCTAATGCAATGGATCCTTTCCTACATCGAAATGTTGGAACTACTTGCAATAGCAAACTTCATCTATCAAGAGGAACAAGAGAAGAAGGAAAGGAGCAAGAGGAGAGTGTGGGTGTGGCCCTATCTGCAACGAAGGCTTGAACATGGCCATTATGAGAATCTGATGCAAGAGTTGGCCAGAGAATGTCCAGAACTATACAGGAACTTCACCCGGGTAGACAAAAAACTTTTTGATGAGATAGTGGAACGTGTCACCCCCCTCATTCAGAGGGACGGCAGGGCAGGTGAAGCGTGCAGAGGGTGGCAGGGTTGGCTGTAGGTGGTGGTGGTTGCTTCTTGCGGTGTGGTGAGAGGTGTGATGGCAATGCGTCCCACCGGTCCTTATATACCCCCCCGTACAACGTTGCCGCGTCTTCCCGCCAACCCGCAGTGCGGCGGTGTTGCCAGATGCGCCCGGACGAACGTAAACTTTCCCGTTTGACAGGATTTTTTTACGATTGACGGGAGCCGCTTACGTCTGACGGGGCTGCTCCCGTCAGACGGCCGTGATGGCCAGGACGGTCGTAAAATTTCCCGACTTTTGACATACGGGAGCGCGAGCCACGACCGTGATTTGAATTTCAAAGGATACGGCGCGGCCTAGCCCGCGCCCAGCACCTCCCCGACCCGCGTGGCTACTCCCGTCATGCGTACCAACCTCCCAGACTGTACACAATTTCACTTACGTTTTGCGTAATATGCCCTTACGTTTTACGTAATCGGTTGCCAACTACCAATAAACCTTCGTACGGGAGCAGTCGGGAGCATATACGGGAATGTGTGACCCCAGCATTAACCCCTTCAGTACCGGTGACGTCCTTTTCATCATATTCTGGGCACTATTAGACGATTGTAGTCATTTTAAAAAGAGCCTCCAACAATTAACAGGCTTCGAACTATCTCACTTAGCCCTTTTTACTACCACACATCCTTATTAAGGGGAGGCACTTGTTCTTTCGGGACCTCCTTCTCCCTCATGTTTATCCCTATTAGTTTTCAGATTTTAAGACGTTCGCCCCATTAGTTTGGTGTTTTTCAGACCTGTTGTCGCTTTTCTTTGACAATATTAAGACTTTTCGTGCCATTTAGGTGTCTATTTGTTTCCTGGCGAGCGATAGCGAGCCTGTATTTTAAGAGGAATCGGCCTTAGACCAGGACATTTTCCTACCAAAAAAATTACAAATATATATCGAAGGGGGGTCTTGGGGATGTTTTTTTAAGCTTAATAGAGGTTTAGAGATCAAACTCAACCCCCTCCTTAAACCATTGAACCGAACCAGTAATTCATGCTGCGCAATACCGTCTGGGTCCCCTTAAACTGCACAAAATCGTATAGTTGCATCACAAATTTATCTTGCGAAATTGCTTTTGGCTCTCACGTCGCCCATAAAGGAATGATTGGGTCTTTTTTTTTATGATAATTAATATAGTTTTGCATTATTATGAACAAACTATAAGGATGTATGTATGTATGTGTGTGTGTATGTATGCATGAATGTAGCCTACTGTATGTATGTATATATGTATGTATGTATCAGAGTTGGGTCAGTTAAGTTAATTAACTTAACTTTTGCTGATTAACCAACTAAGTTAATTAACTTTTAACTTAACTAGTTAATTTTGAAAAATGGGTTAACTTCTTAACTTAATTGAAATATCTTCAAATTTATCGTTAACTTCAATTAGTTTCCGATTAATTTTCCCCTATTTCATGTGTTCTACTCTGTGTCTGTGGTGGGAGTCTGGGAGAGGAGAGCGAGGTGTTAAATTCAACACTCACGTGCTAATGTCTAGTCTAATCCTACGATCGTCTTGTCGGAATAGTGGACCTTTTCCATATTTCTTTGTGTGTCTCTTGCGTTAAAAGAGTCGCAAAGGAGTTACAAGTAATAGTATCTCAAAGACCTTGCAGTTCGTTCCGGAGAGATACTCGAAGAGGAAAGAGAGAGATTATGTAGTGCACTACACTCATTGCAGAGTGCAAAATACTATCTACACACTTCTTGAATGTACTACTGAAGAACTGTTTACAACTTTTGAGGGAAGTTTGTTCCAGGTAGAACAGATCTTATATGTAATAAAGTTTCCACAAATACTAGTGCTGAACCTTTTCAATTCTAACTAATTCGCGTTGTATTCATATTGAAACTAAACAGAGAGAGAGAGAGAGAGAGAGAGAGAGAGAGAGAGAGAGAGAGAGAGAGAGAGAGAGAGAGAGAGAGAGAGAGAGAGAGAGAGAGAGAGTAAATTAGTAATTTACTCCTGATTATTTTGATGCGCTTGTATTATTTATTGTAGACCTAATGTTTCTAATGCAATGATATGAATGTACATATGGATATGCAGAAATAAAGTAGAAATGTTTGGAACAAGATAAAAGTGGGTAGAACATTAGGGATCGTTGGTTAGGGGTGGAGTTGGTCGGTTAATTATGGAGGATTCACACGGTCCCTTTTTCCCGGTTTCTTTTCTCATCAACTCTGGTAACTTGTCTAGTTGTTTCGGAATTCAAGTTTCTTTAGAATCCAGCTAACTATTTCCATTTAACGATAGTATTTATGCTGATACCTATGATAAATGAATTCCAAAATGCTGCAACAAATTTTTTTTTCGTATAACTCGGTCCTAAAAGTGAGGTTAATAAGTGTTTGTGTGACTCGGCCATAAGGTGAGTTAGAGGCAGTGAACACACACACACCAATTCTAAGCAAAGACAGAGAATGCCGATATTTATGGCTGAAAAATACTTCTTACCTTCGACTACGGTATATCATATGATTCTTCATCTGGATTACGAAGTGTACCCTTCCAGTATGAATGATATTATTCCTATTTTATTCTTGCTAATTTCAGGCTATCTTGTTCAAAATAGGTAAGACTTCTAATAGTCAAGAGGGGTAAAACTACCTCGAGTATCTCCTTCTGTAAAGTATATCTTATGTATATATATGTTTTACTTTGTCTATCATCAGACGATATAAATAAGTTCAGGAAAGGCCTCCCATATTCAAAGAGTTAATTTCTTGCCTACAGATTTCAATACAATTAAAAATTTACAGATTATTGAGAATGGTAACCCAGTAATCGTATGGCAAGTACCAGAAAAGGGACTGAGTATGAACCACAGACGACTTACTGTACCTGTGCACTGATTCCTGTATATATTTTATTTCAAGTAGTATAACCTCAAAAGTCCTACATAATTATTATCAATCGTAATTTATTGAAATACTAAAAAGTACATTGTTTATGCTCTTTTTTTGGATTTGAATGCTAAAGGCCGCGTCTCACACAGTACGTTAGCCGCCGACCACAGCCTATCTTTTCAAAATATTTGAATTTTTCCGGGATCGTCTGACATCGTCTGTGATCGTGTAAAAAGATCGCCTCGTATTGTGGTAGGCGAGGGGTGGTTGAGTGGCGCGGAAATGGTCGGCGGTGATCGGCCAAAAAATAGTGGCTGCACTAAATTTTGGCCGATAGTCGGCAGAAGAAACCGTTACATTTTTTCGTGCAACGTACGTGCATATGTCGTGCAACGATCGTACGTGAATCCTGTGTATATCTTCATTGACGTCCTCTGATCGGTCAACTTTTTTTACATATGAATAGTACGACCACCCCTACAATAAATCGTGTGTCGCATATTATATAACCACGTTCCATTTCATTAGAGTATGACCGATACTCGATCACAACACAATAACTACACAATATATCGTATAGCAGAAACGCCTAGTGCACGATCAACACGTTAAGTACACGTTAAATGTACGACAGGCCAAGGACCATTGTCCGTTATATTGGGCTAATCGTGTATGGCGCTTCGTGGCTGTCTGGACAGCGTGGCGCCCAACCCACGCTCTGCCCAGGAACTTTCCACGCCACACACGTTCATCGTACGCCGTGGCAGCGCAGCTCGGCCCGGCCATAAAAGCGACCCGACTGCGACAGGAATATTCACTTCTCTCTTCAGCCCCACGTGCGCACAACACCTACTCCATATCTCCAGCTCCACCTTTCAGCCTAGACAACAAGCATGGTGGGCAAGGGATGAGAGAATATTAAGATAACTGCCCCCAGCAGCAATCCGAATACCTGTTCGCATCCCAGAATGCTGAAGACGACGCCCAACAGGAAGAACCATCGACAGAAGAGGAGGACAATGATGAACAACAGGAGTCTGGACAACCATTGACCACCCCACCAGGCCCCAGTTGCGAGGTTTCCCCAACACCACGCCATGTTCACCATGAATTGGTGGACACCCAACCCGATGGGGAGGGATCCGATGAACAAGATTCAGACCCACCATCACCCACACACAGCAGGCAACCACCCAGCAAGGGCAAGGGCAAGGCAAGTGCCAAGAGGAAGCGGGTCTACTCCATCCTCGCGGAAAATAAGGAGATGATTGTGGCAGAGTGGTACAGGGAGCATGAGCTCCTGTATAACAAGAAGCTGAAGGCCTACCGTGACAGAGAGAAGAAGGACAGAGTGCACCGGGAGATGGCAGCTAAGATCAACGTAACTGGTGAGTTAAAGTGCCTTTATTAACCCACTGAACCCCAGCTAGTTAATAATAAATGTACCACCCAGGACCGGCAGGTTGTGAAAAAAAAAAAATCCAGAAAACACCAGGAATGGGTTAGGAATGAAGGAAAACCCACAAAAAACCGATCCCCTAGGTCATTAAGGGGTCCTACAGTGCGCCCGAAAGTCGGAATTACAAGAGGGGAAATGGGTAGGCAAATACAGGCAAAAACAGGTTTTTGCGCGCTTACGCGCACACGGTTGGACTTTGAGAGTTTTCAACCATTGGCATTGTTGCGTGGGATACTTACACAGTTCCCATACGAAACCAGACCCCTCTAGGTGCCATAGAACCGGAGTAATTAACCAGGACGCACCTTATGCGTCCCTGGGGTTTAGCGTTACAAACATTTTGGATGCAAACAGTGCGTCGCTGGGTCTCAGTGGGTTAATTGAGTGTTATTATATATAGACAATGTACTGACCTAGCCTATGATAATGTTTTTAGGAATGTTAGAAAGGCAGATATATCAATAACGACATAGATGAGTTAATTGTGTGGCAAGGTAATATCCGCAGGGTACCTGCGATGGGCTACGGCCCACGGGCCAAATGAAATATGAACAACAACCTTGTTGTGAATTAATATTTTCCAATAGTTTAGTAGTTTTACGACATAGCATTAATGAACAATGTGTACACCAGTGCTTCTGTCATATTAAATATGACCAATCTTGTAATCAGAGTGTAATTTGTGACATTATTTAATACAGTTTAACAAATAAGGTGAATGGTACATGTTGAGTAATTATTATTCGATTATTTCCAGTCGAGTGTCTTCACAAGTGGCTGGAGAGCATGAGGACACGTTTCGCCAAACTCATCCAGCTCAAGTCTGGCCAGGCGACCAAGGCGCTGACAGAGAGGGAGATGTGGATAAAAGAAACCTTCAGTTTCCTCCGTCCCCACATCGTGAGGTGTCCCACCCATAAAAGCAAGGTATGTTCCAAATAAAAACATTTATTGATGTAGTCTATCATACTCATAATATGTACTGTTTTAGTACTCGTACAACTTCTGTGATAACTCATAATCTGTACTGTTTGATCACTCGCACAACTGTAATGTGTGTTCATGTTCAATTTGTATATGATAGCAGCAGATTCCAATAATTATCATGCAAGCAATTCTGATCAGGACTGCCTATATTACCAGTGTTATAAACATCATTCGCCATTACTAGGCTAATATTAACCAGTTTATTATTTTCACATTTCGAATTTGTCTGACACGCAAGCATACATGTGCAATTAGTGTTTAATGCAGGCTAATCTGATCTTGGCTGCGTATATGCATCAATGCTATAAGGATATTCAGTACATTAACAATTAATAATATAGGCAGGTTATTAATGAAAGAGGGGTCGTAAACGTTTCACTATGAGTATTTATTCATATTCAAAGGCATACATGTTACTACTGAGATTGACACATAATTTTTATATTTTGATACATACTTGTTTGTAAATTAAAAGGTACGACAGGTTGATAGAGAGGTACCCTCACCAGGATTCTAACCCAGCCACCCAAGGTATATTTGGGAGAGTTGGGCACCGTAAACCAGTAGACCAACTCTCCGAAATATACCTGAGGTGGGTGGGTTCGAATCCTGGTCAGGGTACCTCTCTATCAACATACCTTTTGTTCTTATGTACTACATTCCAACCAACTAAACTACGGTTCCCCAACAGCTGTACCCTGCGGCCTCCCAGGACACCCAGGCCACCTCGCCGGATGTCAACAGCCAGGTGGTTGAGGTGGTGGATGTGGTGGATGTGGTCTTGGATGACCCTGACGAGCCGCAAGAGGTGTCGCCTGGGGCCCCAAAGCGCCAGCAGATGCCAACCCAGCGGCGGAAGGAGCAGGCTTCTTCGTTGACAACCCAGGCTGAAAAGGAGATGATGGAGACGGTAAATTATTATAAATGTTTTTCATAACTTTGTACAAAACACCATAATAAGATTTATTCACACCCGGCCACAGTACAGACACACACACACACACACACACACACACACACACACACACACACACACACACAAACACACATACATAGATACATACAGACACAGTAACAATTACCTTGTGTGGGTGTATTGGAGTATGAATGCATGTATTGTCTTTATTTATGTAACCACACCATTTTCAGAGCTGGGAGAGGTGGAGAACCGCCATTTCTGTGTTATGTACTGTAATGTGTTATTTGAATTGTATTTTTGGCATATGTCTAATAACAACATTTCTACACACAGCTGTGTGACGCAGAGCACCGCAATGCCCTGTTCTGCGAGGAGTGGAAGGCGGCACAGCGGCCAGAGAATCGTCATGTCCAGGAGCTAAAGCAGTTCCACCAGTTCATGACTACAGGGATCGGGAACATGGATCATCGCCTCATGGAACACTACATGACCGAGGTGATGAAGCTGGGCCAGGGGATGAAGGCCTACAGCCGAGGCACAGGAGGCATGCCCAGGGTCACCATTTCTGAGGTGCCTCAACCGCAGCAGGCGCCCATTCAGCCACCAGCACAACAGCCAACATACGAGCAGTTGACTGTGGCAGGGCCATCGGGGCTCCACGCCACTACTCATGGACCGAGTACCCCTAGGAGCTGGAAATCGAGTACCCCAAACTACGGCCGTCCTGAGGCAACCCCTGTCAACCTGGATTCATCACACACAACCTCAAGACTGGGCGACCTGTCCTCCTTTGAGAGTTTTCTGGAGATGGCCTCCAACAATTATTAGCTTTTCACAGGTACACATACACGCATTACACTGACACAAGGACACCCACACAAACATATATGAAATGTAATTTGTATTTTTATAAATAAATGTATTGTACTATTAATGTTGTCTGATATTTCCTACCAATAATTTATGTTATACTATATTTGATATACTCTATGTTCTATCAAAATGGAAAGACCTATGTAAATATAATCAATATTAGTCAAAAGAATATATATGAACTGAAAAGAAAAAACAAACGATGAAAGATAAAACAATTACCATTATGAAAAAAATTATACTTGGGAACATATAAATAATGCACATGTGTTAACATAATAAATCAAAGAAGTAACATAAAGAAAAAAATACAATAAAATTGGCGTTCATATAAACATCGAAGGTCATATGAAAATAAAGTTGATACAAATAAAAACAGAAAATATAAACCTATTCACATAAACTAAAGAACAATGAAAAATAAAATTAATAACATTTATACTTGGGCAAACAAAGACTTTTAATGAAATTATGTAAATATAATAAATACAAACAGTAACATAACCAAATAATTAAAACTATAATTTGAGGTTCAAGTTGGATTGGTGTATAAAGATACCTGCATAAATAAATAATGCCCCAATAAAGTTGATACAAATAAAAACAGAAAATATAAACTTATTCACATAAACTAAAGAACAATGAAAGATAAAAAATTTACCATAATAACCCTAAAATTTATACTTGGCCAAACAAAGACTTTTGATGAAATTATGTAGCTATAATAAATACAAACAGTAACATAACCAAATAGTTTAAACTATAATTTGAGGTTCAAGTTGGATTGGTGTATAAAGACACCTGCATAAATAAATAAAGCCCCAAAGAAGGTAATGACAAGAATGAGCACACTTATAGCAATCTCTTAAATGAAAACAAATAAAATATCAGGAATGTAGCTTTATAAATATGTTATACTATATATATTCATATAAGACGAATATGTTGGATATTTTTACTTACGTTTTGTTACTCGACTGGGTCCTGCCACGCCAGGAGGTTCTCGGGTTGGCTGTAGTAGTCTGCCAGGTAGTCCCTCACAACTTTGGCAGGCCCTGGTCCGGTTTGTCGCAGACGTGGCTGGAGTCCGTGCAGGGGCTCCCTCCTCCAGTCTGCAGACATTTCGCCCACATCACCAGGTTGTACGTTCATGCCAGGGCATCTGTCGATGAGGATGTTGTGGAGGATGCAGCTGGCGAGGACCACCTTCTCCACAGTGCTAGGTTGTAAGTTGATGGTCGTGAGTAGGCACCGAAGCAATTGGCTAGCATCCCGAAGGCGTTCTCCACAACTCTCCTGGCCCTCGACAGACGGTTAGTTGTAGTTCCGCTGTTTCTTCTGGAGACCTCAGTGGGAGTATGGCTTCTGCAAGCCACTCTCTCATTGGGAAAGAGTCATCACCACACAAAGAAATAGGGCACCAGGCCATATCGCATCCAGGTAGTGACTCTCTGGGTGGCAAACCTGCTGCGCCATCATCAAGCGCCTTCCGGAGGTCCGTCACCTGGAAGATACCTGCATCTGAGGCTGACCGTTGGCTCCCATGTCGGCGTAGATGAACCGGCACTTTGAGTCAGCCAGTGCCAGCAGAACAATAGAATGGTACCCTTTGTAGTTGTAGTAGTAGGACCCCATGTTGGCCAGGGGGCTGCATGGCGATATGCTTGCCGTCGATTGCCCCTACGGTGTGTTTAAAACCCCAGGTGTCATCGAATCCTTGGCGACCTCCTTCCAACACTGTGGTGTCGTGGGGCACACGATGACCTCTTCCATGTACTGCTGGATGATGGCCTCACAGGTTTCGCAGACGACAATGGAGAAAGTGTTGGGGGCCAGTATGAAGTTCAGACACAGGCTCTTGTATGCTTCCCCTGTGGCAAGGAAGCGTCGTGTCATGGCCATGCGTAGACCGGGCTCCAGGGCCTTCCTCCAGTTGGTGTCCTGCTTCCGATGCGTGGTGTTAGCCGCTGGACTATCTCTTTGAAGAGGTCCTCGGCCATCCTGAGGTAGTACTTGTACGTTGCCTTGTCGGTGTTCTGGAGAGTCTGAATCAGTTGATAATAGTGACTATACAGAGGTCTTTCCAAGATCCAAGCCCTGACATGACAGTTACGTTGCTTGCATTTTTTTTGCGGCTCCGTAACTTTCTCAGGGCGATTCGTGCACAACAGCTGCAATCGGAGGTTGCTTATTGTAACTTGGGTGAAGTTGTACTATGGCCATGTACGCTTCGTCGTCTATCATGGTGGTCGTAAGGTGGTTTAGTACGTCCATGTACGCTTCCATGTTGACAGTAGGAGCTTTGGTGGTAGACTGAATGGGCCGGGGCCGCACCCCATTATATAAGTAGGCGTGTCCTTTGACGTGTCAATATCGTGCAAGACGTACGACGGCCGTATTTATCGTGCAACGTACGTGCGTTTAGTGGGCTTTTAACGTATGGTTAACGACCAGAAGCGGCATTGAGTCGTGCTTTGAAAACAGTGCCTTTTAAACGTATGACGAACATGTGCTATTAGGACCGAAAATGAGTAGCCGTCAGGTCTGTTCATATGGCAAAATCAAATGGGCGATTTATTACTACACGCATTCGTGTTGGCTAGGTGGTTGTGTGACGTGTGTTTTGGTCGAGTGAGTGAGCTGCATCGAGGTGGACTGTCGAGGGCTCTGTGGTGTACACGCGGAATCGTGAACAGGCGAGGGATCGTGGGGGCATAGTGATGGGGCCTAGTGATTCGGATACAATCGGACAAAAAAGTGCAAGTAGTCCTCTGTCGGCGGCTGTCGAGCGGTGGCAGTAATGGGTTGTGAGTATAGACGACTTGGGCTTTAGTAATATTGCATTGTTTCACTCTTCTATCAGTATTAAAACAATCATTGTTCTTCAGAGCACTCTCA
>CM064505.1:17980525-18103811 GCA_032716605.1 Paralithodes platypus
TGATTATTTTGATGCGCTTGTATTATTTATTGTAGACCTAATGTTTCTAATGCAATGATATGAATGTACATATGGATATGCAGAAATCAAGTAGAAATGTTTGGAACAAGATACAAGTGGGTAGAACATTAGGGATCGTTGGGTAGGGTGGAGTTGGTCGGTTAATTATGGAGGATTCACACGGTCCCTTTTTCCCGGTTTCTTTTCTCATCAACTCTGGTAACTTGTCTAGTTGTTTTCGGAATTCAAGTTTCTTTAGAATCCAGCTAACGATTTCCATTTAACGATAGTATTTATGCTGATACCTATGATAACTGAATTCCAAAATGCTGCAACAAATTTTTTTTTCGTATACTCGGTCCTAAAAGTGAGGTTAATAAGTGTTTGTGTGACTCGGCCATAAGGTGAGTTAGAGGCAGTGAACACACACACACCAATTCTAAGCAAAGACAGAGAATGCCGATATTTATGGCTGAAAAATACTTCTTACCTTCGACTACGGTATATCATATGATTCTTCATCTGGATTACGAAGTGTACCCTTCCAGTATGAATGATATTATTCCTATTTTATTCTTGCTAATTTCAGGCTATCTTGTTCAAAATAGGTAAGACTTCTAATAGTCAAGAGGGGTAAAACTACCTCGAGTATCTCCTTCTGTAAAGTATATCTTATGTATATATATGTTTTACTTTGTCTATCATCAGACGATATAAATAAGTTCAGGAAAGGCCTCCCATATTCAAAGAGTTAATTTCTTGCCTACAGATTTCAATACAATTACAAATTTACAGATTATTGAGAATGGTAACCCAGTAATCGTATGGCAAGTACCAGAAAAGGGACTGGGTATGAACCACAAACGACTTACTGTACCTGTGCACTGATTCCTGTATATATTTTATTTCAAGTAGTATAACCTCAAAAGTCCTACATAATTATTATCAATCGTAATTTATTGAAATACTAAAAAGTACATTGTTTATGCTCTTTTTTTGGATTTGAATGCTAAAGGCCGCGTCTCACACAGTACGTTAGCCGCCGACCACAGCCTATCTTTTCAAAATATTTGAATTTTTCCGGGATCGTCTGACATCGTCTGTGATCGTGTAAAAAGATCGCCTCGTATTGTGGTAGGCGAGGGGTGGTTGAGTGGCGCGGAAATGGTCGGCGGTGATCGGCCAAAAAATAGTGGCTGCACTAAATTTTGGCCGATAGTCGGCAGAAGAAACCGTTACATTTTTTCGTGCAACGTACGTGCATATGTCGTGCAACGATCGTACGTGAATCCTGTGTATAATCTTCATTGACGTCCCTCTGATCGGTCAACTTTTTTTACATATGAATAGTACGACCACCCCTACAATAAATCGTGTGTCGCATATTATATAACCACGTTCCATTTCATTAGAGTATGACCGATACTCGATCACAACACAATAACTACCCAATATCGTATAGCAGAAACGCCTAGTGCACGATCAACACGTTAAGTACACGTTAAATGTACGACAGTCCAAGGACCATTGTCCGTTAGATTGGGCTACGCGTGTATGGCGCTTCGTGGCTGTCTGGACAGCGTGGCGCCCAACCCACGCTCTGCCCAGGAATTTTCCACGCCACACACGTTCATCGTACGCCGTGGCAGCGCAGCTCGGCCCCGCCATAAAAACGACCCCACTCCGACAGGAATATTCACTTCTCTCTTCAGCCCCACCTGCCCACAACACCTACTCCATATCTCCACTCCACCTTTCAGCCTAGACAACAAGCATGGTGGGCAGGGATGAGAGAATATTAAATAACTGCCCCGAGCAGCAATCCGAATACCTGTTCGCATCCCAGAATGCTGAAGACGACGCCCAACAGGAAGAACCATCGACAGAAGAGGAGGACAATGATGAACAACAGGAGTCTGGACAACCATTGACCACCCCACCAGGCACCAGTTGCGAGGTTTCCCCAACACCACGCCATGTTCACCATGAATTTGTGGACACCCAACCCGATGGGGAGGGATCCGATGAACAAGATTCAGACCCACCATCACCCACACACAGCAGGCAACCACCCAGCAAGGGCAATGGCAAGGCAAGTGCCAAGAGGAAGCGGGTCTACTCCATCCTCGCGGAAAATAAGGAGATGATTGTGGCAGAGTGGTACAGGGAGCATGAGCTCCTGTATAACAAGAAGCTGAAGGCCTACCGTGACAGAGAGAAGAAGGACAGAGTGCACCGGGAGATGGCAGCTAAGATCAACGTAACTGGTGAGTTAAAGTGCCTTTATTAACCCACTGAACCCCAGCTAGTTAATAATAAATGTACCACCCAAGACCGGCAGGTTTTGAAAAAAAAAAAATCCAGAAAACACCAGGAATGGGTTAGGAATGAAGGAAAACCCACAAAAAACCGATCCCCTAGGTCATTAAGGGGTCCTACAGTGCACCTGAAAGTCGGAATTACAAGAGGGGAAATGGGTAGGCAAATACAGGCAAAAACAGGTTTTTGCGCGCTTACGCGCACACGGTTGGACTTTGAGAGTTTTCAACCATTGGCATTGTTGCGTGGGTACTTACACAGTTCCCATACGAACCAGACCCCTCTAGGTGCCATAGAACCGGAGTAATTAACCAGGACGCACCTTATGCGTCCCTGGGGTTTAGCGTTACAAACATTTTGGGATGCAAACAGTGCGTCGCTGGGTCTCAGTGGGTTAATTGAGTGTTATTATATATAGACAATGTACTGACCTAGCCTATGATAATGTTTTTAGGAATGTTAGAAAGGCAGATATATCAATAACGACATAGATGAGTTAATTGTGTGGCAAGGTAATATCCGCAGGGTACCTGCGATGGGCTACGGCCCACGGGCCAAATGAACTATGAACAAACAACCTTGTTGTGAATTAATATTTTCCCAATAGTTTAGTAGTTTTACGACATAGCATTAATGAACAATGTGTACACCAGTGCTTCTGTCATATTAAATATGACCATCTTGTAATCAGAGTGTAATTTGTGACATTATTTAATACAGTTTAACAAATAAGTGAATGGTACATGTTGAATTATTATTATTCGATTATTTCCAGTCGAGTGTCTTCACAAGTGGCTGGAGAGCATGAGGACACGTTTCGCCAAACTCCATCCCAGCTCAAGTCTGGCCAGGCGACCAAGGCGCTGACAGAGAGGGAGATGTGGATAAAAGAAACCTTCAGTTTCCTCCGTCCCCACATCGTGAGGTGTCCCACCCATAAAAGCAAGGTATGTTCCAAATAAAAACATTTATTGATGTAGTCTATCATACTCATAATATGTACTGGTTTAGTACTCGTACAACTTCTGTGATAACTCATAATCTGTACTGTTTGATCACTCGCACAACTGTAATGTGTGTTCATGTCAATTTGTATCTGATAGCAGCAGATTCCAATAATTATCATGCAAGCAATTCTGATCAGGACTGCCTATATTACCAGTGTTATAAACATCATTCGCCATTACTAGGCTAATATTCACCAGTTTATTATTTTCACATTTCGCATTTGTCTGACACGCAAGCATACATTGCAATTAGTGTTTAATGCAGGCTAATCTGATCTTGGCTGCGTATATGCATCAATGCTATAAGGATATTCAGTACATTAACAATTAATAATAAGGCAGGTTATTAATGAAAGAGGGGTCGTAAACGTTTCACTATGAGTATTTATTCATATTCAAAGGCATACATGTTACTACTGAGATTGACACATAATTTTATATTTTGATACAGACTTGTTTGTAAATTAAAAGGTACGACAGTTTGATAGAGAGGTACCCTCACCAGGTTCCTAACCCAGCCACCCAATGTATATTTGGGAGAGTTGGGCACCGTAAACCAGTAGACCAACTCTCCGAATATACCTGAGGTGGGTGGGTTCGAATCCTGGTCAGGGTACCTCTCTATCAACATACCTTTTTTCTTATGTACTACATTCCAACCAACTAAACTACGGTTCCCCAACAGCTGTACCCTGCGGCCTCCCAGGACACCCAGGCCACCTCGCCGGATGTCAACAGCCAGGTGGTTGAGGTGGTGGATGTGGTGGATGTGGTCTTGGATGACCCTGACGAGCCGCAAGAGGTGTCGCCTGGGGCCCCAAAGCGCCAGCAGATGCCAACCCAGGGGGCGGAAGGAGCAGGCTTCTTCGTTGACACCCAGGCTGAAAAGGGAGATTGATGGAGACGGTAAATTATTATAAATGTTTTTCATAACTTTGTACAAAACACCATAATAAGATTTATTCACACCCGGCCACAGTACAGACACACACACACACACACACACACACAAACACACACACACACACACACACACACAAACACACATACATAGACACAGACACACACAGTAACAATTACCTTGTGTGGGTGTATTGGAGTATGAATGCATGTATTGTCTTTATGTTATGTAACCACACCATTTTCAGAGCTGGGAGAGGTGGAGAACCGCCATTTGTGTTATGTACTGTAATGTGTTATTTGAATGTATTTTTGGCATATGTCTAATAACAACATTTCTACACACAGCTGTGTGACGCAGAGCACCGCAATGCCCTGTTCTGCGAGGAGTGGAAGGCGGCACAGCGGCCAGAGAATCGTCATGTCCAGGAGCTAAAGCAGTTCCACCAGTTCATGACTACAGGGATCGGGAACATGGATCATCGCCTCATGGAACACTACATGACCGAGGTGATGAAGCTGGGCCAGGGGATGAAGGCCTACAGCCGAGGCACAGGAAGCATGCCCAGGGTCACCATTTCTGAGGTTCCTCAACCGCCGCAGGCGCCCATTCAGCCACCAGCACAACAGCCAACATACGAGCAGTTGACTGTGGCAGGGCCATCGGGGCTCCACGCCACTACTCATGGACCGAGTACCCCTAGGGCTGGAAATCGAGTACCCCAAACTACGGCCGTCCTGAGGCAACCCCTGTCAACCTGGATTCATCACACACAACCTCAAGACTGGGCGACCTGTCCTCCTTTGAGAGTTTTCTGGAGATGGCCTCCAACAATTATTAGCTTTTCACATTTACACATAACACGCATTACACTGACACAAGGACACCCACACAAACATATATGAAATGTAATTTGTATTTTTATAAATAAATGTATTGTACTATTAATGTTGTCTGATATTTCCTACCAATAATTTATGTTATACTATATTTGTATACTCTATGTTCTATCAAAATGGAAAGACCTATGTAAATATAATCAATATTAGTCAAAAGAATATATATGAACTGAAAAGAAAAAACAAACGATGAAAGATAAAACAATTACCATTATGAAAAAATTATACTTGGGAACATATAAATAATGCACATGTGTTAACATAATAAATCAAAGAAGTAACATAAAGAAAAAAATACAATAAAATTGGCGTTCATATAAACATCGAAGGTCATATGAAAATAAAGTTGATACAAATAAAAACAGAAAATATAAACCTATTCACATAAACTCAAGAACAATGAAAAATAAAATTAATAACATTTATACTTGGCAAACAAAGACTTTTAATGAAATTATGTAATATAGTAAATACAAACAGTAACATAACCAATAATTAAAACTATAATTTGAGGTTCAAGTTGGATTGGTGTATAAAGATACCTGCATAAATAAATAAGGCCCCAATAAAGTTGATACAAATAAAAACAGAAATATAAACTTATTCACATAAACTAAAGAACAATGAAAGATAAAAAATTTACCATAATAACCCTAAAATTTATACTTGGCCAAACAAAGACTTTTGATGAAATTATGTAGCTATAATAAATACAAACAGTAACATAACCAAATAGTTTAAACTATAATTTGAGGTTCAAGTTGGATTGGTGTATAAAGACACCTGCATAAATAAATAAAGCCCCAAAGAAGGTAATGACAAGAATGAGCACACTTATAGCAATCTCTTAAATGAAAACAAATAAAATATCAGGAATGTAGCTTTATAAATATGTTTATACTATATATTTCATATAAACGAATATGTTGGATATTTTTTACTTACGTTTTGTTACTCGACTGGGTCCTGCCACGCCAGGAGGTTCTCGGGTTGGCTGTAGTAGTCTGCCAGGTAGTCCCTCACAACTTTGGCAGGCCCTGGTCCGGTTTGTCGCAGATGTGGCTGGAGTCAGTGCAGGGGCTCCCTCCTCCAGTCTGCAGACATTTCCGCCCCACATCACCAGGTTGTACGTTCATGCCAGGGCATCTGTCGATGAGGATGTTGTGGAGGATGCAGCTGGCGAGGACCAACTTCTCCACAGTGCTAGGTTGTAAGTTGATGGTCGTGAGTAGGCACCGGAAGCAATTGGCTAGCATCCCGAAGGCGTTTCTCCACAACTCTCCTGGCCCTCGACAGACGGTAGTTGTAGTTCCGCTGTTTCTTCTGGAGACCTCAGTGGGAGTATGGCTTCTGCAGCCACTCTCTCATTGGGAAGGCGTCATCACCCACAAAGAAATAGGGCACAGGCATATCGCATCCAGGTAGTGACTCTCTGGGTGGCAAACCTGCAGCGCCATCATCAAGCGCCTTCCGGAGGTCCGTCACCTGGAAGATACCTGCATCTGAGGCTGACCCGTTGGCTCCCATGTCGGCGTAGATGAACCGGCACTTTGAGTCAGCCAGTGCCAGCAGAACAATAGAATGGTACCCTTTGTAGTTGTAGTAGTAGGACCCCATGTTGCCAGGGGGCTGCATGGCGATATGCTTGCCGTCGATTGCCCCTACGGTGTTTTTAAAACCCCAGTGTCATCGAATCCTCTGGCGACCTCCTTCCAACACTGTGGTGTCGTGGGGCACACGATGACCTCTTCCATGTACTGCCTGGATGATGGCCTCACAGGTTTCGACGACAATGGAGAAGGTGTTGGGGGCCAGTCTGAAGTTCAGACACAGGCTCTTGTATGCTTCCCCTGTGGCAAGGAAGCGTAGTGTCATGGCCAGGCGTAGACCGGGCTCCAGGGCCTTCCTCCAGTTGGTGTCCTGCTTGCCGATGCGTGGTGTTAGCCGCTGGACTATCTCTTTGAAGAGGTCCTCGTCCATCCTGAGGTAGTACTTGTACGTTGCCTTGTCGGTGTTCTGGAGAGTCTGCATCAGTTGATAATAGTGACTATACAGAGGTCTTTCCAAGATCCAAGCCCTGACATGACAGTTACGTTGCTTGCATTTTTTTTGCGGCTCCGTAACTTTCTCAGGGCGATTCTGCACAACAGCTGCAATCGGAGGTTGCTTATTGTAACTTGGTTGAAGTGTACTATGGCCATGTACGCTTCGTCGTCTATCATGGTGGTCGTAAGGTGGTTTAGTACGTCCATGTACGCTTTCCATGTTGACAGTAGGAGCTTTGGTGGTAGACTGAATGGGCCGGGGCCGCACCCCATTATATAAGTAGGCGTGTCCTTTGACGTGTCAATATCGTGCAAGACGTACGACGGGCGTATTTATCGTGCAACGTACGTGCGTTAGTTGGGCTTTTAACGTATGGTTAACGACCAGAAGCGGCATTATCGTGCTTTTAACGTGCTTTAAACGTATGACGAACATGTGATAGCCGAATGAGTAGCGTCACTGGTCAGCGATTTATTCTACAACATTCGTGTTGCAGGTGTGTGTGACGTGTGTGTCGAGTGACTGTCGAGTGACTGTCGAGGGCTTGTTGTACAGCAATCGTGAACCGCGAGGATCGTGCAGTGATCCAGTGATTCGATTACAATCGGCAAAAAAGTGCAAGTCGTCCTCTGTCGGCGGCTGTCGAGCGGTGGCCGTACTGTGTGAGACGCGGCCTTTAGTAATCGTTCCATTGTTTCACTCTTCTATCAGTATTAAAACAATCATTGTTCTTCAGAGCACTCTCAGTGCTCAGAACATAAGAAAATGGGAGTCTGCAGATAGCCGATTGGCCCAAACAAGGCAGATCCCTCTCACACCTAACCCTAATTAGAAGGCCTAATGATAAGGCCTTTTAAGCTGGGCTTATACAGTCCAGCTCACTAACACCATTAGGACTGACTTCACCGAAACGGTTAGAGGTCAGAAAACGGGGGTCTATAGAGCGCCGATTGGCCCACTCTTGACAAATCCCCCCTCACACCCAACCCATTTCGTCCATATGCCTATCTCATTTTATCTTAAAGCTCCCTATCGTTCTTGATCCCACTAGGTAGCCTATTCCACGTATATACAACTCTGTTACCAAACCAATATTTGCCTATATCCTTTCTGAAACGAAATTTATCTAATTTGAAACCATTAAAACTTTACTTGTCATTAGTGAGACCTAATATGGATTATGCTGTTCAATTGTGGTGTCCTTATTACAGAATGGACATAGATTCATTAGAGAGAGTACAACGTAGAATGCCAAAATTATCAATAATATTAGAAATCTTCCGTATGAAGATAGGTTATAAAAGAAGCAGAAATTAAACTTTGGGAAGCTTGAAATCTTAAATGAAAGGTATAGTTAATTGATTAACTTAACCGATTAACTTTTAAAATAAACTTAACTTAACTAGTTAATTCCCAAATTCCAGTTAACTTAACTTAACTTAGTTGATAACAAACTAAAAGTAACTTAACTTAACTAGTTAATTTGATGAATTAATTGGCCCAACTCTGGTACTATGTATGCATGTGTGTACTGTATGTGTGTATGTAAGTACTGTATGTATGTGTGTGTGTCTATGTATGCATGTATGTACTGCATGTACTGTACAGTATGTATGTATGTATGAATGCATGTATGTACTGTATGTATGTATGTATGTATTTATGTATGTATGTATGTATGTATGTATGTACATACCCCATAGGTGGAGGTGGCCGCCTCGAGACAGAGCCCGAACAGAAACAACTCAATGAAATATAGAATAGTGATAGCCAAATTAAAAGTACTTGAAGATTAGACTCATGATAGACGAAAAAGGTAAAATGAATTGAGCACATTTCGTCTCAAATACACGAGATAAAGAAGATAATTAAAATTATAAATACGAGCCAGTGAGACTAATGAAACACAGGGTAAAACTGATGATAAATGAGGGAGAATAAATGAGAGGGAAATAAAGGAAGAGGAAAATAAAGGCAGTGGATAATAAATGAAGATGAAAATAAATGAAGATGAAAATATATAATGGGGAAAATACATAAAGAGGGAAATACAAGAGAGGAAAATAAATGAAGAGAGGAAAACAAATGAAGAGGAAAATAAAGGGAGAGGAAAATCCAGGAAGAGGATAATACAGGAAGAGGAAAATAAAGGGAGAAGAAATGTAGAGGAAAATAAATTAAGAGGAAAATAAATGAAGATTAAAATATAGGAAGAGGAAAATAAAGGGAGAGGAGAAAGGAAGGATTGAGATAAAGGAGAGCGTGATATGTGGAAGGAAGGAAGGAAGGAAGGATGGAAGGAGTGGAAAGAAGGAAATAAATAAATAAAGAAAGAAGGAAGAAAGGAAGGAAGGAAGAAAGAAAGAAGGAAGGAAGGGCGGCAGTGGTCGTGTATTCATTAGTCTCCCTTCAGTATGACCTAAGCCGCCGTAAAATTTATTAAGGGGGGATGGGCCTTTTATTTAGTTCATTATTTGGGTGGGGGTCTATTATTTCCTTTATTCCTATATATTTTAGTTCCCTCGCTAGACCTCCATCAAGCTTAGAAAAACACCCCCTAGACCCCCCTTCAAGATAAATTTGTATATTTTTCGGTAGAAAAATGACGGCCGAAGGCCGGTTCCTCTTAAAATTTCAGGCTCGCTTTCGCTCGCCAGGAAAAAAAATCGACAACTAAATGGCACGAAAGGTCTTAAAATTGACAACGAAATGGGGCGAAAAGTGTTAAAATCGCCAAATTAATGGGCCGAACGTCTTATAATCTCAAAACAAATGGGGCTCAACACGAAGGAGAAAGGGACCAGAAAAACGACCCATCTCCATTAAAGTTAAAGTAAAATATAGGTGGATTGTGGAGGGTGGTGGGTGGATGAAGGTGGAGAAGGAAATTGGGTAGAAGGAATGGAGATGGACGGAAGGAAGGAAGGAAGGAAGGAGAAATATTAAGGAAGGAAGGAGGGTGGAAAGGGAAGAAGGTAGGAAGGAAGAAGGAGGGAAGGAAGAAGAAACGATGACAGTGTGTGTGTGTATGTATGTGTGTGTGTGTGTATATGTGTGTGTGTGTGTTTTGTGTGTATTCATTAGACTTTCTCCAGTATGACCTGAGCCGCCGTAAAATTGAGTGAAAGCCAGCCACGCTAGGCCCGTGCTGGAGAGAGAGAAAGGGGGGGGGGGGGGGGCTGAGTGAGAGTGAGATAGGGGTCGGAGAGGAAAGGAGAGAAAGAGAAAGGATGGGTAGGAGGGGAAAGAGAAGAAGAGAGAAGAAACGAAGAGAATAAGAGATAGAGAGAGAAAATAAGGGAAGGAAATATAATTAAAGCAAACAGTATATGAATGTATGTGTAATAAAAATTCAAAATAAAGGCTGATTCCTCCTAAATTAACTAAATTTAGAGGAATATGTTTGTTACATTGTACACAGGTAGAAAACTACTTTTAATCTTACCTGTACGGATAATTAAGGGGGTACTACTCGCTTTTTTCTGGACCCCCTTCTCCCTTATGTTTAGTATATTCGATTTGAGGATTTAAGACGTTCGTTCTGTTAGTTTGACGATTTTGAGACCTTTCGCCTAATTATGTTATCAATATTAAGACCTTTCGTGCCCTTTAGGTGTCGATATTTTCCTGGCGAGCGAAAGCGAGCCTCTAATTTTAGAAGGAATCAGCCTTTGGCCGGGAAATTTTTCTACCGAAAAATGTACACATTTATCTTGAAAGGGGGTCTAGGGGTGTTTTTCTAAGCTTGATGGAGGTCTAGCGAGGAAACTAAAAAATAAATAAATATAAAAATATATAGACCAAAAACCAAGCACTATCCCCTTAAGCCATTTTGTGTACACGTCTTCTTTTGTGGTACTTAGTGAGGAAGGCAACAATGAAGGTTAAATTCTCTTACCCGTAACCCTACTGTTACACTTGGCTTCATGTTCTGGGTGTGGTGTCCCGAGTTCGAATCCCGGGAGGACCATATGCTTTCATTAGTTTATTCAAGTACGGTCGCGCTAATAAGTCATTGCTCAGCTGTCATTACGTTTGGCTTGATATGTGCTGTATTAATGTCTGTCAGATGTTGAATAGGGTGGGTAAGTATAGGAACATGTTTTTTTTATATTTCACTCGATATGAAGAAATTAAGTTATTGCTGATACCAATTATTGATCAAAACATACATGGTGCCGAGAGATCACTTATTAACGCGACTGTAGATTGTGGTTTGTAATTGATGATTGATGTTAAGAACGGGGTGTTATACTTATTCATGTTAATGTTTAGTGATTATTGAGGTTTTGGCTCGTTTTTGCCATTTTTTAGCAATGTAGTTTTAATTTGACCCATGGACTGAAAAACGTTTTCCCAGAGCAAATTGAAACGAACAAATCAAACAATAATAAAATAAATAAATACAAATAAAAGTACAAACATGAAGAACAAAAATCCCAAGAACCCCTTCGAGCTAAATACGTACAATTTTCGGTTTCTCCTAATTTGCAGGTTTGCTATCGCTCGCCCAGAAAAAAAAACTCTGGTAAGAGGGGAGGGGGGTGGGGGTGGGGGGGGGTTTGTGGTTAATTTAGAGGGGGTATATTTCGCTCTTCAGTCGTCTAAAATGGCTTACTTATGGGGGTACTACTCGCCATTTACGGACCTCCTTCTCCCTCGTGTTTAGCATTTTAGTTGTAAGATTTTAAGACGTTCCTTCCATCAGTTTGGCGATTTTAATACTTTTCGCCCCATTTCGATGTCAATTTCAATACCTTTCGTGCCATTTAGGTGTCGATATTTTTCTGGCGAGCGATAGCGAGCCTGTAATTTTAAGAGGAACCGGCCTTCGGCCGGGAAATTTTTCTATCGAAAAATGTACAAATTTATCTAGGGGGTATTTTTTTTTAAGCTTGATGGAGGTCTAGCGAAGATACTAACAAAATATATGAAATATATACATATAGGCCTATTAACCAAAAACCAAGCAGTACCCCCTTAATTAAGAACGGGAAAGGGGTGGGCCCTGATTTTTTTTTTTTTTAGAACACGACTTTTACGCGAGACTGTACATAAAATTAACCCCTTTTTTGTACACGCGTCCGATGTGGCACTCGATGTGAAATTCAAAAATAGAGTACAATCCTCTTAGCGGGGGTGATGTAGCGGTAATAAGTTAATAATTGCCGACTTGCCAGTCTCATTCTATAAGGAAGTTTGAGCTGTAGACAACGATATTTAAAATAATTTACAGCTAAAATAAGGTCGCAGTACATTTATATATACATAAAACCCAATTCAGCATACCATTCATCCATCAGAAACGTACATTATTATTGCATTTCTGCATAATATCGATGTTCACGGCTCCAACTTTCTTATCGCCTGAAACTCGCAGGTGGTCAAATGGTGTATAATAGCCTTAACAGAGACTCCATCTATATATATATATATATATATATATATATATATATATATATATATATATATATTAAAATTGTATCAATGTGAGTTTAATGGGATTTTTATATTTTCTGCGTTGCTCCTTATACCTCCATCAAGCTTAAGGGGGTAGTACTCGCTTTTTATGGACCCCCTTCTCCCTCATGTTTAGCATTTTAATTTTGACGTTTTAAGATGTTCGTGCCGTTAGTTTGTCGATGTTAAGACCTTTCGCCCCATTTATTCGTCAATGTTAAGACCTATCGAAACATTTAGGTGTCTATTTTTTCCTGGCGAGCGATAGCAGAGCCTGTAATTTTAGAAGGAATCGGCCTTCGGCCGGGTGAGAGCGAGATAGGTGTCGGAGAGGAAAGGAGGGAGAGATAGGATGGGAGAAGGGGGAAAGAAAGAGAATGAGAGAGAGAGAGAGTTAGAGTTAAAGCATTAGTTTTCTTAAGGGGGGTGACTTGCTTTTATTATCGCCTTTTATCTCTTTCTCTGGCTTGTATCCATTCGGCCCCATTCAATCTACTGTTTTGAGACGTTTATCCCCATTCAGGTGTCGATTTTTTCCTGGCGCACAATAGCAAGCCACCATTGTATGGAGACATCCGGCTTCGGAAGACATTTTCTATCGAAAAATGTACAAATTTAGCCTGCTGTCAAAAACATAAATACAAAATATGGTGACTCGCGGTAAATCGACACCAGGATGGGAATATACGCCTTAAGACAGTAGGCTGAATGGGGCCAAATGAATACAACCCAGACAGAGAGGGAGAGAGAAAGAAAAATTGTGTCACCTCGATGGGACACAAATCTGAGGTTACTGTATATACAGTAGTCTCTCGTGGGCATAGAAGGCTTGTTTTACAGAGAGAGAGAGAGAGAGAGAGAGAGAGAGAGAGTTAGAGTTAGAGTTATAGCATGAATTTCCTTAAGCGAGGATGGGCGTATTTATTTGCTCATTTATGTATCTTTTTACTATTTGTTTAGTTCCATCAAGTTTATTTAAATACCCACCCAAGACCCTCCTTCAAGATATATTTGTACATTTTTTGATAGATAAATGTACCGGCCAAAGGCCGCTTCCTCTTTAATTACAGGTTCGCTATCACTCGCCAGGAAAAAATCGACACCTAAGTAACACGAAAAGTCTAAATATTGACAAATAAATTGGACGTAAGGTCTTAAAATCACCAAAATAATGGGTCAAAAGCCATTAAATATGAAAATTAATGGATCCATGAGATGACGGGGCTCAAGGATAATGAGCCAAAACATACCAAGAACCTGCTCCTGTAAGTAGAAGAGCCTCCAACATAAACCTGTAGAATTGCAACCATCAAAGGCAAGAAGAAAGAACAGAATAAGTTTACCCTTCAACGAGGAACTAACCTGCAGCAGTTTCCCCTACCCCAGCCAAAAGGTAAACATGGCCCACTACCTGTGCAGATTAAATACACGCTGCTCCCCAACGCTAATCCCTTCCAACCACGGCATAAACAATGGCCGCTCCCCACCAGAAGTGAGAAGTCCCCACCTGAGCCTGATTTAAACTACGATGAAAATACCTTTATGCAATTAAGGCATTAAACTCCTCAATTTTCACACAACTACCCAGACGGAAATAACTACTACTACAACTACTAGGAGAACTAACAACGACTAGATCAATATTCACCCTCATAAAGAAAGCATTGCATATAACATACCAAATGTTTAAGAACCATCAAAACTGTAAATTATCTTTCACTTATACAAGCTTTCTAATACTTACTTTTAATTTTAATAAAGTAGATGTGCCGTTTTACCCAAAATCAAAACGGCATACCCAACTCTGCGATGGGTTACCATCATCACTAATATTACCACCATCATCACTACAACTGTCACCATCATCACTACTATCATCATCACCATTACTATCATCACGACTACTATTACAATCATCACTACTACTCTCACCATCATCACTAATACTGTCACCATTATTATCACCATCATCTTACAATCATCATTACTTGTCACCATCATCACTACTATTATGACCATCATCACTACTACTAGTAATATCACCATCATAATATTATCTACTACTGTCATCATCACTACTATTATCACCATCATCAATACTATTACCATCATCCCCACTATTACTACCATCACTAATGTCAACTAAACTAAAATAACAACTTAACCTGACAGATACGGGCGAGTTGTTTTCTGCCCAGAATGATGGCATGTGTGTGTGAGCCCCTACGGGACAAACACACAACACGCCATCATTGCTGGTGGGGGGCCTCCGGAGGTGCGTGTTGTGGGGGGTGGCAAAACTATTTGTTTGACCTAAAATTATAACTATTGCTCAAATTCAAAAAATCTTGTTTTAGGTACCGTCGCATTCACGCACTGAATGATCGTGTGAAGTTTGGTGAAAATCCGTCGAACGGTCTAGGAGGAGTTTTCGGACCAGACATTTAGGCCGGCATGTACCACTATACGGAGGGGGGGGGGGGGTAGCCGATACCACTCTAATTACGCAGAGTTGATAAAGTAGACGTGCCGTTTCGCCCAAAATCATAACGGCTTTAACTCTGCGATGGGTCACCATTATTACTACTAGTCAGTATCACCATTACTATCATCAGAACTACTACTATTATAGTCATCACTACTACTCCTGCCGTTATCACTACTACTCCCATAATCACTACTACTGTCATCATCACTACTACTCACCATCATCACTAATACTGTCACCATCATTACTAACATCATCACTACTGTCATCATTATCACTACAACTATCATCATTACTTGTCACCAACATCTCTACTACTAGTACTGTCACCATCATATCTACTACAATCATCACTACCATCATCATCACTACAACTACAACCATCATCTCTACTATTATCACCATCATCACTACTATCACCATCATCCCCACTATTACTACCATCATTCTAATTGTTACGTCCTGGGATATATAAACACTGGGCTCTTTCTATTGGACTAGGTATGCGGCAACAAGCAACAACGGAAAACGCTAGATCCAACCCTTATCTATAAACCCAGGCAACAAACCACCCTAAACCGTCAAGAGTCCTGCCTGGACAACAAGGTATCCTATGCCTCGGTTACAGGGTGCACGCACTATAGACTGCTGATAGTCAAGCAGGCTATAGAAAAGATCACACAATTAAGTTGACTTAAAGCTTCAAGGAAAAGATAGATAACGGAATTAAATTGCAGAAACAATTTAATAACAAACTAGAAGAAAGTACATTTAACGTTACGTTAATTAATACCACTAATCACCCCTGCGTGAAAGAAGGTGAAAGCAAACAGTCCTCAAAACATCGTACCGGTAGACAAGATGCGGGGTTCTAAACTGCATGCGGCTACTGTAGGATCTGATGCTTAGCAAAGAAAGTACGTTACGGATTTAGAGAACTCTCAACTCATAAACAGGAATAAATACTAGTGATAGGACCTACAGTGTATAATGGCATAGGTATAATTAAATAAAGGCAGCAACTCGCAACATAACCACATACAGGTGTGCTTCTCACTCTTAGTCAGGCAAGCCTGCTCGGACAGAGTCTCTAAGCCACACCCTGACTCACAATGCTCACAAGAACGGTAAACTGTGGCACAATAACAAGCATACAGAGATGATAAACCCCTAGCTGTTAATCTGCCAGGTGGCAGAGGTCTAGCCGGAAGGATATAGGCTTCGGATACCCGGGCTGAGCCACCTGCTCTAGCCTAGGGACGTTCCCAAGTCTGAGCGCCAAATTACTCTAATTGAAAGGGTGCTCTCTTGAGAGACTCAGATCGCAAGTATCTGACTCTCTCCTGGCGACCCTAAAACAAAAGCAAGACGTGCTAGCGCAGTGCTGAGTGGACTAGGCAAGGGCCCTCACACAACACAACACTAGACACACAGGGACACAGACAAGAAAATGCCCCCAGACTCCCACGGGTATCCTAGTAAAGTCGTGCGGGTCCACAGGACTCGCACCAGCAGACTTTACTTAAAGGATCACAAAAAGCCTCCCCTCCGGTCTAGCCCCTGCTAACCTGACACAAGAACACACTAGCAAGCATGAAACCACCAAATATGAGAAAAAAAAAAAAAGCTTCCTAGGTCTCATTAACAATTACGTCTCTGCATAAGGCCCAAAATCCTATCTAATTATCTGAGAGCTCATCGTTAGTACAATAATAGATATAAGGTCTATCAAGGGGATGGGATAATTAAATAGATTGGTGAAGTAGTGGAAAGATGGTATACAAAGTAAGAGAGAAAGTTTCTAAGTGGGGTTGAGAGGGATAGATATCAAGGGGGTCCGAAGGGTACGACAGTGAAGTGAGCTCTGAGTCTTGAATCTGTCTGGACCCCACCCTAGGCATACAAAATACATCCCAGGTTGGCAACACTCAACACAGTTGCCGGGTCAAAATCGTCTACCCCGTTCGTGAGTCGAAACTAAGCCTAACGTTGCAATCGGATGCATATGGCAACGCTTCAGGCTCGTCCCAAGCTAGACTCTCCGCGCGAAGCAACGTCCCCCAGCCGGTCTCTCTCTCCCGCTCGTCTCCTCCCACTATCACTAGACTTACATCTTATATATTATAATGAAACAATCAACTATCGAGAATAAAATATACTAAGATGCGTTGGTTAAGAATAAGGGCAGCTACAAGCTGTGAAACAACATAAGAATATCCCAGACATTAGTTACGTTGTCGTAGGATATATACTAAGGAAAAGCCTGCCAGCCGGCTGCCGCCAGCCGGTTTCTAAACGGCTGGGCAGCCGACGCGCGCGAACGCCCGCACGTGGCTACTATGCAGAAGCGTCACACCTCCCCCAAGATATAAGACCCTTGACTAAGTTCTTCATATCTAACAGAAAGCTTCCCATAGTACCACACACTGTTGCGACACAAGGCACTATATATCAAAAAAATAAAGACTGTTGCGCTCCACCGAGCAAGTTCAACTAACTCAGCGACAATAAGCGAAAACATTCAACTTAGATACTGCTACAACATCTTATACAAAATTCTACACGTTATAAAAATAAAGAGTTTTGATAAGGTTTTTGCTTTTTTAATTTGTTTTTTTCGGCTGAACTACAGTGACAGCCTATTTTCCTCCACACTCAACCCTCAATCCTGTGGCAGTCTAACCAACATCATCCACCCTTGATAGACAATCCGCTATCACGTTATCAGAACCGGCAATATGGCGTATGTCCAGATTATACTCCTGAAGCATGAGTGACCACCTGGTCAGCCTCATATTCCGGTTATGAAACTGATTCAAGAATTTCAGAGGGTGATGATCGGTATAAACCACTACGACTGGTCCGAAAGCAGGAACATATACATCGAAGTGCCTGAGCGCCAGCACTATCGCCAGGAGTTCTTTTTCAATTACAGAGTAATTCCTTTGTGCACTATTGAATTTTTTACTGTAAAAACTCACTGGATGTTCGATACCTTCATCATCTGTCTGTAACAAGACAGCCCCAGCCCCTACGCCACTGGCATCAGTCGCCAGCTGAAAAGGTCTGCTGAAGTCCGGGGCCCTGAGTATGGGGTGGGTACATAACAGGTGTTTCACCAAGGAAAACGCCTCTGCACACTCAGGAGACCACCGGAACGTCTTGTCCTTAGATAATATGTCAGTTAAAGGTGCAAGTACAGTCGAATAGCCTTTGATGAAGCGACGATAATAGCCTATCATACCTAGAAACCGCATGATTTGTTTCTTAGTCGTAGGCTGGGGAAACTGATCGATGGCTTTGATCTTTGTCTGTGGAGGGCACACCTGACATATCCCCACCTCGAACCCCAGGTACAAAACTGTGGCTTTGACAAAATCGCACTTACCCCGGTTTACCACCAAACCTGCTTCATTCAGTTTATTAAAAAGCTGTCCGATGTGAGCACAGTGACTGTTAAATCCTCGTCGTATATTATGACATCATCTAGGTACACCGTACAGTTGGGAATGTCGGCTACAATGTCGTTCATTAATTTCTGAAACGTTGCAGGGGCATTTTTCAGCCCGTATGGCATAACATGGCAACGATATGTGGCACTGTCCACCACAAACCCACACACCTCTCGCGCTCGCTCAGACAAGGGCACTTGCCAATAACCCTTAACAAGGTCTATCTTAGTGAGGAACTTGGCTTTTCCTATCTTATCCACACTGTCGTCCACGCGAGGGAGAGGGTAGGCATTTGTGGGGGTTAAACCATTCAACCTGCGGAAATCTATACAAAACCGCACCTTGCCATCTGGTTTGGGCTGCAGTGTGACTGGGGAAGTCCACCTTACTGCACCCTCAGAAATCAGCCCACGTTTCAGCATATAATCCAGCTCTTCCCTAAGTGCTGGTAATTTAATAGGGGGAACACGGTATGGCACTGATTTAAAGGGCGGGTGGTCCCCAACATCGACATCGTGCACCGCTTGAGTAGTGAGGCCAGGATGCTCCGCGAAAACAGCTGGGTTTGAATCAAACAAGTGCTGCACAGCTACACGCTGTTGCTCAGGCAGGTGCAATATCAACTCGTGAGCCACTTGTCTAGAATTCCCCGCCCCCTGATCCACGGAAACATGACAATCCCAATTATCCTCCCCCGCAGCTTGACTGTCCCTTCCTCCTTCTCCACCACGATCGCTGCAGATCAACACCGGGACAGTGAGAGGCTCGGAGGGGCGCCTCACATACTCTTTCATCAGATTTACATGGCAAAGTTGGTTCTTTTTCTTACGATCAGGAGTAGCTACTAAATAGTCGAGATCAGAAACCTTCCTTTCAACCCGATACGGACCAGAATACTTGGCAGACAAGGGGTGTCCCACCAGAGGCAGTAGTATCAGTACCTCCTGATCTACTTCAAACTCCCTCAGCTTCACCTTCTGGTCGTATCTGTCCTTCATCTGAGCTTGTGAACTGTTAAGGTTCCGACCTGCTACCTCCAAGCTCTTTAGCATTCTCTCACGGCTTTCAACTACATACTTTAGAAGCGAGCATGGCTTTGTGACTCCCTCCCAGATCTCCTTGACTATGTGGAGGGGCCCCCTGACCCTGTCTCCAAAAACCAACTCGTTCGGGCTAAATCCCAAGCTCTCCCCAGGTACTTCTCTCGCAGCAAATAAAACGTATGGGAGACCTAGATCCCAGTCCTTCCCATTTTCCATGCAATAACACCGCAACATACTCTTGAGAGTCGAGTGCCACCTTTCCAAAACTCCCTGACTCTCGGGATGGTAGGCAGATGACACCACAGACACTATCCCATGTTGCTGCATGGTCTGCTTAAACAGAGCAGAAGTAAAATTGGATCCCTGATCAGACGGGATCTCCTGAGGGTAGCCATAACGAGAGAAATAGACAAGCAGGTTTTTGACAACAGTCTTAGCCATCCCGTTATGCCTGGGGTAAGCATCTGGATACCGTGTTGCTACATCCATTACAGTTAGTAAAAATGTATTGCCGGCACTAGTGGGGGGCAATGGGCCAACCATATCGATAACTACTTTGCTGAAGGGCGGCCCAATGACAGGGATGGGTTGTAACGGGGCTCTCGGGATGACCTGATTGGGTTTCCCAACAACTTGACAAGTGTGACACTGTGACACCCATGACACGACACTCGCCTTTAACCCAGGCCACCAGAAAAGCTTGCTCAGAGCTGCCTCCGTCTTACGTGCCCCCAGGTGCCCTGCCAAAGGCACATCATGAGCTAATCTCAATAAGCTCTCACGGCACACCCTCGGTACTACTAACTGGTCCACTAATCCTGACCCGCCATCCCACTTTTTCTTGGGATCCTGATGTCTCCGATACAAGATCCCCTCGGACAAGAAAAAATCACCAGGCTGCGCATCCCCATTGCTCTCCAGTTCGATAGCACCATTACCACACGCCCTGACTTCAGGATCTTCCAGCTGCAAGGAACATATATCAGCAGGTGCGATATTATCCAAGTTCATCTTAAATAATTTATTTCCACCTCCAATGTCCCGCTGAGCCATCCTTTCCTCACGCTGCGCATAACGATGCTGTCGCAGAGTCTCTTCCTGCCCTGCACCTGCACTAGCGGTGACAGGCCCCGGGGCCTCTCCAGACTCTAACATAGGTGCCAATAATGAGTCACCAAGAAACACTGCCGGCTCAAAACTCTCCAATTGACCAACACTTCCCGTTTTCTTGTGACCTTTCCTCCGTGGATTGATAGACTGAGGTGGTGGCTGCAAGGCTCCGGATGTCTGAGAACGCGTCACAACACACGCCATAGTTTGTACGCTACACTTCTCAACCCACTCCTGTTCCTCCCTACTAACGTCGGCCGCCTTCTCGGCAACGACCAAGGGTGAAACCTTAGAAGCAGGCACCGCAAAGTCGTTGCCGAGGAGGAGGTCGACGCCCCCAACAGGCAAGTTCTCTACAATTCCTACATCCAGCTCCTTCGCCACACCCCACCTCCAGCTCCATCCGCACCAGCGGGTAGGACTTCGTAGCATTGATCCCCTGAACTACCACCACCCGAGCAGCGTTAATCGGCCTACCAGTACCGTTCTTTAACAAGGTCTGAGAAGCCCCCGTATCACGCAATAGCTTAACTCCTCGCCTTTCGCCAGCCCACCTCACAAAACCATGCCCTCTATGACCCCCAAAGACGTCGCGGACAGGGTTCGAGCCTTCCGGACTCTTGAACACAGGCTGTGTCCCAACCTCTGACGAACTACCCTTGGCAAACTCAGAAGATATAGGCGACACCCCTATGCTGCGGGCCAATGACACAACCTTGTTTGGTGGCTTGTTCGGACAAGCATTTGCAAAGTGACCCTCCTTGTGACATGCACGGCACTCTTTACTCTTTGGTTTCCCTTGGGAGTGGGAGGTACCATTAGACTTCTTATACGGGACGGTATTTGGTTTATGTTCAGTTTTATTGTCAGTGCTACATGGTTTTGTGTATTTATGTGTATCAAAATTCTTGGGAGGGGGAGGGGTACGATCCTTTGCACTCGACTCACTCCTAGCTGCTGCTTCGCACCCTCGAATTAATGACAGTCGGCGGTCAGCCATTTCTGCTGCCTCCTGGAGAGTTCTAGGATTGTTTTCCTATATATTCAATGTTAAGTCCCCGCCTGTGCACTTAAAGAACTGCTCCAAGAGAACCAGCTCACTCAACTCCTCAAAAGTAGCTGCCCTCTCAGAACACAGCCAATGTCGTAGTGCGTCAGACAAGTCCCGGGCGTGTTCTAGGAAGGTACTATCCTTGCCCTTAGTAACACCCCGAAACTTCAAGCGGTAAGTTTCTGGTTGTAACTCATAGGCCCGTAGCACAGCCTTCTTTAGCTCATCATAAACTACACAGGACTCTAAAGGTAGTGCATCATACGCTTTTAGCCCCTTTCCTAGGAGTCTTCATGAAACTAATGCTGCCCACTTTTCCTGAGGCCACTGGTGTTCCTGACACTTCTTCTCAAATCGCATAAAAAACTCAGTCACACATAATTCATCGAACACAGGAACTAGTTTAAGCAGGTGCGACAATGATTGGTCCCGATGTCTGTTACCTCCCCCAATATTTCGCCCTGTTACCTCCAATCGAGATCTCTCCAGCTCCGTGTCAGCCCGATACCTAGTAGACTCTGCCTGCAGTTCAGCCTCTCGTATAGCTGTTCTCTCTGCAGCCTCAGCCTGCACACTAGCCTGTCTCTCGGCAGCCTCAACCTGAGCTCTAGCCTGTCTTTCGGTAGCCTCAACCTGAGCTCTAGCAACCTCAGCCTGCACACTAGCCTGTCTCTCGGCAGCCTCAACCTTGGCCATCTCAAGCCGAAACAACAAATCTGGAGTCAACCCTTGAGGAGGGGAAGATGCATTTAATGGGGAGGGTCCCTGTGATTGAATTCCACGCTGCCATTGACCATCAATTTGGGGGTATGTACTAAATTCAGGCACCCTGACGTTTGATGTGGGGGTAGAGTGGAGGGGGGGGCTGGGGACCGGGGCCCCTAGTCGCCTCTCCACCCAGGTCTCTCCCTTCTAAACCCAATATCAAAGTCCTCAGCTGATCTTTCCTCATGCCACTTAAACCCTGGTGACCCTGAAGACCTGCCACACACTTTAAGCCATACTTATTCAGCTTAAACACCCTGGCAGCGGTAAGGGGCACCTCTAAAAATCTTCTAGCACCCTCCTCGCTATCAACTAGCCACTCCACAGGTCTTTCTCCCTCCGAGCCCGTATCGTGACCTGACCCATCACTGTGTTCCGATGTATTAGACATGTTTGTGTACTGCAGTAATTATCACGGTTATAGAATGTGCCTTATCTCCTATGCAAGTATGTATATACTAATGTTATTTAAAGTCTTTAATGTGTTACATTGGTTGCTCCAAAAAAAAAACTATGTCCACTGTATTCCTCTAATCATAAGAAATCTCAAAACAAATGACCACTATATTCCTCTGTTCAGTAAATCCTATGCAAGGTCGCCATTTGTTACGTCCTGGGATATATAAACACTGGGCTCTTTCTATTGGACTAGGTATGCGGCAACAAGCAACAACGGAAAATGCTAGATCCAACCCTTATCTATAAACCCAGGCAACAAACCACCCTAAACCGTCAAGAGTCCTGCCTGGACAACAAGGTATCCTATGACTCGGTTACAGGGTGCACGCACTATAGACTGCTGATAGTCAAGCAAGCTATATAAAAGATCACACAATTAAGTTGACTTAAAGCTTCAAGGAAAAGATAGATAACGGAATTAAATTGCAGAAACAATTTAATAACAAACTAGAAGAAAGTACATTTAACGTTACGTTAATTAATACAACTAATCACCCCTGCGTGAAAGAAGGTGAAAGCAAACAGTCCTCAAAACATCGTACCGGTAGACAAGATGCGGGGTTCTAAACTGCATGCGGCTACTGTAGGATCTGATGCTTAGCAAAGAAAGTACGTTACGGATCTAGAGAACTCTCAACTCATAAGCAGGAATAAATACTAGTGATAGGACCTACAGTGTATAATGGCATAGGTATAATTAAATAAAGGCAGCAACTCGCAACATAACCACATACAGGTGTGCTTCTCACTCTTAGTCAGGCAAGCCTGCTCGGACAGAGTCTCTAAGCCACACCCTGACTCACAATGCTCACAAAAACGGTAAACTGTGGCACAATAACAAGCATACAGAGATGATAAACCCCTAGCTGTTAATCTGCCAGGTGGCAGAGGTCTAGCCGGAAGGATATAGGCTTCGGATACCCGGGCTGAGGCACCTGCTCTAGCCTAGGGACGTTCCCAAGTCTGAGCGCCAAATTACTCTAATTGAAAGGGTGCTCTCTTGAGAGACTCAGATCGCAAGTATCTGACTCTCTCCTGGCGACCCTAAAACAAAAGCAAGACGTGCTAGCGCAGTGCTGAGTGGACTAGGCAAGGGCCCTCACACAACACAACACTAGACACACAGGGACACAGACAAGAAAATGCCCCCAGACTCCCACGGGTGTCCTAGTAAAGTCGTGCAGGTCACAGGACTCGCACCAGCAGACTTTACTTAAAGGATCGCAAAAAGCCTCCCCTCCGGTCTAGCCCCTGCTAACCTGACACAAGAACACACTAGCAAGCATGAAACCACCAAATATGAGACAACAAAAAAAGCTTCCTAGGTCTCATTAACAATTACGTCTCTGCATAAGGCCCAAAATCCTATCTAATTATCTGAGAGCTCGTCGTTAATACAATAATAGATATAAGGTCTATCAAGGGGATGGGATAATTAAATAGATTGGTGAAGTAGTGGAAAGAAGGTATACAAAGTAAGAGAGAAAGTTTCTAAGTGGGGTTGAGAGGGATAGATATCAAGGGGGTTCGAAGGGTACGACAGTGAGGTGAGCTCTGAGTCTTGAATCTGTCTGGACCCCACCCTAGGCATACAAAATACATCCCAGGCTTGGCAACACAACACAGTTGCCGGGTCAAAATCGTCTACCCCGTGCGTGAGTCGAAACTAAGCCTAACGTTGCAATCGGATGCATATGGCAACGCTTCAGGCTCGTCCCAAGCTAGACTCTCCGCGCGAAGCAACGTTCCCCAGCCGGTCTCTCTCTCCCGCTCGTCTCCTCCCACTCTCACTAGACTTACATCTTATATATTATAATGAAACAATAAACTATCGAGAATATAATATACTAAGATACGTTGGTTAAGAATAAGGGCAGCTACAAGCTGTGAAACAACATAAGAATATCCCAGACATTAGTTACGTTGTCGTAGGATATATACTAAGGAAAAGCCTGCCGGCCGGCTGCCGCCAGCCGGTTTCTAAACGGCTGGGCAGCCGACGCGCACGCCCGCACGTGGCTACTATGCAGAAGCGTCACATAATGTCAATTAAACTAACTTAACCTAACATATACGGAGGGAGTTGTTTTCACCCCCAGAACGATAGCGTTCTGTGTGTGTGCCCCTATGCCCCCCCCCCCCCCCCCCCCCTTCCTGGGGTCCGCGGGTAAATCCTTATTTTGGATCTAAAATCATAACTATTGCATAAATTTAAACAAATCTTTTTTGACTGATGTTCGCATTCACCCAAAACAAAAATGTGTGAAATTTGGTGAAAATCCGTCCAAAGTTTCGGGACAGACGGACAACGACGACGACGACGACAGAATATTTTGTTTTCCGGTCGTACCCACTATACGGGGGGGGGGGGGGGGATACCAAACTCTGCTTACGGGAGTTGAAAAATAAAGAATACCATTACCCATGTAACCATTATATCTACTATATTTTTTAAGAACTTTAATAAAGTAGACGTGCCTTTTTGCCCAAAATCAAAATGGCATACCCAACTCTGCGACGGGTTACCATCATCACAAATATTACCATCATGAATCATACTACCACCATCATCATTACTACTGCCATCCTCACTACAACTGCACCATCATCACTACTAATGTCATCATCACCATTACTATGATCGTCATCACTACTACTATTACAAATATTACTGCTACTCTCACCAGCATCACTACTACTGTCACCATCATCACTACACTACTGCCACCATTGTCACTACCATCATGGGTTACCATCATCACTAGTAATACCATCATCAATAATACTATCACCATTAATCAGCACTAGGCCTACTACTATTATAATCATCACTACTACTCTCACCATTATCACCACTACTCTCATCATCACTATAACTTTTACCATCATCACTACTACTCATCATCATCACTACTACTAATCATCACTAATACTGTCACCATCATCACTACTGTCATCATTATCACTACAACTATCATCATTATTTGTCACCACCATCATTACTACTGGTACTGTCGCCATCATAACTACTACTGTCATCATCATCACTACCATCATCATCATTAATGTCATCATTATTGCACAACTACAACCATCATCACTACTATTATCACCATCATCACTACTATCACCATCATCTCCATTATTACTACCATCACTTCTAATTTCAAATAAACTAACTTAACCTAACAAATGCAGGGCGAATTGTTTTCGCCCCCTAAACGATGCGCTCTGTGTGTGTTCGCTCCTGCGGGGCACACACACACAGAACGTCATCATCATAGCTGGGGGGGGGAGGGGGGGGGACCATATTTTGGATCTAAAATCATAACTATTGCACAAATTCAAAACATCTTCTTTGACTGACATTCGCATTCACCCAACATAACTACTACTGTCATCATCATCACTACCATCATCATCATTACTGTCATCATTATTGCACAACTACAACCATCATCACTACTATTATCACCATCATCACTACTATCACCATCATCCCCATTATTACTACCATCACTTCTAATGTCAAATAAACTAGCTTAACCTAATAAATGACGGGCGATGCGTTCTGTGTGTGTTCGCCCCTACGGGGTACACACACACAGAACGTCATCATCATAGCCGGGAGGTGGTTGTGATGGTGGTGGTGGTGGTGGTGGGGGGGGGGGGGGGGGGGGGGGTGCGGTAAAACAATATTTTGGATCTAAAACCATAACTATTGCACATATTCAAAAAATCTTTTTTGACTGACGTTCGCGTTCACCCAACAAATGTTTGTGTGAAATTTGGTGAAAATCCGTCCAACGATCTAGGAGGAGTTTCGGGACAGACGGACAACGACGAAAGATTTTTTTTCCGGTGGTACCCACTATACGGGGCGGCGATACCAAACTCTGCTTACGCAGAGTTGATAACCACAACAATAATCCAAAACCTGTAATTCACATGCTTCTCATATTCCGAAACGCACTAACTGGAAGCCAAATTAAAAACTTAATATTACCTGCCCGAAACAAGACATTAAACTAAATGATAACACCAGTGGATTTTAAACTTAATAAAATAGTCACACTGGTGGACTTTAAACATAACGAAATAGTCACACCGGTGGACTTTAAACATTACAAAATAGCCTCGCCGGTGGACTTAAAACTAAAGAACAGTGGCCGTAGGTCATGCAGTCGTAACACAGACACTGCTCAGCCAAAATTCATCATGCTGGCCACAAACTCCATGATAAAACGAAAGATTTGCTCGGGATCACGGAACCTCGGCATTTTGGGTACCGCATCACCAATCTCCGCTTCTAAATGTTCCTTGAGGAGTAGGGCATGCTCGTCATTTTCACAGCCCTCCAGATACATACCTGATTCTTTAGCGTCACCGTACACACATGACTGACTGAAACGTTCACCGACAAATCCATGTATATATCTCTAGAGAGCTTTGGGATTGGAATATCCACGGGAACTGGATATTGATGATCCGCAGAGACGGGGGTTGGAATATCCACAGGAATTGCGGTTTGAAGCTCTGCGGAGACAGGGGTTGGAATATCTGCGGAAACTGTAATTTGAAGCTCCGCAGAGACAGGGGTCGCAATATCTGCGGAAACTGGAGTTCGAAGCTCCGCAGAGAAGGGAGTCAGAATATCTGCTGGAACTGGGGTTAAAGGTTCAGCGGAGATGGGGGACTGCAGATCCGTGGAAACTGAGGGCTGCTTATCCACGGAGATAGGGGGCTGTCGATCTACGGAATTTAGGGTCCGTGGATCCACAGGGACTTTATTCAAGTAATTCTCGTTGACGAGGGGCTGTGGGTCAACTGAAATAGTGGTTGTTGTATTGAGTGGCTAGTTATAGGTCGTGTGTTGTCTATAGTGTGGACTGCCGTCCAACCACACCTTAGACCAGGCCGGTGTGGTCACTGAGTCAGTCGATTTGGGGAGCTCAGGTTCCTCTTTTTCGGGTGATTCAGGAGTAGTAGGTTTGGGGAGATCTGGCTTCTCTTTGTCGGACGAATTAGGAGTATCCATGCACTTGAAACATTTGTGACACCGAAGAAACCTACACACCTTTCTCAGCAAGTTGGCTTTCGCATGCCGTGGTCCTGGTCCTTCGGGCGACTCTACTGGGGTTTTGGAAGCTGTCGTACAAATCGTAGAGGGGGGGTCGTTGGTTGAAGGGGGATTGGGGAGAGTTGAGGGGGCGTCGGTGGTTGAAGGTTAATTGGGGAGAGTTGAGGGGGTGTCGGTGGTTGAAGGGGGATTGGGGAGAGTAGAGGGGGCGTCGGTGATTAAAGGGTAATTGGGGAGAGTAGAGGGGGCGTCGGTGGTTAAAGGGGGATTGGGGAGAGTAGAGGGGGCATCGGTGGTTGAAGGGTAATTGGGGAGAGTTGAGGGAGCGTCGGTGGTTGAAGGGTAATTGGGGAGAGTAGAGGGGGCATCGGTGGTTGAAGGGGGATTGGAGAGAGGAGAGGGGGCGTCAGTGGTTGAAGGGGGATTGGAGAGAGATGAGGGGGCGTCGGTGGTTGAAGGGGAATTGGGGAGAGTTGAGGGGGCGTCGGTGGTTGAAGGGTAATTGGGGAGAGTAGAGGGGGCGTCGGTGGTTAAAGGGGGATTGGGGAGAGTTGAGGGGGCGTCGGTGATTAAAGGGTAATTGGGGAGAGTAGAGGGGGCGTCGGTGTTAAAGGGGGATTGGGGAGAGTAGAGGGGGCATCGGTGGTTGAAGGGTAATTGGGGAGAGTTGAGGGAGCGTCGGTGGTTGAAGGGTAATTGGGGAGAGTAGAGGGGGCATCGGTGGTTGAAGGGGGATTGGAGAGAGGAGAGGGGGCGTCGGTGGTTGAAGGGGGATTGGAGAGAGATGAGGGGGCGTCGGTGGTTGAAGGGGAATTGGGGAGAGTTGAGGGGGCGTCGGTGGTTGAAGGGTAATTGGGGAGAGTAGAGGGGGCGTCGGTGGTTAAAGGGGGATTGGGGAGAGTTGAGGGGGCGTCGGTGGTTGAAGGGGAATTGGGGAGAGTTGAGGGGGGGTTGGGTAGAGTTGAGGGGGATTGGGGAGAGTAGAGGGGGCGCCGGTGGTTGAAGGGGGATGTTTGAAGTCTCAGAGTCCCCATACCTCCCCTTGGGTCTTAGACACGCTATGCCTTAACACCTTTCGAGCGGCCTATGCGGTTTATTTATGTGTACCGCCCAGCGGGGTGTTTTTAGCCAAAATAGGGCTGTTTACGTGATCATTTTCATGCCTAAATAAGACCCAGAACGTAAAACAAGTATCTATCCCTGAAAGGGCATAAACAGAGCTTTCGAATGACACCATAACGATCCTTGTATGATGGATAGTTTTCTTGCAATAACCGTGCAACGCGAGTGCAAAAAGCAGGTAATTCGGTACTTTCGGTACATAATTGAGTATGTAGCGAGTGAGAGAGGGAGGAGGGAGCTGAGATTTGTGTCAGTAGGTTCGCCGCGGTGGTCTGGAGCAGTCATACGCTCGCTAGTCTCCTGCCACCACTTGTCTCTCTCTCTCAGCCACATTACGTGCTGAAATTGCCACTCGACCTATGTCGAGCTCCGCCACATAGTCCAGCTTTATTTAACTCGACTTAAGTGGTGAGCCGCTTTTTAAGGGTTAAAACCCTCCTTCCCACCAATGTTAGCGGGATAGAGGTTAGTAGGGGGAGATTGGGCAGTAGTGGGAGATGAGACAATACCGGGAGAAGGCCCTGGGGTAGTACCGGGAGAGGGGATAGTACCAAGAGAGGCGACAGTACCATCCGGCTAGGCGTCATCCCCCCCCCCCCCTAGGCTCTGGTATACAAGACAAATACACTGATAAGCAGCTTACCCTACCGCAAGTATCAAGAGTATTGGATAAACCCAGGATAGCACGCCGAGGACCCGCTATACTTGGGGGACCAGGTACAGTCACGGCGGTAAATTGTGGACCACGTGATGAACCCCTTTCTAGACACCACACCCTTGTATCTCATCCGAACACATTTTACACTCGGTGAAACTGGGTAGTTTAAACTGCCAGGCCCCGCCCACTACTGGGTCGCCAGTCAGTCGGCAGACAACATTAAGTAGATAAATCGTTTACACACACATTAACGCACACACGCACACATACACACTTCACTGTATGCTTTTAGAAAGAGTGTGTATTAACCCTTCTTTAGCGGCCTATGCGGTTTATTTATATGTACCGCCCAGCGGGGTGTTTTTAGCCAAAATAGGGCTGTTTACGTGATCATTTTCATGCCTAAATAAGACCCAGAACGTAAAACAAGTATCTATCCCTGAAAGGGCATAAACAGAGCTTTCGAATGACACCATAACGATCCTTTTATGATGGCTAGTTTTCTTGCAATAACCGTGCAACGCGAGTGCAAAAAGCAGGTAATTAGCCACTTTCCCGATACAATTCCGTATATAGCGAGTGAGAGAGGGAGGAGGGAGCTGAGATTCGTGTCAGTAGGTTTGCCGCGGTGGTCTGGAGCAGTCATACGCTCGCTAGTCTCCTGCCACCACTTGTCTCTCTCTCTCAGCAACATTACGTGCTGAAATTGCCACTCGACCTATGTCGAGCGCCGCCACATAGTCCAGCTTTATTAAAAACGACTTATGTGGTGAGCCGCTTTTTAAGGGTTAAAAAAGGTATTAAGTCCCGGAATGAGTCTAAATTTGACGTTGTATAAAATGTATATCGTAGTTATGCCGAGTTATATATTCAGTGTTATACTGTATATTGCAGAGACGTTTTAGTTAGGTATCGACTATGTTACGTTCAGGCACATAACGGAATAGGCATAAAAATGAACACGAGTGTTATGTTCAATACCCAAGTCACTTGCATAATGCCTATTGTAGTTGGGTTTTAACCTTTTTAGCACGAGTTTCGTCCGTGTTAATATATTATAGTTACCATTAAACTTTATCATTCAGATTAGGAAGGACATCTACCGATTAAAGGCAATTCATTATCTTATCAAATTTTTATAGCTACCACAAATTCGTCCAAAACAGCATAAAACCGTCTCCCAGACTGAAAGGATTAAAGTACTTACGTATAATTTAACTTTGAGTTGAGTAAAAACAACTGGCGAAACACATAGGCCTACAGTATATGCTAACTGCTATGTAAACTATCATAGATTACAGGTTTTTGACATCGTTTAGGATACGTCAGTGTCATGAAATACCGTAGTTTTTTAACTAGATTTGTCAAACAGAGAGAGAGAGAGAGAGACAATTATATATATTTACATAGATACACTGGCCACACATATCTTACGATCCCTACGAGGTGGCCAGGACTTAATCCTAGTGGAGCTAACTCTAAGGGTAAGAGAAAGTGGAAGGAAAGGATGGTAAATATGAAGGTTCTCTCTCTCTCTCTCTCTTTCTCTGTCTCTCTGAGAAACCAGACTTGGCTCTACCGTGATACCAACAGATTTGTCATATACAGTAGTTTTGTAATTATTGTATTTATTGTTTCTAGGTTAGCACACATCGATTATTATAATTCGTCTACAGTGCACATTAATCAGAAACAATTATATTGGCACTGCAGCTGAATAGTTAAGGTCATAGAATTTACCCTGATAAATGTTGGTAAGCCTGCCAGGTAGGAAGTTTGTATTTTCAGCAGTAGAAGTTTTAGTAAAGAGTTCTTTATGAAGATCCAAACTAATTTCAACCTAATATCAGAGCAATAGAAGTGAAACGAGACTCAAACTATCCAGTTTGGGGGAGGGAAGGGGTAGTTTAGCTTGATGAACAGGACAATCGACTTTAAATCGCCATCAACAGAGAGAAATTTTGTATCAAAGTTTAAACACTGTTGTCAGTTACTCTAAATATACTGATATTCCTGAGAGAAATGCTTTATCAACAAATTATCCTCGATGTAAATTGATTGTTAAATATATAAATCAGACATGTCATACCTCTACCATTTAGCTTAATGTATCAATGTGATCATATGTAATCTTTTCTTTCTGGCTACAAGTAATTTATAATATTAATATTGCTATTACCTCTATCACTCTATCAGCTGCCCACTTATTTTCCTTTATTTACCAAAAATAAATCAAGTTCCCTTAATATCTCATTGTGTGGTATATTGTTAAGGGATGAGCTCAATCTTGTTATTCTGCACTGAACGGATTCAAGTTTGTATATGTTTTTTATTAAGTAGAGAAACCAACACTGCAGAGCATACTTCAGATATGGTCTCACAATTATTTTGTATATCGGTATAACTGTCTTTACTATGATAATGAAAATTTCATCTAATGAATCTTAGTGCACTGTTTGCTTCGTTAGCTGCTGCGGTCCATTGTCTTGTGGATTTTTAGATTTTCGTTTATAAACACTTCTTGGTTTTTTATCTGTGATACGCTCTCTACCTATTCACCATTCAGCACAATAATATAGGTATTACACCATACACAGTATCATGTTACCAAATACTAATTACAGAAAGGGACTGGCTTAAAAATCCAGCAGGGCTGATAACCCTAAGCCCAACTGTAATTAATTATTTTAACTCTCTCTCTCTCTCTCTCTCTCTCTCTCTCTCTCTCAGAAAATTGGCAGATGCCCTTTAATGCATGCAAATGTCAGATACTACAAATAGGCTCCCCGAAACAATAAATGCAAAAATTTAGTACTATCTTTTGGCACTGGTTTGGTTGGTCTGGGTGAATTTGGCATTGGTTGAGAGCTACTGGTTGAAATGGTCTACTGGTTGAGATGACATGGAACCGTGCTAATTACTTCTAAATCCCTGGTTGTCTCAGTAAAATTGCGAGGTGATAAATTGTGTAGCGCTCGTAGCACTGTCAGTTACCTGCTGCCACATGAGTTTATTGCATACATATACATTGACCTACGGTAGGATAATACTATACTATTTGACGTTTTTTTTTAACAGTAGTTACTTTATTATTATATTTATATTTTATTATTACCATAATCATCACCATCAAGCAGCCTTAGTTAGTCCACTGCAGGCCGATGGCCTCTCCAAAACGTTTCTAATCTAGCTGGTCAGATGTTATCCTGTTCCATCCTACTTTAGCAAAGTTTCCGATCACATCCCTCCATCTGGTTCTCTGTCGATCCCTTCATCTAGCTCCATCTCTAGATTCCCATTGTGAACCTTTATTTGTCCATCTGCTATAATCTCTTCTAAATATATGATCTTTCCAAGGCCATTTCCTCTTGTCAATGCGATTATCTTCTACTAGTGTCCAAGTGTCTTATCCATAAATTAGTACAGGAATGACACATTGTTTGCATACTATTTCTTAAATACAAGGGGTAACTACCTTTTCATACTAAATTATGCTTACCAAATGCGCTCCATTCCATATCTATCCTTTGTCTGATTTCTCTAGTGATCTGAGTTTGTATTTATAACCTGGCCTATGTATATATATTCCTCCACTGGCCCATCATCCGCTAACGTAATTTGTTGTGGTTGCACATAATCATTCAATATACATATATATATATTTTTGTTAACACTACTACTGCCACTATATACTGTCCGAGTATATACATACATACAGTAGTTATATACTGTCCGAGTATATACATACATACAGTAGTTATATACTGTCCGAGTATATACATACATACAGTAGTTATATACTTTATATACTGTCCGAGTATATTCATACATACAGTAGTTATATACTGTCCGAGTATATACATACATACAGTAGTTATATACTTTATATACTGTCCGAGTATATACATACATACAGTAGTTATATACTGTCCGAGTATATACATACATACAGTAGTTATATACTGTCCGAGTATATACATACATACAGTAGTTATATACTTTATATACTGTCCGAGTATATACATACATACAGTAGTTATATACTTTAAGGCTTCCATCGTTTATATCAGCCATCATTTGTTGTAACTCTTCCCCTGAGTCGCTAGGATAAACTTTGTCATCAGCGAACCTGAGGTTGTTTTGATGTTCCCCATTAATTCACATATATTCCTATATTGTCCCATTCAAGATTACCGTACTAAATATGTCTTCCAAACACGCGTGAACAGATTTGATATCGTAGTATGTAGTCTACCTAATTACAGGAGTCTGATAATGTTCAATGCAAACAGTAGCATTTCAAATGTAAGGAACCATAAATAATTTAATAAATAAATAAATATACAAATAAATAAAATTAATACAAAAATAAATTAATCGGAATACAATAATCACTAATACCGTTTAATATTGTGTTGCCGTTACATATGCCTATACATACGCAATTACTGTGTATGGGCGGAGCTTATTAACTATCGATGCACTTGTTTCACTGGCGTTGTGCCCGTTCAACCAGCAAAGGTAGACATTGTTCGAACCTGCTGCCAATGTGTGGCTAGGACTTTGGTACAGCCCTGGTCTACGACTTACCGCCGTGAGTGTACAATCGCGCTAAGAAGTCATGACTCGATTCCCAGTACCTTTTGTTCAGAAAGTGCTATCTGGCAACTATTGATGCTCTACTAGGCTATATTCATATATTACACACCGGGGAGAACTGTATTGAAGAAAAAATACCAAAAAGATGATATATAAGTATTGTTGCAATATATTTATCTCATTATGTGAGAGGAAACCAAATAATACGAAAGTTGAGACTAACCCGAAGGAATGTGAAACTCGTAATATTTCGCTCATTAGATTCAGGATTAAAATGTGGAGGAAGTCTCTTAATGCTTGTATTACTTTTTAAACCAACAATACTGGGAGAAAAGTATCTCATAAAATTAAAACCAACAGATAAAACTAATATTCAAACCATAAGTGTCAATAAATCACGTAAATAAACATATAACAGATTGTTTTTTCCACATTTAATTCTCTAAGTGGGACAACAGTCTGCCAGAAAAACAAAGCGGTCTCCAGTATACTGTACAGTATTTTGGGAGAAAGCATGAATACTCGAGAACAGCTTGTAATTTGTATAGACAAACGATTACTTTTCACTTTTAGAATATATAATAACCCATAGGGAGACCCACATAAAAACGAAAGATGGAAAGGCAAGTGTAAATGGACAAAGGTGTATATAAACGCAATGAGATATACTCCCCCTCATATCCTGACAATGACTGACTCGGTTGCTGAATATCCTACCGTTCCTACGGGCCTGGGAGTGCAACATGCTAGATAGCGCATGTAAATTAATTACTCTCATTATTCTATAAAGAAACTGAAAACAAACATTACTTATATTTATTCGAACTTCAACATAAATAAAAATTAGAGGGCGTAAATAGGTTAATTTTCTAAGTAGGCCAATTATTGGGAATATCCAAAGACCTATAGTTTAAAATTAAGAAACGACCAGGCTCTCTCTCTCTCTCTTTCTCTTTATTTCTTTATTTCTGTCTGTCTGTCTGTCTTTCTTTCTTACTTTATTTCTTTCTCTCTCTCTCTCTAGAGGTAGATTATTTTAGGTGACAACATTGTTATAAAAGTTTTAATCAGTAGCCTCCAGACGTGATTATGGGGGGGTCACCGGCTTTTTTATCTTTCTCTCCTTTTCTCTCTATCTCTGGCTTGTATCCATTCGGCCCCATTCAGCCAACTGTTTGAAGACGTTTATCCCCATTCAGGTGTTGATTTCTTCCTGGCGAGCGAAAGCGAGCCAGCATTTTATGGAGAAATCCGGCTTTGCCGGAGAAATTTGTCTATCGAAAAATGTACAAATGTAGCTTGCTGTTAAAACAAAAAAATATATATATGCTGGCTCGCTACCGCTCGCCAGGAAAATATTGACACCTGGATGGGAGTAAACGTCTTAAAACAGTAGGCTGAATGGGGTCGAATGGATACAACCCAGAGAGAGAGTGAGAAAGAGAGAACAAAAGCGAGGTGGGCCCCCTTAAAGGGGGAGGTAGTTGTTTTTTCTCCCTCATGTTTAGTACCATTAGCTTTGAAATTGTAAGGCGATCGTTACATTAGTTTGGTGATTTTAGGAACTTTTGCCCCATTTGTTTGTCAATATAAAGACCTTTTGTGCCACTTAGGTCTCGATTTATTCCTGGCGAGCGTTAGCGAGCCTGTAATTCTAGGAGGAACTGCCCTTCGGCTGGGACATTTTTATTCCGAAAAATGTACAAATCTATCTTGAAGGGGGCATTTTTTTAAACTTGATGGAGGTCTAGCAAGGTTAATATCAAATAAGTAAATAAATAAATACATAAATAGATATATGGACCAAAACCTAACCACTACCCCCTTAACCCTTACAGTACCAGAGACGTCCTGTTCATTACATTCTGGAGACTATTAGGCGATAATATTCAGCTTAGGAAAGACCTCAAGAAATAATAAGGAATCAAACTATCTCAACCAACCCTTTTAACTACCACAGATCCTTCCTAAGCTGTATAATATCGTCTAATATAGCTAGAATTAATTATGCCACATGTCGCTGGTACTCAAAGGGTTTACTAAAGCCCTCTATTGATTCTGCCTTAAAATTCGTCTATTAGAATGGGTTTATAAGCACATTTGAATTTTATATCGGTATTAAGGGAAATCACTTCGCTTTTTTTCTCTTTCTCTCCCTCTCTCTTTGGCTTATATCCATTCGGCCCCATTCAGCCTACTGTTTTATGACGTTTACCCCCATTCAGGTGTCAATATTTTCCTGGCGAGTGGTAGCGAGCCAACATATATATATTTTTGTCTTGGCAGCAAGCTAAAATTGTACATTTTTCGATAGAAAAATTTCTCCGGCGAAGCCGGATTTCTCCATACAATGCTTGCTCGCTATCGCTCGCCAGGAAGAAATCGACACCTGCATGGGGATAAACGTGTTAACACAGTAGGCTGACTGGGGCCGAATGGATACAAGCCAGGGAAAGAGAGAAAAGGAGAGAAAGATAAAACAAAAACGGTATTACCCCCTTTAATTAAGTGAACGTTAAGGGGGGATGGCTGGTTTTTCTGGTCCCCCTTCTCTCTCATGTTTAGTCTCATCAGCTTGGAGATTTTAAGACGTTCGTTTGATTATTATGACGATTCAAAGACCTTTCGCCCCATTTTTCTTGTCAGTATATAGACCTTTCGTGCCATTTAGGCCTATGTGTCGATTTTTTCCTGGCAAGCGATAGCGAGCCTTTAATTTTAGGAGCCGGCCGATAATTTAGGAGGAACCGCCCTTCGGCCTGGATTATTTTTTTACCGAGAAATGTACACATTTATCTTGTAAGGGGGTCTAGGGGGTGTAATTTAAAGCTTGATGGAGGTCTAGGGAACACACTAAAAACCTCCCGTTAAAACAGAACTATCAGAATTCAGCTTAGGAAGGATGTTGACCCGTTAAAAGATTACAGACTATCTCAATTAATCCTTTTAGCTACTCTATAACCTTCCTAAGCTTCAAACAATCGTCTAAATGCAGCTGAAATAAAAACCGAGAGACGTCGCCGGTACTGTAACGGTTAATTAACGCGACGTCACTCAAGGACGCAATACGACGGAGATGAGATGCCCCGAGGGGAGGAGAACCAACTAACTTCCAAGAAACAACAATGGAGAGAGAGTGAGAGTGAGAGGGGGGTATAGAAGTTGTGAGAAAATAGGAGTGCATGAGAAGTAGAGAGAGAGACAGAGAGAGAGAGAGAGAGAAAACACGAGGAGGTAGATGAGAGAGGATGTGAGGGGGGTTAGAGAGTTGAGAGGGAGAGAGGGGATATGAGAGTGTAGAGAGAGGGGTAGCTAGAAGTATAAAGAGATAGAGAGAGAGTGAGGAGGAGGTTGGTGAGAGAGAGAAAGATGAAATTAAGAGAGAATATAGAAGGCGATGGAAGAGAGAGAGAGAGAGAGGCACAGTAATGAGGAAATATTGACAGCGGGAATTGTCTTGGAAGAGAGTGGAGGAGGAGGAATACAAAGGAATACAAAGGAGAACAAACTGCAGCATACCTATTGGTCCTTACGGGGCAGTTTCGATATCTAAAAATATTAATCTATTGACTACGACGTAGAGAAAAAGATAGCAAAGAAGAAGGCTCCTCCCCACCCACCACTCCCTCCAGCTAATACTGGCATGGTAACAGTTGGAAAAATACCATGTAGTATGAAAAAACTGACACGGAATTTCGGATAGGACAGGAGGAAGGAGGAGAAAAAGGTGGAGGAGAAGGAAATGGTGGTTTAGGAGGAGGAGGAGGAGGAAGAAAGGCGAAGGTTGATGGGAAAGAGAGTAGACAAGGAGAGAGTAGCAAAACAAGAGGAAGCAATGGAAAGGAGGAAGAGAAGGAGGGAATATTGAAGGAAGTGGAGACAGTGAGAAGAAGATATGAGAAGAGGGAGGAGGTGGAGGAGAGACTGGGACGATGAGGAGTATATGAGAAGAGTTAGGAGGAGGAAGAGGGGAGGGAGGGAGGAAGAGGAGGAGTACAAAGGAGTACAATGGAAATCAAGCAACAACAGGTCTAGTGACCCTTCTAGGCTGCTTGTCCTCCAAAACACTGAGAATCAAGTGTCCAAACAGTGGTTTAGAGGGGGTAAGGGAACATTGGAAAGGGAACTACTGCCCTGGAACTAATGTCCATGGCAGGATTAGGAAGTTAGTAGGGGACAGATGGGTTAGTAACTGAGGGGGGGATAAAATAAAGTTATTAATTTACAAACGCAGTCAGTCGCGGATTTGATGAGAGATATTTGTCTAGGCAAAGTTTAAATGAATCAACAGTGCTGCAGTCAATAACGTCTCGGGAAAGCCCATTCCACAAGTTTGACAACTCGATTGAAGAAGAAATTCTTAGATTCGTGTGAGTTAAAAGATTTACCAATAATTTTGCAACCGTTTCCCCGACTGTAATTAGATTGGTTGATAGTGAAGTACTTACTACAGTTCATATTGTCGATGCCTTTGATGATTTTGAACACTTGAATTAAGTCGCCTCTTAATCTGCACTGGGTTAAAGGAAATAGATTTTATTCTCTAAGACGCTCCTCGTATGGTTTGCTCTTTAGGCTAGGTATCATTTTGGTAACTCTACGTTGAACTCGTTCTAGTTTGTCTATATCTTTTTGGTAATAGAGGCACTAGGATTGAACGCAGTATTCCAGAAGAGGGCGGACTAAGGAATTGTAAAGGGTTAGGATAACTTCTTTGGATTTATGCTCAAATGACCTGCCTATAAAGCCAATTATTTTGTTTGCCTTCTTAACAACTTCTGAACATTGTTGACTTGGTTTTAGGTTACTCAATATTGTTACTCCCAGATCGGTTTCTCTGTCTACACTCTTAAGCTGAGTGCCATTCATCGAATAGTTTGCTTTCTCATTACGGTATCCTATATGTAGTACTTTACATTTATCCGCATTGAAACTCATTTGCCAAATTTGGGCCCAACATGACAACTCATCTAGATTGTGTTGCATATCGTCAACTTGTTCTTTTGAGAGTACACTATTTGCAATTTTTGTATCGTCAGCAAATTTTGAGATTCTACAGGTGAGACCCTCATCTATGTCGTTGATGTAAATTAGAAAGAGAATTGGTCCTAGTACCGATCCCTGGGGTACCCCGGTATTTACATTGTTCCATTTAGATGCCTTACCGTTTATGACTACTGTTTGCTTTCTGTCGCTGAGCCAATTTTCTATCCATTTCAACACACCGTCTTGTATTCCATGCACTTTTAGTTTTAGCAGTAAACGTTTGTGGGGAACTTTGTCAAAGGCCTTTTGAAAATCAAGGTATATATAATATCTACAGCTTTACTCTTATCGTAGAGGTTGAGGATATTGTGGAAGAAGTCTAAGAGGTTTGTTAAATAGGAACGTTTTTTACGAAAGCCGTGTTGAGTATCTTTAAGTATGTTATTTTCCTCTAAGTGATTTACGAGTCTGTCTCTGATCAGTGTTTCTAGCATTTTACATACAACTGAGGTTAAGCTAATTGGACGATAGTTACTGGGTAGGGATTTGCTGCCTTTTTTTGAATATCGGTGTTTCGTTGGCTAGCTTCCACTGATCAGGCATAGTTCCAGACTGCAAGGATTTATTGAATAGCAATGTCAGTGGTTTGGAGAGCTCATCCTTAGCTTCCTTTAGAACTCTAGGTGAGATTGTATCAGGTCCAGGCGTTTTATTTACCTTAAGTTTATCAACACAATTCAATACTTCTCTCTCTGTAACGGTATATTGCTTAGAACATCTGAATTATCAATCTAAATCGGTGATGGTGTAGGGATATCACTGAGGTTTTCTGTTGTAAAAACTGATGCAAAGAAGGTATTGAGGGCATTACTCATTGTACTTTGTCTTTGGTGTATTCTCCATTTTCATCGACTAACGGTCCAACAGTTGAAGTAACTACTTTTTTCTTTCTGATATAACTATAGATTTGTTTCGGGTTTGTTTTACTTTCCTCCTCGGAGGAGGAGGAAGGAAGAAGAGGAGGAGAAAGGAAGGATTGGGGAGAGACTGAAGTGGGAAGGAGGAATGGAAAGAGGAAGAGAGTGAAATATAAATATGTGAAGGATGGGAAGTATAATATAACATTCTAGGGATGAGGAGATATATATAAATAATATTGATAAACTTTATAAGAGGTTGATAAAAAGAAGAATTGTGGTAGTAAAAGCAGTGATAGAAATTAAAAGAGAGATATAATGATCGTGAAAATTGGATTATTTGATATACAGTATATGTAAATGTTTTGGAGAGAGAGAGAGATAGACTGAGAAGAAAGAGAGAGGGGGAGACATTGGAGAGAAGGACTGATGTGGAGTAATGTGGAGGGAAGGAAAAGAACAGGTGAAATATAGACAAAATTAGAGAGAGCGAGAGCTGCTTGACATAATGATATTTGCACGGGGTGTCGCCCATATTAATATCTGGGGATTCATTATCGTGCCAATTGATTATCTCTCTCTCTCTCTCTCTCTCTCTCTCTCTTTTGTATGTACATCTCTTTTTTTATTTCTAATGTTTCCGTTCCTTTTCCTTAATCTTTCTTTCTCCGTTATCATCTGCCTCTCTTTCAATCACACACACACACACACCTACCCACCTACACACACACACACACACGCACACTCTCTCTCTCTTGCCTGGCTTCCCCGGTGTCTTTTATTTTTATGCCTCACCTACACAGATGGTAATCCAGCTAACTCTCACAGACACCTTCTCCTCTTATTAATCTCACTACACTTAACAAGCACACCACACTTCTTTCCAACACACCTAAATTATCTCTAACGTACCTTGATTTTGGTTCTCTATCACTCTTTCAACCTTGGGGGGACACTTGTTACAGGTAGCTTTGTCCTTTGTCTCCTTCATTCACTCAGGAAAAACACACGCACATATAATTATAATTGTAACCTATGGTTGGAATTAGCCCAGTCCATTCACTATAGCCCGCTCTCAGTATTTAGTCCCTTTAGGGGGGATGGCTGGTATTTATGGCCCCCTTTCTTCCTCGTGTTTAGCACCATTGGTTTTTAGATTCTGAGACGTTTGGCCCATTAATTTAGCGATTTTAATACATTTAACCCCCATTTCTTTGTGTACAGTATGTACCTTTCGTGCCATTTAGGAGTCGATTTTTTCCTGGCGAGCGATAGCGAGCCTGTTATTTAGGGGGAATCGGCCTTCGGCCGGGACATTTTTCTACCGGAAAATGTACAAATTTACCTTGAAGGTGGGTCTAGGGTGTGTGTTTTACAGCTTGATAGAGGTCTAGGGAGGAAACTGGAGAAATAATATATAGGCCTACTGTATATAAAAAAAAAAAAAAAAAAAAAAAAAAACACCCCCCCCCCCCCCCTTTTTAATACGATGCCCTTCAAGTATCGTTTATTTGTTTGGGTATCAATGGGAGGTCTGGGTAATGCCCATACAGCATCCAAACCCTTTCACCTCTCGTAAAAATATCGGGGAAGTGTTTTTGTTTATCGAATCATCAAATCACTCTATAAAAATGACAGAGTTTATGAGGGGAAAAATTCAGTCTTAGTATTGCCTTATATGCAGGACAAAAGGTTCCTTTGTTGAGAAGACCGAAAAATATATTAGTTCTTTTGACGTTATGTAGTGGAAAAATAATGCCTTTGCCATATGCAACTTTAAGGGGAGATGGGCCATTTATCTGGTCCCCGTTCTTCCTTATGCTTATCCCCATTAGTCTTGATATTTTAAGACGTTTGCCCCACTTGTTTGTTGATTTTAAGACCTTTTGACCTATTTCTTTGTCAATATTTAGACATTTCGTGCCCTTTAGCTGTCGTAAATTTCCTGGCGAGCGATAGCGATGACAGATAAAAATGTGTTTAATTCTTGTACGTTTGAATGGCGTAGGAGGCATGTAGGATGGCTGTTATCTTGTACATATTTTTTTGTATTTCAAATCACAATAGCGTGGCATATGGAAATAGTTCTAATATATATATATATACTGTATATATATATATATATATATATATATATATATATATAGAGAGAGAGAGAGAGAGAGAGAAAGAGAGAGTATGTGTGTGCATATGAGTGAGTGAGATCCTTGAAGACCCTCCATGCTAGGAAAGCCCCCCCCCCCCACAAAAATAAAAATAAAAATAAAAAATAAAAATAAAATAAATCTCTCTCTCTCACCTTTACTTATGCGAAGAGTTGGAGTGATTTTTCTGAAGGAGGTTGTCTTTCTTGCCCAGTTTTCTTTGTCGCCAAGTTTTTTATAGCTCAAATTTCTCAGCCAAGTCAAATGACAAGTTTTAGGCGGGGCTTTGGCGATAGACTGTAAGAAAAAAGTGGAAGAAAAGGAGAACATGTAACAAGGGATTGAGATAGGGGGAAGATATAACTCCTGTGCCGGTGCAGTCATTTTAACTTATATCTGGCTACTATTATACGATTATATTTAGTTTAAAAAGGGCCTCCATCAATTAACAGGCTTCCAACTATCTCACTTACCCATTTTAACTACCTCAGATCCTTCTTAAACTTCACAATATCGTCTAAATATAGCTAGAATAAAATATATATGATGTCGCCGTATAGGGTTAAGAATAGAAAATAGGAAAAGACATATATATATATATATATATATATATATATATATATATATATATATATATATACATATAGTATATATATATATATATACAGTATATATATATATATATATATATATATATATATATATATATATATATATATATCTATATACTGAATATATATACATGTATATATACTATATATATATATATATATATATCTGTATATATATATATATATATATATATATATATATATATATATATATATATATATATATATATATATATATATATATATATATATATATATATATATATATATATATATATATATATATAAAAGAAGGTATCAAGGAGAATGATTGGTAAATAAGGAACAATTAATTGTATAATTTAAAACGAGCAATAAGAACATGCACAGAAATAGTCAAGAGATGCGAAACAGAAAGAGGTGTTCCTCAAGGCTCTGTTTTAGGTCCTTTGTTGTATTTAATATATGTGAATGATATAGCGAATGTATCTCCAAATTTATTCCCAATATTATTTGCAGATGATACTAACATATTCTTAGAAGGGGATAATGTTGATAGGGTCATAGATATGATGAATGTGGAGATGAAAAAGCTTGTGGAGTGGACCATTGCCAATCAACTCTCTTTGAATGTAGATAAAACTCACTATATGGTGTTCACGATGAAGGGAAAACAAGTGAAAACTAATTTAAGTGTCTGTATTAACAGTAACCCTTTAAAGAAAGTTAAACATTCTAAGTTCTTGGAGGTAATTATAGATGAAAAACTATCTTGGATTGAACATGTTAAATATTTAAAAAAATAAAATATCTTAAGGCATATCGATAATATGTAAAGCTAGAAAACTACTGAATATATCAACATTATTAACTATGTATAATATGGTGATGGGCTGGTCTATCAGAATGAGAGTTGAGCGTTCTCTGCCATACCCATAGCTTACTCTGACTGTTCCTTTTACTTATATATTTTCTAGATCTCAAGTGACGGCGTCTTTTCCGTGGATTGACCTCCCTACTGCCAACCCTGGCACATTGGGAGCCAAAGCGTCACATTTTTCCTTTGCCCCTCAACTTTCCCTTTATAATTGCTGAGGGGCACAGGGCCTTGGGTGGGGCTTTTGTTTCCCGGGCGTTCCCGCACCCTCCTCAGCTCCCCGCCTTTGAGTGGCTTCGGTCACCTGGGCATTATTAGTGGTAAGCTGGGAGGGTTCTGTGGGGGTGCTCGGTTATAGCCTTGGCCTTGCTCGGGACCTTGGGGCTGCTCGGCCAGACAGCCTGAGGAACAGCAACAACAACAACAACTATGTATAATACTTCTGTTGTATACCCCTACATTACTTATGGGGTAGAAGTTTGGGGTAATGCAAGTGAATGTAATATCAAACCCATCATAACTCTACAGAAAAGAACAGTAAGAATAATTAAATCAGCCCACTATAGGGAAAATACTGCCCCAATATTTAAATCATTAAAGCTATTACCATATAAAGATGTTTAAGTTTTTGCAGTGGTTAAACTTATGTTTAAAATAATGAAAGATCTTACTCCAGGCTTCTTTAAATATATGTTCACATTAAATAATACTATACATCAGCATTTAACCAGTCAGAGACATGAGTTGCATGTTCCCATTTCCAGAACAAATGTATTGAAAACCACATTTAGGCACAAAGGAGTTTTAATATGGAATATTATAATGGATAAGATAAATTTAAACTGTAGTCTCTACATATTCAAAAGAAAGATTAAAGAATATTTGATGAGTAGTGAAATAAATAACCTATAAAGTAGTGTTGAGTGTGAACAGATTATTATTCTAGACGGAATTTGTTTGTAGTTGTAATAAGTTTCTTTTTCTTGTTTAACATTTTTTTGTTTAGCACTTTCTTGATGACGTTTTCGATGACTAATTTGTATTAGTGTAACAAATTTAAAGGGGACATATATGCCGGATGGCATCAGTTCCCTTTTGTCATAGGGTATATAGGACTGTTGTATGATGTACTATATGATGTGATTGTAATATTGATGTACTTTATGACAATACACTTTTTGAAATCTAATCTAATCTAATCTAAGAAAAAGAAACATACACAGGATTTTGTTTCTCACTAACTATATATATATATATATATATATATATATATATATATATATATATATATATATATACTGTATATATATATACATTATATATATTTTTTTGTTATTTATATATTTGTTTTGTTAACTAAAGACGCGTGGAAAATATACGAAAAGAGAGAAGAAGATAAATGAGGAATTAAGGTAAAGGAGAAAAAGTTAAGGGGGGTAACCTACTTTTTTTTCTCTCCTATGTTCTCTTTATCTAACTTGTATCCATTCGGCCCCATTCAGCATTCTATATTAACACGTTTATCCCCATCCAGGTGTCAATTTCTTCCTGGCCACCGATAGCGAGCCAGCATTGTATGGAGATTTGTTTTCCATCAAAAAATGTACAAATTTAACCTGCTGTCAAAAACATCTTAATAAATATGTTGACGAGCGATAAGAAAAACATCGACACCTGGATGGGGATAAACGTCTTAAAACACTAGGCTGAATGGGGCCGAATGGATACAACCCTGAGAGAGAGAGGGAGAGTTAGTGAAAACAAACACAAGGTGGGCCCCCTTAAAGACAATAAGGGTTAGAGAAGGATAAATGATCAATGGAAGATAAACAGTGATATAAAGAAGAATTAGTAAAAAACAACAAAGGTTAGAGAAGGATAAATGGGCAAACAAAGATGAAAAGTAATATAGCTGCTTAGGAAGAAACAATAAAGAGTAGCAAATCAATCTAGAAACAATAAAGAGTAGCAAATCAATCTAGAAACAATAAAGAGTAGCAAATCAATCTAGAAACAATAAAGATTAGCAAATCAATCTAGAAACAATAAAGAGTAGCAAATCAATCAAGAAACAATAAAGAGTAGCAAATCAATCTAGAAACAATAAAGAGTAGCAAATCAATCTAGAAACAATAAAGAGTAGCAAATCAATCTAAAAACAATAAAGAGTAGCAAATCAATCTAGAAACAATAAAGAGTAGCAAATCAATCTAGAAACAAAAAAGGAACAGAAATAGTCAAAAGATGAGAAACAGAAAGAGGGTATGTTAAACAAAAATACAAAGACACGGTTTTTTTTTTTTTTTTTTACGAGCCAAGTTTCTGAGCCAAGTCTAATACTAAGTTTTAGGCAAGGTGACAGCCGCGTGAAAAATGTACGATACGAGTGAACAAGATACACGGGGAAGTGAGATACGGAGAAACATTAACCCCTTCTGTGCCGGTGCCGTCCTTTTAACTTTATTATGGCTATTATTAGACGATTGTATTCAGCTTCCAAAGGGCTTCCAGCTAGTAAAAGGCTTTGAACTATCTCACTTGACCCATTTTACTACCACATATTCTTCCTAAACTGCACATAATCGTTTAAGGGACCCCACCTCCCTTGTTTTCTCTTTCTCTCCCTCTCTTTGGCTTGTATCCATTCGGCCCCATTCAGCCTACTGTTTTAAGACGTTTACCCGCATCCAGGAGTCAATATTTGCCTGGCGAGCGGTAGCGAGCCAGCATATAGGCCTATATATATTTTTGTTTTGACAGTAAGCTAAATTTGAACATTCTCGATAGAAAAATGTCTCCCGCGAAGACGGATTTCTCCATAACATGTTGGCTCGCTAACCTTCGCCAGGAAGAAATCGACACCAAGATGGCGATAAGTGTCTTAAAACAGTTGGCTGAATGGGGCCAATCCACGCCAGGGAAAGAGAGAAAAGGAGAGAAAGATAAAAAAAAAACGGTGACCCCCCTTAAATATCGCTAGAAAAATTAAATAAAAAAACGTCGCCGCTAGAGAATAGGTTAACTCATTCAGCACCATGAGGTAATAGGTTAACCCGTTCAGCACCATAACGTAATAGGTTAACCCGTTCAGCACCATGACGTAATAGGTTAACCTGTTCAGCACCATGACGTAATAGGTTAACCCGTTCAGCACCATGACGTAATAGGTTAACCCGTTCAGCACCATGACGTAATAGGTTAACCCATTCAGCACCTTGACGTAATAGGTTAACCCGTTCAGCACCATGACGTAATAGGTTAACCCGTTCAGCATCATGACGTAATAGGTTAACCCGTTCAGCACCATGACGTAATAGGTTAACCCGTTCAGCACCATGACGTAATAGGTTAACCCATTCAGCACCATGACATAATAGGTTAACCCGTTCAGCACCATGACGTAATAGGTTAACCCGTTCAGCACCATGACATAATAGGTTAACCCGTTCAGCACCATGACGTAATAGGTTAACCCATTCAGCACCTTGACGTAATAGGTTAACCCGTTCAGCACCATGACGTAATAGGTTAACCCGTTCAGCACCATGACGTAATAGGTTAACCCGTTCAGCACCATGACGTAAAAGGTTAACCCGTTCAGCACCATGACGTAATAGGTTAACCCGTTCAGCACCATGACGTAATAGGTTAACCCGTTCAGCACCATGACGTAATAGGTTAACCCGTTCAGCACCATGACGTAATAGGTTAACCCGTTCAGCACCATGACGTAATAGGTTAACCCGTTCAGCACCATGACGTAATAGGTTAAGAAAGACAACACATTGGTAAAGTCATTAGAAAACTCGTTGCTAAATATTAAACACAAATATATATACTTTATAATTGGGATGAAAGGTCTTATAATCGCCAAACTAATGGGTCGAACGTCTTAAAATTTCAAAACTAAAGGGGCTAAACATGAGGGCAAATGGTTGGTAAATACTTAATAAAAACCTCCTTCTCCCTCATGTTTTGCATATGAGTTTTGAGATTTTAAGACATTCCTTCCATTAGTTTGTCGATGTTAAGACCCTTAGTGCCATTTGTGTCGATTTTTACCTGGCGAGCGATAGCGAGCCTGTAATTTTTATGAGGAACCGGCTTTCGAAAAAGGTACAAATTTATCTTGAAGGGGGGTTTAGGTTTTTTGTTTTAAAGCTTGATGGAGGTCCAACGAGTAAACTAAAAAATAAATGAGTAAATGCATGAATAGCCCCAAAACCGGCCTCTATGCCCTTAACCCATTTTGTACCAGTGACGTCTTTTTTATTATATTCTTGATATAGTTATGCGATTTAGTGCAGTTTATGTAGGATCTATGGTAGTAAAAAGGGTTAAGGGAGATAGTTCGAAGCCTGTACGTTGCTGGAGGCCCTTTTGAAACTGAATATAATCGTCTCATAGTAGCCAGACTAGAGTTAGAAAGGACGCCACCGGTACTGAAAGGGTTGGGTAATCACTATCTTTAATTTAAGGGGAGACGGACCTTTTTTTCTATTAATTCATTTATTCCTTTATTTCTTAGTTTTCTCGCTATGTTAATCAGATTGTTTCATTCAGACTCCCCGCACCTGTTCCGTTTTTTTTTTTTTTTTTTTGTATCTATCTATATTCCAACTACTCCCTCTCGGTCATAGGCTGAGAGCCTGCACATTCACCACTCAACACGGTGAAGCCCGTGAGGTCTTGTTCCAGCCTAGGAAGTGAGACAAGTGAAGCACGAACTACAACCAGCCCTTGCCAACCTGCCATTGCAGACGCGCGGCTCTTGGTTGCCCATTCTGGCTCAAAGCAGTCCCACTTCTGAGGCTGCTTCGCCTTTATGCTCACTCTCAGAACACCACCTATTGAGCATTAACTCACTAGGCAGTGCCAATCAGAAGCTACTAATCAACTAGTAATTACTTTTCGCAACATTTCTTATTAACCCCTTCAGCACCATGACTCCATTTTACCTTTGTATCTGACTATAATTAGATGATTATATGCAGCTTAAGAAGGATCTTCGTTACTAAGAGGGTGTTTTGAGATAGTATTTACCCATATGAGTCGTAGAGGTACACTCGGATACCATAGTCTCTAGCCCACTCCTCTCTGGCAAGAGGTGAGGCCAGGACCCTTACTGGACGGCGGCCCACAGTGATGGTTAGGGATGGGGTTGGGGGGAGAGGGCAACACACACACACGAACACACTGTGAAGCATATGAGGTTTTTTAATCCTGCCTTAGCCTCACAAATAAGTATGACATTTATCTAATATTATTCAATTAAATTCAAATATCTTTATTATTATTGCAGTTATTATTACTATTATTATTATTATTTAGATATAAGTGCCATAGTCAAGATTAAACTGATATAATAATAATTTGTCCATGCATCTCTCTCTCACTCTCTCTGTATATTGGTTGCATGATGTGCTATTTTTCTGAGTTCATATCACCGTCTTACCAGTTATATTCATATAAATGTATGTTAATATAATTATATTGTCTTGGTATTTATTACTTTACTTTTTCATCTCACAATGTTGTTAACAATATATTATATAGTGTAAACATATGCTTCTATCAAGAAAACAATTCATGCGCGTAGGTTTAAAGTGAACCTTACGAATCACACAACATGCTTCAGACTGAAGTTGTATTCATGGATATTGCTTTACCTACGTAGGATTGAAACCTCTCTAACAGTAATTATAGTGAAAATCTTTACATTGTTATAATAATTACCCTATATGAAAGATATAATTCCTAAAGTTACCAATGACATATATGACTATGATTAGTTATTCACACACACACACACACACACACACACAAATGTTTCTAATGAAGTTCTATCGTATCCTATTCCATATTTCCTATCCAGCACCTCCCTTTCACTCTATCTCACTCCTACTCTCCTTTTGCTTCTCACCACCACCCACAACCACAGCTCACCCTCTACCTGTTTGTCTGCTTCCCAGTCTGTTACACCCCCCCCCCCCCACACACACACACTATCCTTCTCTCTCTCTGTCTCTTTCTGTGTGTGTGTGTGTGTTCGTTCCAGTCTGCTATATCTATACTGATCTATTTTGAAGCCTTCCCTGAACTTCAATTTTGCTAATAATAGGAACTGCACTACATAATAACTAATGATTCACACCGGTAGTTATACTTACTCATGCTAAAGAAAATATTGCATATGTTTGTTCTTAATAGTATGGAAGAAAGGAATTTTAATAATGCGAAATGATGGGAACAAATATCAATTAACTACAAGAAAGTAACCAACAAAGATAGCTTCCTGGATTGCTCCACACAAATGCTTCACAGTGTGTTCGTGTGTGCGTAATTACCCTCTCCCCCCAACCCCACCCCTAACCATCACTGTGGGCCGCCGTCCAGTAAGGTTCCTGGCCTCACCTCTTGCCAGAGAGGAGTGGGCTAGAGACTATGGTATCCGAGTGTACCGTAGATTGAAAACTAAAGAAAATCGTCTAAGAGTAACCACAATACGATGAAAATTACGTACTGTTGGTGAAGGGGTTCGCTTATTTATTTAGCTATTATTGTTCTCTTAGTTTCCTCTCTAGACCTTCATCAAGCTTTAAAAATACCACCCCCAGACAAATTTGTGCATTTTTCGATAGAAAAATGTTCCGGCCAGGGGCCGGTTATTACGCTAATAGCTTAGGGTCTTAAAATATGAAAACTAATGGGGCTAAACGTGAGGGAAAAGGGGGTGGCAGAAAAAAAACAACCATCCCCTCTTAAAATAGACTCGGGAAATGTCTATCAGAATATTTCATTCCTCGTGCCTATCAGAAGCTACTAATCGCTGGGCGCAACCTGCAATAATCTGGTCGCCGAGTTTTGTGCAACATTAGCATATTAAGCGGAGATTTCCACTTGAGGGATTGATTTTTTCTGGACCCATTTCTCCCTCATGTTTAGCCCCATTGCTTTTGAGATTTTAAGACGTTCGCCCCATCAGTTTAGCGATTCTAAGACCTTTAGCCATATTTCTATAAATTTTAGGACCTTTCGTGTCATTTAGGTGTCGAATTTTTCCAGGCGAGCGATAGCGAGCCTGTAATTTTAGAGGAACCGGCCTGCGGCCGGGAAATTTTTCTACCGAAAAATGTACAAATTTATCTTGAAACGGGGTCTTGGGCGTGTTATTTTAGGCTTCATGGAGTTCTAGTAAGGAAACTAAATATATACCTATACTGTATATATAAATATATACCTATACTGTATATATAAATATATACCTATACTATATATATAAATAGACCAAAAAATAACCACTAACCCCCCCCCCCCCCGAGTTTTGTGCAACATTATATATTTGAATCTACCCTAATGACATACGTGCTCTCAGGAGGGAGCTGGACTGACCTTGGGAACTATGGGTTTATTGGTTTGCTTGTATATAATGACATACGTGCTCTCAGGAGGGAGCTGGACTGACCTTGGGAACTATGGGTTTATTGGTTTGCTTGTATATAATGACATACGTGCTATCAGGAGGGAGCTGGACTGACCTTGGGAACTATGGGTTTATTGGTTTGCTTGTATATAATGACATACATGCTATCAGGAGGGAGCTGGACTGACCTTGGGAACTATGGGTTTATTGGTTTGCTTGTATATAATGACATACGTGCTATCAGGAGGGAGCTGGACTGACCTAGGGAACTATGGGTTTATTGGTTTGCTTGTATATAATGACATACGTGCTATCAGGAGGGAGCTGGACTGACCTTGGGAACTATGGGTTTATTGGTTTGCTTGTATATAATGACATACGTGCTATCAGGAGGGAGCTGGACTGACCTGGGGAACTATGGGTTTATTGGTTTGCTTGTATATAATGACATACGTGCTATCAGAAGGAGGCTGGACTGACCTTGGGAACTATGGGTTTATTGGTTTGCTTGTATATAATGACATACGTGCTATCAGGAGGGAGCTGGACTGACCTTGGGAACTATGGGTTTATTGGTTTGCTTGTATATAATGACATACGTGCTATCAGAAGGAGGCTGGACTGACCTTTGGAACTATGGGTTTATTGGTTTGCTTGTATATAATGACATACGTGCTATCAGGAGGGAGCTGGACTGACCTTGGGAACTATGGGTTTATTGGTTTGCTTGTATATAATGACATACGTGCTATCAGGAGGGAGCTGGACTGACCTTGGGAACTATGGGTTTATTGGTTTGCTTGTATATAATGACATACGTGCTATCAGAAGGGAGCTGGACTGACCTTGGGAACTATGGGTTTATTGGTTTGCTTGTATATAATGACATACGTGCTCTCAGGAGGGAGCTGGACTGACCTTGGGAACTATGGGTTTATTGGTTTGCTTGTATATAATGACATACGTGCTATCAGGAGGGAGCTGGACTGACCTTGGGAACTATGGGTTTATTGGTTTGCTTGTATATAATGACATACGTGCTATCAGGAGGGAGCTGGACTGACCTTGGGAACTATGGGTTTATTGGTTTGCTTGTATATAATGACATACGTGCTCTCAGGAGGGAGCTGGACTGACCTTGGGAACTATGGGTTTATTGGTTTGTTTTTATATTTAGAGAGATAGCTGGATGGATAGATAAATTGATGGATTGATAGATAGATATAGATATATATATAGATAGATAGATAGATGGATGGAAGGATGGGTGAATGAATGGATAGATAGATAGATAGATAGATATATATATAGATAGATAGATATATAGATAGATAGATAGATAAATAGATAGACATATGGATGGATCGAAAAATAGATAGATGGATGGATGCATGGATGCTTGGATGAATGGTTAGGTGAATCTATAGATAGATAGACAGACAGACGTACAGATAAATTGTTAGATAAATATACCGGGCATGGATACCATACTTTATATGTAACCTTTTGTTTTAACAAGGGACAAAGACATCCACACACACACCTAGCTCTCTCTGTCTCTTTTCTCTCTCTCTCTCTCTCTCTCTCTCTCTCTCTCTCTCTCTCTCTCTCTCTCTCTCTCTCTCTCTCTCTCTCTCTCTCTCTCTCTCTCTCTCTCTCTCACTCTCCCTTCCTTTAGCATAATGTTCCTTGTTTCTGCCCATTACAAATCCTTTATTGAATTACGAGCCCCTTTTAATTCCCTCTCTCTCTCTCCTTCCCCTCTCATCAATTCTTCCTTATTCCCCAAATCCTCACATTATTATCGTATTTTCTCTTAAGGGAGCTCAGACGGTATTGTACAGCATAATTTACTTGTTCGGTCAATGGTTTAAGGAAGGGGTTTAGTTTGCTCTCTAAACCTCTATCAATCTTTAAAAAAAAAAACACAAGACCCCCCTTCGATATAAATTTGTATATTTTTCGGTAGAAAAATGTCACGGCCGAAGGCCGATTCCTCTTCAAATACAGGCTTGCTTTCGCTCGCCATGAAAAAAATCTACACCTAAATGACACGAAAGGTCTTAATATTGGCAAAGCAATGGGGCAAAAGGTCTGAAAATCGCCAAACTAATGGGGCGAATGTCTTGTAATCTCATAACTAATAGGGCTAAATATGAGGGAGAAGGAGAACTCGAATACCAACTGCCTCCCCTTAATTCCCTTTCCGATTGTCTTGCAGTAATGTGGCGTTTTATGGTCGTCTCATTATTGTTAACATTGGGTGATTTTCTACAGCTTAGGAAGGACCTCTAGTACTCATAGAAGTAAAGTGTATTTCGAATATTTAATTTTGTTCTCTCTCTCTCTCTCTTTCTCACTCACACACACTCTCTCTCTCTCTCTCACTCACTCTCTCTCTCACTCACTTGCTCTCACTCTCTCTCTCTCTCCTACATAAACTATTACTATAGTCGGTGTATTTTCATCTGGTGGTAAATTGGCATGGCCTTAGTTCCATCACTCCGTTATTACGATTTTTTTTTTTTTTTTTTTTTTTTATCTAGATGTCTTGTTATACATGAAAACGTATTATTTATAGTATATATATTTTTAACATCGTCCGGGGGTAGTACTCGCATTTCATGGACCCCCTTCTCCCTTATGTTTAGCATATTAGTTTTGAGGGTTTTAAGACGTTCGTTCCGTTAGTTTGGCGATTTTGAGGCATTTCGCCTCATTTTGTATTCAATATTAAGACCTTTCGTGCCCTTTAGGTGTCGATTTTTTCCTGGCGAGCGATAACGAGCCTCTAATTATAGAAGAAATCGGCCTTTGGCCCGAGACATTTTCTACAGAAAAATTTACAAATTTATCATGACAGGGGGTCTAGAGGGTTTTTTTCTAAGCTTGATGGAGGTCTAGTGAGGAAACTCAAAAATAATTAAATATATAATTATACAGTATGTACAGCCCAAAACCCAAGTACTACCCCCTTAACACCAATACCACCCCAAATTAAATTAATGAGAGCATCTGCGTCTCCCAGGATTCGAACCCAGGATACCACATACATAACTTAAACGCTCTAACCATTACACCATCAAGACAGAATTATACTGTTATAGTTTCGTATTTTTTCATTAAGTATCGAGAAATCTGGTGCTAAAGGGTTAAGGGGGTAGTGCTTGTTTTTTGGTCTATATATGTATTTATATATTTATTTTTGAGTTTCCTCGCTGGACCTACATCAAGCTTTAAAGGTGGGGGCTCATGGGTTGAGGTAAACATGGACAAATAATCGCCAACCAATATATAATTATCTTGTAAAATGCAATGCCACTGAAATAATTATTAACAATGGTATAAAGGATTTTGCGGATCGTCTATACCGGGCCTGTGACGTCATAGTGACGTCACACCAGTATCCTTAGCCTAGACTGGATGGTGGAGTTACACTCTTGTGACGTCACAGGCCCGGTATAGACGATCCACAAAATCCTTTATACCATTGTTAATAATTATTTAAGTGCCATTGCATTTTGCAAGATAATTATGTACAGCTTGGTGATTATCATCCATGTTTATCTCAACCCATGAGCCCCCACCTTTAAAAAAAAAAAGTAAACAAAAAAATAAACTAAAACCCCATTCAAGATAAATGTGTACATTCCTGGTCGAAGGCCGATTCCTTCATATATTACAGGCTCGCTTTCGCTCGCCAGGAAATAATCGACACCTAAATTACACGAAAGGTCTTAATATTGACAAAGACATGAGGCGATTGGTCTCAAAATCGCCAAATTAACGGAACGAACGTCTAAAAAATCTCAAACTAATATGTTACACATGAGGGAGAAGGGGGTCCAGAAAAAGCGACTACCTCCCCCTTGAATTTTCCGTCACCTGGGAAAAACCACTATCGTATTTTAGGTGGTGTCACGCGAGCGTATTTTATGGCAATTTCTTATGAGCAAGTTTTTTCTCGTATCATTTTGAGGCTCTTTCGCATTGTATTCATAAAGGTATATTATGTTAGCTAGTTTATTTCTTGTGATACAAAACCAATTCCGTACCAGTGACGTCCTTTTCATCATATAGTGGCAACTACCGGACAGTTTTATTCAGCTTAGGAAGGATCTGTGGTCGCTAAAAATATATAATGGAAGTGGAGGTCATTCCTAAGCTGAATAATATTTTATAGGTGCCAGAATACAGCGAAAAGGACGTCGCCGGTACAGAAGGGGTTAAATTCTGAAGCTGTCAGAATCCAATTGCTAGTAAAAATTTATTGAAAAATCGTCGTGGGACCGCCTTTTAAGGGGGTATTGCTTGGTTTTTGGTCTATGTATTTATATATTAATCTATTTTGTTATTTGTATCGCTAGCCCTCTATCAAACTTACAAAAACACCCCCTAGACCCCCTTGTAAGATCAATTTGTAAATTTTTCGTTAGAAAAATATCCCGGCCGAAGGCCGGTTTCCTTCTTAAATGACAGGCTCGCTATCGCTCACCAGGACAAAATCGACACTTAAATGGCACAAAAGGTCTTAATGTTAATAAATAAATGGGGCGAAAAATCGACAAATTAATGGAACGAACGTCATAAAATCACAACACTAATATGCTAAAGATGAGGGAGAAGGGTGTCCAGAACAAGAGACTACTTCCCCCTTAATAGTCCTAATAAGCTGGAGAAATGTGTTATCACCGACTGGACACACTGATTCTCTTATTCTTCTCTATACATATCTTTATCAGGCGTTCTCCCCCCCTTCCTATGTGTGTAATACGTTAAGCCTTCGTAAGAGAGAGAGAGAGAGAGAGAGCGAGAGAATGAAAGAAAGAGGGAATACGCTTAAGAAATGCGTTATCATATATTAAAACCACCTATTTGTTTTCTTCTTCCTCTATACATATCTTTATCAGGCGTTTCTCTCTCCCCTTCCTTCGTGTGTGTAATATGTTAAACCTTCTTAAGAGTTACATACTGTAGATACACAGACTACACAGACCTTGCGGTCCCTACTAGGTAGTCCGGACTTAATGCTAGAATAGAATTTGCTACAAAATGGAAGGCGAGGAGAGCAAAGAAGAAGGTCCTCTCCCCACCTACCTCTCCCTCCGACCGTTGGTCGGCATGAAATTAAGTTGGGGAAAGAAGTCATCCAGCAGAATGAGAAACTAGAAATTTATAGTAACGAACGAAGATGCGAAATATCATATACTACTGATGCTTAACCCTTTGGCTGCGGCTATGTTTGGGCTATTTAGGGCATATTCAGGCACTCCTGAATGATAAATCAAGCATCTGCATTAAATGAAGTGTATTCTGCCAAAAACTAGGCGAAAATAGCTTCAAAATGACACCAGAACGGACCGTGTATGTGGTCTGGTTCACCCGCAGTGGTCCCAGTGAAACGCGGGAACCCCGCTATTATGTAACACTCGCTCGCTTGGCTACACGATGAGAGAGACAGAGAGAGACTCGCCCGAGACACAGCCCAGCTCAGTGAGCCGCTCGATGCTCTGAGGGTCGGAGGTGGGCCCCACACGCTCCCACCCACTGACACTCAATTTTTACGTTTTTTACAGGCATTTAAAGCCTGGAAATTGCTGTAACTTGCGAAAACATTCCAGAACGTCACCCGCAGCGAAAGGGTTAACATATTGTTTTTGTTTATACTATATTATTCCCAACTCCTCAAAATTAATGTCTAGACTTATTTTGAAGGTGTTAATTGTCTTATATTGTACCACTTTCTCAGGCAATTTGTTCCACTCGAGGACCACACTGTAGGTGAAGAAGTGCTTTGACATCGAGATTCGACCTCCTGGTTATTAATTTCATTCCATTTACCCGAGTTAATGAACTATTATCTATTTGGAAGAGTGAATCTACATACATTTTGTCAAATCCCTTTAGTATCTTGAAACACTCGATTAATTGACCTCGCAATATTCCTTTCTTAAGTGCAAATATGTTTTATTATTTTAGTCTTTCATAATAAGATTTATTTCTTAGTGACGGAATCAACTTTGTCGCTCTACGCTGCACCCACCGACTCCAGCTTCCCAATGTCCTTGCTCAGATAAGGAGACCAAAATTGCACACCATATTCAAGATGGGGCCTCACTATGCTTTTAAATAAAGGTACTATAATGTTCTCATTTGTATAAGTAAAATGTCTCTTAATAATTATATCCCAATGCTCGACTGGCCTTATTCGCAGCTGCTGCACATTGATTATTATGTTCCTTCCAACAACCAACTATACTCCTAAAATCGATTAATGAAATTTACAAACACATGTGGCAGTCCGTGGATTCGAATCCAGGATGCTCACACCGAACATCAACACCTTATGCATCGCACCACGAAGACAGTTAAAAGAATGGTGGACACTGCCTACGATTTATTATGCAACTTCGAATCCTGCATATCAATCTAAGCATGTACACACATCCCAACTGCAACTCACGTAGGCTATGCATATGTGAATGGAAAGAGCAATTAATGGGGCCTTAACCACTAGGGAAGTCCTCTCGATAAATTACCCCTGAACCAATATCAATTATTATGTTCCTTCCAACAACCAACTATACTCCTAAAATCGATTAATGAAATTTACAAACACATGTGGCAGTCCGTGGATTCGAATCCAGGATGCTCACACCGAAAATCAACACCTTATGCATCGCACCACGAAGACAGTTAAAATAATGGTGGACACTGCCTACGATTTATTATGCAACTTCGAATCCTGCATATCAATCTAAGCATGTACACACATCCCAACTGCAACTCACGTAGGCTATGCATATGTTCTGAGGTCTTTAGGTTTTCGGATATAAGAACCCCCCAGTCGTTAACCAATGCACTTGTGTTGATTGGCTGACCTTTCATCTTGTATTAATAGTTTTTGTTTTATTACCTATTTGCAAGACCTGGCATTTCTCAACATTGAATGGCATCTGCCATTTTTCCGACCACTTTACTATTTTATTTAAATCAGATTGCAGTTTATTTCTGTCTTCTTCGGTTAATACTGATTTTCCTATCTTTGTGTCATCAGCGAACTTTGAGATAGTATTATTTAGTTCAACATCGATGTCATTTATAGAGATTGGAAACAAAACTGGCCCCAGGACCGATCCCTGAGGCACTTGTTACGATCGGGTTTCGTATAAATCAGTGGCTCTTAAACATTGGACTAGACTGGCATAAATGCAACAACGGAAACACTAGATCCAACCCCTGATATATAATCCCGTCGAACAAAGAACACATATTGTGACGTTAACCACTCCGTTAGAACCGCATGGCTTGTCCTACAGTGACTCGTTAGGATCGCCAGGGCAGTGGATGGGGCTACAGTTTGTGTATTAGAGTGTGCTTTATTTCATATGAAAGCTTGTGTCATGGGCAGTCCAGAAAGGCTCTTTGTTTTCAACCATGTCAAGGCTTTATATATTTAATTGTAAAGTATATGTTTTATCATTAACTAGTAATGATGGGATCTGGGAGAGAGAGAGAGAGTAGAACAGAGTGAGAGGGAGCGCGTAGTGTTTTTGTCCCGCTCGATGACGTCACGGCTGGCTGCCTCGTTCGCGGGGGTTGGTGGAGAGAGGTCCTTACCATGCTGCAAGCTCTCTTGCTAGTGGTTAGAGGACTTGTAACCGCTTTTTTCCCACGCGGCTCGAGCTGGTGCGAGTATATATACAGTTCCTCGCCACTCTCTCCCTCAGATCTGGTTTCTAGAACACACCCATCTTTTTTCCCTTGCTATCTGTCCCCGCTCCGTACCTGAGAATCTTTTCCTCTGCCTATCTCTCTCATTTTCCATATCCTTCACCACCTTTTATTAATATTATACCCCCTCTGGTTAACTCTGCAAAATCAGCTTCATGCTGGCCAGTTGTATTGTGTGTTAAGGTCTGATATAGCCTATGTATGTTAGTTGTTAAGATAAGTGGTCACGAAGCATTGGTTGGCATTTATATTGTTTAGTACTGCTTCCTTTAGTTATTAGTGTTCTGCTGGATTAGATAATGCTAGACTAGGAGTCTGATATTATAAGGTATTGTTTCCTATGAGTGCTGGCTTTAGTTAAAAGCTGCACGACATACCTGAGAACTGGAGTTGATTGAGTAAATTCTAGTCTGTGTGCCATTGAGAGTAGAGCATGCACGAATGAGGGCTTTTTGCCTATACCATTCTGCACTGTTCTAGTCTCGATTGTTTGTCTTTGAGGTACGCCAGGAGAACGCTTAATACTTCGGTATTAAGGTTTCTCAAGAGAGCTACCCTTCCCTATAACGTAATATTTGACGCACAGACTTGAGATGTGCACTAGGCTATGCGGCATGCCATGCGCACCAGTATCTCGTATCATTGACTCTAGCTAGACTTTATCAATCATAGTAGACATTAAGTATATTAACCTAATTACTCTTTTTATGCATACCCATTTATTATTACACAAGCATTTCGCAGCCTAGTTTAATGTATTGAGACACAAACGACTTAGGCTCTTTTTGTTGATAGGAATACGGCATTGTCGTGGCGATTATTATTAGTGTTGTAGTGTTTAGGATATTCTTGGCTCCGACGGCATTATATATTCTGCCTTTTTGTGTGCATAGCCTGCACGAGCATTGTTCCGCTGCCTGCCTTTTTGGGTTCCATTTCCGATACGAGCATCTTTATAGCATCTAACATTTAAAGAAGATTCCTTGTTAGTGTTGAAGGACTTTAGTGCACTTTCTTTCATGCAGGAGTGCCTGACATTTATTGATTAAAGTAACGTAAGCTGTAACTTCTCTTACCACCTTACTTTGCATACCATAACCAAGCACCTTCGGTTATAGGTAGTAATAGGCTGTTTTCACATAACATTAAGCCTAGAGTAGACGCACATTTATTGAGAGTTTGATAGCCTATTATTGCATATAGAACTCTGTAGAGTATTTGTGTTCTTTGTTCACTGGGAATATACTTCAGAGGTTGGAGCTAGCACTTTCCGTTGTAACATTTATGCCATTACTAGTCCAATGAATAAGAGCCCTGATATATTTGAACCCCAGTCGTAACAAATGGCGACCTTACCTAGGATTTGGTGAACCTACATTTATTAGCAGGGAACATTTGTTGTTTTGGAGAATATTTTGCGGGGATCAGCAAGAATAATTTGTTTTTGGAACATAGTACAGTATAGCCCTTGAGTATTTCCGAGAATTGTTGTGTGTATATCGAGGTATAAGAGTTTGGGGTGCTTCTTTTCTGAATATTGTGGTGAGAAATTTTTGTGAGCATCATGTCTTATACCGGATCAGAGGAGAATGGAGACACAGTACGTAATGTCGAAACTGAGGAACAGCAGCATGATGAAAGGGTTAATCGGGTGAACTGTGAGGAGGATGCTAGGATATTTTTGCAATGGCCTGTTACTGCCGAGCGGTTGGAGGGTATGGATCGGTACGGTCTTCAATGCCTGGCCACAGCTATCGGTCATGCGGTTACTAGCAGCATGACCAAGGATAACTTGATAACGTGTGTACTGGGCAGGGTGACTGGTGAGCGAGATGGGTTGAGTGCTCAGAGCCCTTCGGCCATGCTTCCCCTACACTCGACTCCCAGCCATCCCAGTGGTTTGCTGACCCCGGGTACGCTTCCACAGGTGGGTGGTGACTGGCAGGGTGGGTTGCCCCTGGGGGGACCACCGGTAATTTCAAACATTGTAGCACCTTCACCTCCTCAAGGGTTATCTCCAGAATTATTGCTTCAGCTCGAATTAGCTAGGATCGAAGAGAGAAAGGCTATCAGGGCAGGTGAACAGCAAATAGAATTAGCCAAGATAGAAGAGAGAGCCAAGATAGAAGAGAGAAAAACTATCAGTCAGCAGCAAATAGAGCTAGCAAAAATCCAAGCTGAGTCGACTAGGTACTGTGCCGACATGGACGTAGAGAAGTCGCGAGTAGAGACAACGGGACAGCGACTTGGGGCTGGTAACCGTGTTCATGAGCAGTCTCTCTCGCACTTATTGAAACTGGTTCCGGTGTTTGATGAGAGTGGTGTAACAGAATTTTTCACACGCTTTGAGAAGAAAGCGACTGGCCACACCAGTGGCCAGAGAATAAATGGGCAGCACTTGTATCCTCTAGATTAATAGGCAAGGGTCTTAAAGCCTACGATGCGTTACCTTTGGAGTTATGTATTGTGTACGAGGATCTCAAGGAGGCTGTCCTGAGGGCTTACGAACTGCAACCAGAAACGTACCGTTTGAAGTTCCGGGGTGTAACTAAGGGAAGAGATAGCACCTTTTTGAAACACGCCCGGGACTTGTCCGATGCTATGGGGAACTGGCTCCGATCTGAGAAGGTAACAACGTTTGATGGAGTTAAGCAGTTAATGATGTTGGAGCAGTTCTTTAAGAGCACGGGCGGTGATCTAACTTTGAACTTAAAGGAGAAAAACCCAAGAACTCTAGTAGAAGCAGCAGAAATGGCTGATCTACGGTTGTCGTTGATTCGGGGTTGCGGGTCCTCACAGAAGTACGATGCAAGTGCTAAGGACCGTTATCCTCCCCCTCCCCGTAACAATGACACATTTAAACAGAAGAGCCATGAAACTAAAACTGAATCCCAACCTTACACCACACCGTATGTGAAAAGTCAGGGGCCTTTTACATCACAGTATAAGCCGAAACCGAAATTTATGTGTTTTAGGTGCCACCAGGAGGGTCATAAGGCAAATGAGTGCCCTAGTCGACCTCCTCCGGCAGCCGTGTCTTTTGCTCACGGCATTGGAGTGTTCAAGAGGACATCGGAGTTTGTTAGAGGCATTTCTTCCGAGGTAAATACACTGCCAGTGCAGAAGGATCCGGAAGGCTTATTCCCTGTCCGTGATGCCTTTAGTGACCACAGGGGACTCGGTTGTGTGGAGTGGGGGGGTAGAAGACATGAGGTAAGAATTTTGCGTGACACTGGGGCATCGCAAACACTGTTGAGGAATTTCACTGGTAAACCTGTCAATACGGCGCGGGTGGTTGTGGTTCAGGGAGTTAATGCGACAAGGTCATACCCGCTTGTAAGAATGAAGGTGGAAGTTGATGGTGTGACTCGAGACCTGGATGTAGGAATTGTGGAGAAGTTACCTGTTGGGGGCGTCGACCTCCTTCTCGGTAACGACTTTGCGGGACCTACTTCTGAGGCTCCACCCTTGGTCGTTGCCGAGAAGCCGGCCGACGTGAGTAGGGAGGAGCAGGAGTGGGTTGAGAAGTGTCCGGTGCAGCCTATGGCGTGTGTTGTCACCGGAGATCCTGCATCCAGGGAGGCACATTCTGGTCAACAATCTTTAGATCTGCGGAGGAAGGGTACCGAGAAGGGGTTGGAAGTTGATGCGGTTGAGAGTTTAGTATCAACGGCCCTTGTCGGGGACTCAGTATTAGGACCAAATATCGAGTCTGAAGAAGACCCAGTAACTGTTGTGGAAAAGGCAGAGGATGGGCTTAAAAAGACGAAAGAGTTGAAGGAGGACAGTGATGCACAGTCGGGAGATGTAGCTACAAGGTACCCTGACGCGTACCCTATGAGAAATGGGTCGGCGAAGACGGTGGTCCGAGGCTTGCTAGTGTATTTTTCCCGGTATGGTTACCCGCAGGGGCTTCAGTCAGTCCAGGGACCCAACTTCACTTCTAGCCTCTTTGTCCAAGCAATGCCGCAGCATGAGATTGTTGGGGTTGTGTCATCTGCGTATCATCCGGAGAGCCAGGGTGTGTTAGAGCGATGGCACTCAGCCTTGAAATCTGTGCTTCGTTGTTGTTGCTTTGAGAGTGGGAAGGATTGGGATCTTGGCCTGCCATGTGTTTTGTTTGCTGTACGGGAGGTACCTGGGGAGAGTTTGGGATTCAGCCCTAATGAGCTCGTCTATTGACACCGCGTCAGAGGGCCTCTCCATATGGTTGAAGAAGTATGGGAGGGCGCAGAAAAACCTTGTTCTATGCTCAAGTGTGTCCTCAACAGTCGAGAACGGATGTTGCGCAGTCTGGAGTTGGCTGGCCGTAATTTGACTAGCTCTCAGGCCCTCAGGAAGGACAGGTACGACCTCAAGGTTGAACTCAGGGAGTTTCACGTGGGTCAGGAGGTGTTGATTCTACTGCCCCTTGTAGGTCACCCCTTATCCGCGAAGTACGCTGGTCCTTATAGGGTGGTGGAGGAGCTATCGGACCTGGTTTACTTGGTAGCCACTCCAGACAGACGGAAGCGCAATCAGTTATGTCATGATAATCCCATGAAGGAGTATGGGAGGCACCCCCCTGAGCCTCTCACTGTGCCTGTGATGACGTTTAGCAGTCAAGGTGGAGAAGGAGAACGGGACAGTCAAGCTCAGGTGGAGGATAACTGGAAGGATAAGAAGTTCAAATGGGCGCCTGAGTGTGAGAAGGTGTTTAGAGAAATAAACCACCTGTTGTGCACTCACCCGATCCTCAGGGCCCCTGACTTTAGCCTACCTTTCCAACTAGCAACGGAGGCTAGTGGTGTGGGGGCTGGTGCCGTCCTTGTGGAAAAGGACGATGATGGGCTGGAGCATCCTGTTAGTTTCTGCTCGGAGAAGTACAATTCGGCCCAGGGGAGCTGCTCTGTTGTCAAGGAGGAGCTGCTGGCGGTTGTACTTGCTCTGAGGCATTTCGAGGTCTGTGTTCCAGCCTATGGTCCGGTCGTTGTAGTTTACCCAGATCATCACCCTCTCAAGTTCTTGGACCAGTTTCACAATCGGAATATGAGGCTGACCAGGTGGTCACTAAGGTTACTGGTATATAACCTGGACATACGCCATATTGCCGGTTGTGACAACGTGGTTGCAGATGGTCGTTCAAGGGTATATGATCCTGGGTAGATTGACACACGGGTAGCCTCCTGCTTTAGTTTGAATAGTATTTTGCGCTTGGTGCTTGTTGGCTCGCGGTTGTAGCCCAGCGTATTGGGTCGTAAAGCAGGAGTTGAGCGTTTGGTATAGAAGAAAAACCTAGGCTTGCCCCTATAGTGCAGCCGAAATAAACAAATTATAAACATAAAAATCAAATAAAAACTCTTTCTTTGATAGTTGAATTTTTTTAGTATGTTATAGCAGTAATTCTGAGTTGCACTCCTCTCAGAATGCTGGGCTAGAGAAGCTCGCTCTTGAGGAGCATAACTACATATAATTTAACCTATGGTGTTGGGGAGGGTTATAATTTTGAAAAATGTTTTGTTGAAGAACTGTGCCAGATATTTTACTGCCGCTGGGTGATGGGAAGTGGAGATATAGCATGGGTTCTAACCATCAGATTTTTGTGAGCCTTGGGGCCTCTGAGAAAAATCTTGGGGGGCGGTGTGACGTTAACCACTCCGTTAGAACCGCATGGCTTGTCCTACAGTGACTCGCTAGGATCGCCAGGGCAGTGGATGGGGCTACAGTTTGTGTATTAGAGTGTGCTTTATTTCATATGAAAGCTTGTGTCATGGGCAGTCCAGAAAGGCTCTTTGTTTTCAACCATGTCAAGGCTTTATATATTTAATTGTAAAGTATATGTTTTATCATTAACTAGTAATGATGGGATCTGGGAGAGAGAGAGAGAGTAGAACAGAGTGAGAGGGAGCGCGTAGTGTTTTTGTCCCGCTCGATGACGTCACGGCTGGCTGCCTAGTTCGCGGGGGTTGGTGGAGAGAGGTCCTTACCATGCTGCAAGCTCTCTTGCTAGTGGTTAGAGGACTTGTAACCGCTTTTTTCCCACGCGGCTCGAGCTGGTGCGAGTATATATACAGTTCCTCGCCACTCTCTCCCTCAGATCTGGTTTCTAGAACACACCCATCTTTTTTCCCTTGCTATCTGTCCCCGCTCCGTACCTGAGAATCTTTTCCTCTGCCTATCTCTCTCATTTTCCATATCCTTCACCACCTTTTATTAATATTATAGCCCCTCTGGTTAACTCTGCAAAATCAGCTTCATGCTGGCCAGTTGTATTGTGTGTTAAGGTCTGATATAGCCTATGTATGTTAGTTGTTAAGATAAGTGGATCACGAAGCATTGGTTGGCATTTATATTGTTTAGTACTGCTTCCTTTAGTTATTAGTGTTCTGCTGGATTAGATAATGCTAGACTAGGAGTCTGATATTATAAGGTATTGTTTCCTATGAGTGCTGGTTTTAGTTAAAAGCTGCACGACATACCTGAGAACTGGAGTTGATTGAGTAAATTCTAGTCTGTGTGCCATTGAGAGTAGAGCATGCACGAATGAGGGCTTTTTGCCTATACCATTCTGCACTGTTCTAGTCTCGATTGTTTGTCTTTGAGGTACGCCAGGAGAACGCTTAATACTTCGGTATTAAGGTTTCTCAAGAGAGCTACCCTTCCCTATAACGTAATATTTGACGCACAGACTTGAGATTTGCACTAGGCTATGCGGCATGCCATGCGCACCAGTATCTCGTATCATTGACTCTAGCTAGACTTTATCAATCATAGTAGACATTAAGTATATTAACCTAATTACTCTTTTTATGCATACCCATTTATTATTACACAAGCATTTCGCAGCCTAGTTTAATGTATTGAGACACAAACGACTTAGGCTCTTTTTGTTGATAGGAATACTGCATTGTCGTGGCGATTATTATTAGTGTTGTAGTGTTTAGGATATTCTTGGCTCCGACGGCATTATATATTCTGCCTTTTTGTGTGCATAGCCTGCACGAGCATTGTTCCGCTGCCTGCCTTTTTGGGTTCCATTTCCGATACGAGCATCTTTATAGCATCTAACATTTAAAGAAGATTCCTTGTTAGTGTTGAAGGACTTTAGTGCACTTTCTTTCATGCAGGAGTGCCTGACATTTATTGATTAAAGTAACGTAAGCTGTAACTTCTCTTACCACCTTACTTTGCATACCATAACCAAGCACCTTCGGTTATAGGTAGTAATAGGCTGTTTTCACATAACATTAAGCCTAGAGTAGACGCACATTTATTGAGAGTTTGATAGCCTATTATTGCATATAGAACTCTGTAGAGTATTTGTGTTCTTTGTTCTCTGGGAATATACTTCAGAGGTTGGAGCTAGCGCTTTCCGTTGTAACATTTATGCCATTACTAGTCCAATGAATAAGAGCCCTGATATATTTGAACCCCAGTCGTAACAATATACCCTCCAGAGTTATATCTGCGATAGCGGGTTATCTTAACTCTCAGTATCTATGTGCTTCTACTATAGGCTGATGTTCTCTGAAACAGCCTATTACCTATAACATATGGTTGCTTAGTTATGGTACACAAGGAAAAGATAGTTAACTTAATTAAATCACAAGAGTGATCTAATGCAAACAAGAAGAAGGTTTACTTAACGTTACTTTAATTAATAATATCTGTCACTCCTTTATGAAAGAAAGTGTTGTAAAGTCCTCAAGCACCGACCAAGGAATCTTCTGAATAATGTCGGATGCTACTAAGAAGAATGTATCGGAAATGGAACCACAAAATAGCAGGAGGCAGGACAATGCACGTGTAGGCTAAATACACAAAAAGGCTGGACATATAATGTTATTGGACACAAGAATATTATAAGCGGTGCAACTGTAATAATGCTCGCCACGAAAAAGTAGTACTCCTATTAACAAAACCGGTCTATGCTGGTTGTGTCTCTCTACAGCAACCTAGACCTCAAAATGCTTGTGTAAAAATAATGGGTATGCATAAAAGAGTATATGATCTAATCCAGCTAATGTCTACCCGGGTTAATAAAGTCTAGCTGGGATGCGCAAAGTACAGAATTCTGGTGGAGCAAGGCAGCTCCTAGCCTAGTGTGGACCTTGGGTCTGTGCAGCCTGATTACGTTAATATGAAGGGGTGATCTCTTGAGGATTCTCGATCACAAGTATCGAGTATCCTCCTGGCGACCCTCAAAAGTAAAAGCAAATAGAGTTAGAACAGTGTTGGGTGGATTAGGCAAGCAGCCCTCACGCACTACACAGTCTAAACTCCAAGGTACACAGACAAAAGATCCACCCAGGTAACCCACAGAATCCGTAGTGTCGTGTAGCTCAAAAGTAGCCTACACACATTGAAAACACCAACAGCAAGGTACCTGATCCCTAGTCTAGCATTATTTAACCCTGTAGAAACATTAGTGATTGATGGAGACAGTCTGAACAATACAATCTCCCAAAAAGACAATGACTATCTTCAACCTTAATCTAGTACATAAGAAATGTGAGATCCAGCACATAATACAGTCTGGCCACCAATTCAAGGTGTGGTTGCAGAGAACCAGAGGGGGATTGATATTAATAAAAGGTGAGGAAGTAGTGGAAATGATAGAGGCAGTAGGAGAGAAAGATTCTAAGACAAGAGTGTGGGACAGTTCAAGGGAGATGCTTAGAGTATGCTGTCTGGGAAGGATCTGACAATGATATTCCCATGGACCTCCTGGCTGGAGTCCCAGTTCGCAAGAATCGCACGAGGGCGCGCGACAGTCGCCCAGTAAGCAGCCGCGTAGTAGGCAGTGTTAGGCAGGAGGTAACGAATCCCGCGAGGCCTATGTAAGGGGGCCAGCCACGCGCCACACTCACTACCAAGTCACACCACCTTGTCTCTCTCTCTCTCCCTCTCCCGCTCGCCTTCCCATCATTCAAATACTTAACACAATACTTTCAATTGACTAAATAAAATAGAAAGGATTGTGATAGACGAAAATAAAGAACAGTTCTGAACTGTCTGCAACACAAGCTTTCTCGAGAAGGAAAGTACGCAATGATAGGTAGACTGTAGCTATATTCTCTGCCCTGGCGAGTCCTAGCGAGTAAGCCCTGCGGTTCTGGGGGAAGCGGTGAGCGTCACACCCCACCCAAGATTTTTAAGAGGCTCCAACTATGAGCTCTAAATCTGACACGCAGAACCCATACAAAATTCGCCACTCCTAGCCACCCAGCGACAATGAAATGTAAAGCACAGTTCTCATGAAAATAACACATTATACAAATTAACAACCCTTCCCAACACAATAGATTAAATTACATAGTTATGCTCATAAGAGCGAGATTCACTAGCCCAGCCTTCTGAGAGGAGTACAACCCAGAATTTCTGCTATAACATACTTTAAAAAATTTAACTATCAAAGAAAGAGTTTTTATAGGATTTTTATATTTTTAATATGTTTATGGCGGCTGCACTACAGGGGCAAGCCTAGTTTTTACTTATATACCATCACAGCAACTCCTACTTTACGACCCAATACGCTGGGCTACACACGCGAGCCAACAAGCACCAGACGTAAACATACTAATCAAACCAAAGTAGGAGGCTACCCTTGTGATAATCTACCCCGGGTCTCCCACCCTCGATAAGCAATCTGCAAGCACATTCTCAGAACCGGCAATATGGCGTATGTCTAGGTTGTATTCCGGCAACATTAATGACCACCTGGTCAGCCTCATACTCCGGTTATGGAATTGATTCAGGAACTTGAGGGGGTGATAGTCGGTGTAGATCACCACAACTGGTCCAAAGGCTGGAACATACACCTCAAAGTGCCTGAGCGCTAGCACAATCGCCAGCAGTTCCTTCTCAACTACTGAATAGTTCTTCTGCACCGAGTTGAACTTTTTTGAGAAGAAACTGACTGGGTGCTCCAGCCCATCTTCGTCTGATTGCATCAGAACGGCACCAGCCCCCACACCACTGGCATCAGTTGCCAGCTGGAATGGTCGGCTAAAGTCCGGGGCCCTGAGGATTGGGTGAGTACACAACAGGTGTTTCACTAGCAAAAAAGCCCTCTCACACTCAGGCGCCCACTTTAACTTTCTATCTTTGGCCAATAGGTCCGTCAGAGGAGCCAGCACAGTAGAATACCCCTTTATAAAGCGGCGGCAGTAACCAATCATGCCCAAAAACCTCATGATCTGCTTCTTGGTGGACGGCCTGGGGAAGTGGTTAATAGCCAATATCTTGTTCTGTGGGGGGCACACCTGGCCCAAACCCACCATGAACCCCAGATACTGCACGGTAGCCCGCACAAAATCACACTTTCCCAGGTTGACCACCAAGTTTGCCTCGCTTAATTTCTTAAATAGGGATTCTACATGTTCACAGTGGCTCTTGAAATCGTCATCGTAGATAATGACGTCGTCCAGGTACATGGTACAGTTCGGAATGTCAGCCACCAACTCGTTCATCAAGCTTTGGAAGGTCGCTGGTGCGTTCTTTAGACCGTATGGCATGACATTACAACGATATGTAGCACCATCCACAACAAAACCACACACCTCTTTCGCCCGTTCAGACAAAGGCACCTGCCAGTAACCTTTTACCAGGTCCACCTTGGTCAAGAACTTGGCCCTGCCAATCTTGTCTACACAGTCATCGACCCGGGGAAGAGGATATGGGTTGGTGGGAGTCAAGCCGTTTAGCCTGCGGTAATCAACACAGAAGCGCACCTTGCCATCCGGCTTAGGTTGCAGCGTTACGGGAGATATCCACTTTACCGCCCCCTTCTCGATCAGTCCCTGTTGCAACATATACTCCAACTCCGCCCGGAGGGCCGGAAGTTTAATAGGGGGCACCCTATAGGGCACTGATTTGAAGGGTGGGTGGTCTCCGACGTCAACGTCGTGCACCTCATGAGTAGTGAGGCCTGGGTGTTCCGCAAATACAGTAGGGTATAAACAGAATAGGCGCTCGACAGCCACACGCTGTTGCTCAGGTAGGTGTTGCAAAGCCTCATGAGCCGCCTGTCTCGTGTTTCCCGCCCACTGATCTGCAGAAACATGATAATCCCAGTTGTCATCCACCTGCGCATGACTGTCCCATTCTCCTTCTCCACCTTGACTGCTGAAAGTCATCACAGGGACAGTGAGAGGCTCAGGTGGGCGCCTCACATACTCCTTCATCAGGTTGACATGACATAACTGATTCCTCTTACGCCTGTCTGGAGTGGCCACCAGGTAATCTAAGTCTGAGAGCTTCTCTGCTACCCTATAAGGACCAGCGTACGTTGCGGATAAGGGGTGACCTACAAGAGGGAGTAGTATCAACACCTCGTGACCCACGTGAAACTCCCTGAGTTTCACCTTGTGGTCATACCTGTCCTTCATGAGGGCCTGAGAGCCTACCAGGTTGCGGCCAGCCAACTCCAGACTACGCAACATTCGTTCTCTACTCTCAAGGACATACTTAAGCATAGAACATGGTTTAGCGGTGCCTTCCCATATCTCCTTTACCATGTGGAGAGGCCCCCTGACGCGGTGTCCAAACACAAGCTCATTAGGGCTAAACCCCAACTCACCCCAGGTACCTCTCATGCAGCGAATAACACATACGGCAGGCCAAGATCCCAGTCCTTGCCGTTCTCAAGACAATAGCAGCGAAGCATGCTTTTTAGAGTGGAATGCCACCTCTCTAACACCCCCTGACTCTCTGGGTGATAAGTAGATGACACTACAGTGACTATCCCGTGCTGCTTCATTGTCTGAACGAACAAGTTGGAGGTGAAATTCGATCCTTGGTCTGACTGTATCCCCTGCGGGTATCCGTACCGGGAGAAGTATAATAGCAAGTTACGGACCACCGTCTTCGCCAAACCATTTCTCATCGGGTATGCGTCTGGGTACCGAGTTGCTACATCCATGACTGTCAAGAGATATTTATTTCCAGCACTTGTGGGGGGGAGGGGGCCAACCATGTCGAATTTTAACTCACACGAATCTAAGAATTTGTTCTTCAATCGAGTTGTCAACTTGTGGAATGGGCTTCCCCGAGACGTTATAGACTGCAGCACCGTTGATTCATTTAAATTCCGCCTAGACAAATATCTCGCATCAAACCCGCGACTGACTGCGTTTGTAAATGAATAACTTTATTTTATCCTTCCCTCAGTTACTAACCCATATGTCACCTACTAACTTCCTAGTCCTGCCACGTTAGTGGCAGGGCAGTAGTTCCCTTTCCAATGTTCCCTTACCCACTCTAAACCACTGTTTGGACACTTGATCCTCAGTGTTTTGGAGGACAAGCAGCCTAGAAGGGTCACTAGATCTGTTGTTGCTTGATTTCCTTTGTACTCCTTTGTACTACTTTACTAAAGGGAGGCCCGCTGACGGGAATTGGGTGTAACGGAGTCTTTGGGATGCACTGGTTAGGTTTCCCGACCTTTTGGCACACACTGCACATTACCACCCATGACACCACTTGTGCTCTCAAACCAGGCCACCAAAACAGTTTCCCCAAAGCCACCACCGTCTTACGGACACCCAAGTGTCCCGCCAGCGGTACATCATGAGCCAACCTTAGTAGGCTATCCCTGTATACCCTCGGTACGACCAGCTGGTCTACCACTCCTTACCCACCCTCCCAACTTCTCTGCGGGTCTTGGAATCGCCGATACAAGATGCCATCAATGAAAAAAAAATCTCCAGACTTTGCATCCCTGTCCTCTTCGAGTTCGACAGCACCGTTACTACACTTTAGAACCTCCGGGTCTTCTAGCTGCAATTTGCGAATATCAGAGGGAGCTAGCCTGTCTAAGTGTTTGCGAAACAACTCATGCCCTCCCCCAACATCGAACTTTGCATCCCGTTGCTCTCTCCGTGTATACCGTTGCTGCCTCTGAGTCTCTTTAAGCCCTGCCTCTACACTCTCAGTGACAGGTGGTGGTGCTTCTCCAGACTCTAATAACGGTGCTAATACTGAGTCCCCAAGAAGTGCTGCTGGTACTAGACTCTCCACCGTATCAGCTTTCAGCATTTTCTCGTGACCGTTCCTCCGCTTATTTGAAGACTGTTGGTTAGGCTGTGACTCCATGGATGCGAGAGATCTGGTTACAACACACGCCATTGGTTGCACCTGACACTTCTCAACCCACTCCTGTTCCCCCCTACTCACGTCGGCCGGCTCCTCGGCAACGACTAAGGGTGAAACCTTAGAAGCAGGCACCGCAAAGTCATTGCCGAGAAGGAGGTCGACGCCCCCAACAGGCAATTTCTCCACGATTCCCACATCCAGTTCGCGAGTCACACCGTCAACTTCAAGCTCCATTCTAACAAGCGGGTATGACCTAGTTGCATTAACTCCCTGCACCACAACTACCCGCGCCGCGTTTATGGGTCTACCAGTGAAATTCTTCAAGAGTGTCTGAGAGGCACCTGTGTCACGCAAAAGCTGTACCCCGTGCTTCTTTCCCCCCCACTTCACGCAGCCATGCCCTCTATGGTCGCAAAAGGCATCGTGGACAGGGTTCGAGCCTTCCGGATCCTTCTTCACTCGCGGTGCCCCATCCTCTGATCTTATGCCTCCAGCAAACACAGAAGACTTCTGGAACACCCCAATGCTGCGAGCCAATGACACAGCCGCCGTGGGAGGTCTGCTCGGACAAGCTTTTGCCATGTGCCCCTCTTTGTGACAGTGATAACACTCAAATTTCCCCTTGGACTTATACTGAGGTGTAAAAGTCCCCTGACCCTTCTTAAACGGGGCGGTGCTAGGTTTGTGATCAGTCTTGGTGTCATTGCTTTTAAATTTATGTGTGTCCATATTCCGGGGAGGGGGAGGGTAACGCTCCTTAACGCCTACATCGTTTCTCTGTGCACAGCCGCACCCCCGAATTAGTGACAACCGAAGATCAGCCAACTCTGCTGCTTCTACGAGAGTTCTTGGGTTCTTCTCTTTAAGGTTTAAAGTCAAGTCGCCGCCCGTACACTTATAAAACTGCTCTAGAAACATCAACTGTTTCATCTCATCAAACGTAGTTGTCTTCTCTGATCTGAGCCAGTTTCCCATAGCGTCGGACAGGTCCCAGGCGTGCTCCAAGAAGGTACTGTCTCGCCCCTTAGTCACACCCCGGAACTTTAACCTATATGTCTCGGGTTGTAGCTCATATGCCCGCAGGACAGCCTCCTTGAGCTCCTCATAAACAACGCAGGACTCCAAAGGCAGTGCATCGTAAGCCTTGAGCCCCTTACCTACGAGTCTAGAGGACACAAGGGCCGCCCACTTAACATCAGGCCACTGATGCTCCCGGCACTTCTTCTCAAATCTATTGAAAAACTCTGTGACACCAGACTCGTCAAATACAGGGACCAGTTTGAGAAGGTGCAACAGAGACTGATCATCCGCACAGTTTCCAGTACCGAGTCGCTGTCCCGTCGTCTCAACACGAGACTTCTCTAAATCCATGTCGGCACAGTATCTTGTAGATTCTAGCTCAGTCCTAAGCTCAGCTTCCCTCGTCTGTTGCTGCATCCTAGCCAGCTCTTTTCTCTCTTCTATCTTAGCTAGCTCTATCTGCTGTTGACTCTGATGTTGCATCTTTGCCATCTCGAGCTGAAAAAGCATCTCCGGGGTCAAACCTTGAGGAGGAGGAGGAGATGCAATGATGTTAGAAATACCTGGTGATCCCCCCAGGGGCAAACCACCCTGCCAGTCACCACCCACCTGCGGAAGCGTGCTCAGGGTCGGTACTCCAATAGGAGGATTGGGAGTAGAGTGAAGCGGAAGCTCGGCCAAAGGGCTCTGAGCACTCACCCTACCTCGTACGCCAGTCACCCCACCCAGCACACACGTCATCAGGTCATCCTTGGTCATGCCACTAGTACATACATGACCGATAGCTGCGGCTAAGCACTGGAGACCGTACCGATTCATACCCACCAACCGGTTGGAAATAACAGGCCATTGTAAAAAATTCCTTGCATCATCCTCACTGTTCACCAAGTTAACAACCTGCCCTTGCTGCTGCTCCTCAGCTTCTACATCACGTACTGTGTCTTCATCCTGCACTGATCCGTTATAAGACATGATGCTCACTGAAGATTTTTCACTTTGATACACAAAAAAGAAGTACCCCAAACTCTTATACCACAATATTCACAAGAAAAAATTCTCGGGAGACAGCTTAAGTGCTATATTACTTTGCTAAAAACAATAATTCTTGCATATCCTCAACAAATATTCCACAAAATCAACAAATGTTCACTGCCTAAACTGTGAGAAAAATCTGCACAATAACCTACAATTATATGTCAGTTCACCCAATCCTGAGCTAGGTCGCCATTTGTTACGATCGGGTCTCGTATAAATCAGTGGCACTTATACATTGGACTAGACTGGCATTAATGCAACAACGGAAACGCTAGATCCAACCCCTGATATATAATCCCGTCGAACAAAGAACACATATACCCTCCAGAGTTATATCTGCGATAGTGGGGTATCTTAACTCTCAGTATCTATGTGCTTCTACTATAGGCTGATGTTCTCTGAAACAGCCTATTACCTATAACATATGGTTGCTTAGTTATGGTACACAAGGAAAAGATAGTTAACTTAATTAAATCACAAGAGTGATCTAATGCAAACAAGAAGAAGGTTTACTTAACGTTACTTTAATCAATAATATCTGTCACTCCTTTATGAAAGAAAGTGTTGTAAAGTCCTCAAGCACCGAACAAGGAATCTTCTGAATAATGTCGGATGCTACTAAGAAGAACGTATCGGAAATGGAACCACAAAATAGCAGGAGGCAGGACATTGCACGTGTAGGCTAAGTACACAAAAAGGCTGGACATATAATGTTATTGGACACAAGAATATTATAAGCGGTGCAACTGTAATAATGCTCGCCACGAAAAAGTAGTACTCCTATTAACAAAACCGGTCTATGTTGGTTGTGTCTCTCTACAGCAACCTAGACCTCAAAATGCTTGTGTAAAAATAATGGGTATGCATAAAAGAGTATATGATCTAATCCAGCTAATGTCTACCCGGGTTAATAAAGTCTAGATGGGATGCGCAAAGGTACAGAATTCTGGTGGAGCAAGACAGCTCCTAGCCTAGTGTGGACCTTGGGTCTGTGCGGCCTGATTACGTTAATATGAAGGGGTGCTCTCTTGAGGATTCTCGATCACAAGTATCGAGTATCCTCCTGGCAACCCTCAAAACTAAAAGCAAATAGAGTTAGAACAGTGTTGGGTGGATTAGGCAAGCAGCCCTCACGCACTACACAGTCTAAACTCCAAGGTACACAGACAAAAGATCCACCCAGGTAATCCACAGAATCTGTAGTGTCGTGTAGCTCAAAAGTAGCCTACACACATTGAAAACACCAACAGCAAGGTACCTGATCCCTAGTCTAGCATTATTTAACCCTGTAGAAACATTAGTGATTGATGGAGACAGTCTGAGCAATACAATCTCCCAAAAAGACAATGACTATCTTCAACCTTAATCTAGTACATAAGAAATGTGAGATCCAGCATATAATACAGTCTGGCCACCAATTCAAGGTGTGGATGCAGAGAACCAGAGGGGGATTGATATTAATAAAAGGTGAGGAAGTAGTGGAAATGATAGAGGCAGTAGGAGAGAAAGATTCTAAGACAAGACTGTGGGACAGTTCAAGGGAGATGCTTAGAGTATGCTGTCTGGGAAGGATCTGACAAGGATATTCCCATGGACCTCCTGGCTGGAGTCCCAGTTCGCAAGAATCGCACGAGGGCGCGCGACAGTCGCCCAGTAAGCAGCCGCGTAGTAGGCAGTGTTAGGCAGGAGGCAACGAATCCTGCGAGGCCTATGTAAGGGGGCCAGCCATGCGCCACACTCACTACCAAGTCACACCACCTTGTCTCTCTCTCTCTCCCTCTCCTGCTCGCCTTCCCATCATTCAACTACTTAACACAATACTTTCAATTGACTAAATAAAATAGAAAGGATTGTGACAGACGAAAATAAAGAACAGTTCTGAACTGTATGCAACACAAGCTTTCTCGAGAAGGAAAGTACACAATGATAGGTAGACTGTAGCTATATTCTCTGCCCTGGCGAGTCCTAGCGAGGAAGCCCTGCGGTTCTGGGGGAAGCGGTGAGCGTCACACACTCCACTATAAACAGGCTCCCACTCAGATTCTACTCCATTTATCACTACTCTCTGCCTTCTGTTTGTCAGTCAGCTTTTTATCCAGGCATGAATTTTTCCTGTAATGCCCAACATTTCCAATTTCTTCAATAATTTTCCATGAGGTACCTTATCGAATGCCTTTTGGAAACCTAAGTATATTATGTCTAATGACTTAGTAGAGTCGTTATGTGTAAATAGTTTATTATAAAATTATATCAAATTTGTTAAGCATGATTTACTGGATCTAAAGCCATGTTGGCTTTCTCTTATTCATTTGTTTAAGAACATAAGAACATATGAAAATGGGAGTCTTCAGAAAGCCGATTGGCCTACACAAGGCAGATCCCTGTCACACCCAACCCTAATTATAAGCCCAGCTTAAAAACACCATTAGGACTTACCTCACCGAAACGGTCAGAGGTCAGAAAAACGGGGATCTGCAGATCCCCACACCTGGGCCACACCTGACAGATCACCCTCACACCCAACCCATCTCGTCCATATGCCGATCTAATTGTATCTTAAAGCTCCCTATCGTTCTTGATCCCACTACAAAACTTGGTAGCCTATTCCACCTATCTACAACTCTGTTACCAAACCAATATTTGCCTATATCTTTCTTGAAACGAAATTTATCTAATTTAAAACCATTTGTACGAGTTCTTTCGCTATCACTGAGCTTTAGTACATTTTTCATGTCCCCTTTATTAATCCCACTAACCCACTTGAATACCTCTATCATGTCTCCTCTAACTCTGCGTCTCTCTAACGAATGTAAGCCAAATTTCTTCAACCTTTCTTTATATGGATGATTTCTAATATTATTGATCATTTTTGTCATTCTACGTTGTACTCTCTCCAATGAATCTATGTCCATTCTGTAATAAGGACACCAAAATTGAACAGCATAATCCATATGGGGTCTCACTAATGACAAGTAAAGTTTTAAGATAACATCAGCAGTTCTGTTACTCACACTCCTAGAGATGAACCGGAGAATCCTGTTTGCCTTGTTTCGAACGCGTATACACTGTTTTCTAGGCTTCAAATCATTGCTAACAAACACACCTAGATCTTTCTCACAATTCGAGTTTTCTAATTCCATATTAGCTAGTTTATATTTAACATTTGTATGCATCTTCCCTATCTTTAATACCTTGCATTTCTCAATGTTAAACTTCATCTGCCAATTTACTGACCATTCGTGTAAGGTATCTAGATCCCTTTGGAGGCACTCTATATCTCTATCTGAATCAATTGTTCTCCCCATTTTGGTATCGTCTGCAAATTTACTTATCCTACTAGTTATACCTAAATCAAGGTAATTTCTGTATATAACAAACAACAGGGGACCTAATACAGATCCCTGGGGGACACCACTTTTGACTGCTCCCCATTCTGACTTCGTACCATTTATGCTGACTCTCTGCTTCCTACCAATTAGCCATGACCTAATCCATCCCAACAACGCCCCACCTATTCCATGCGCCTCAACCTTTCTCATCAATCTCTCATGGGGGACTCTGTCGAAAGCTTTACTGAAATCTAAATATATTATATCATATGACTTGTCATTATCTACTGCTTCATATACCTCTGAGAAAAAACTAAACAAATTAGTAAGGCAAGAACGTCCCTGAGTGAATCCATGCTGAGAAGAATTTATTAATTAAATGTATCTAAGTGGTTTCTAATTTTACTAGCAATAATTGACTCTAGTAGCTTTCCTATGATTGATGTAAGACTAATGGGACGGTAATTGGATGCTATTGATTTGTCACCTTTTTTGAAGATCGGAACTACATTTGCAAGCTTCCAAGCTTCTGGAACTATACCTGTCTCTAATGACTTGTTAAATAGAAATGTTAATGGGTAACTTAACTCATCCCTACATTATTTTAATACTCTACCATATACGTCATCAGGACCAGGCGATTTATGAGGTTTCAGTCTGTCAATTTCCTTTAAGCACATCATTTCTACTTATAGTAACCGTACTTAACCTATTTTCTATACTGTCGCTATATACCTTACCGACTTCTGGAAACTGTGCCAAATTTTCATTAGTGAAAACGAAAAGAAATTGACTATTTAATGTACTGCACATTTCTAACTAATTTTCTGTCATTTCTCCTATCAAAGTTTTAAGGGGACCAATTACATCTCTAACCTTGGATTTATATAGTTGGTAAAAAGCTTTTGGATTATTTTTTGAGTCATTGGCCACCTTAATTTCATAATTTCTTTTTTCTATCCTAATATCCTTTTTTACCTGTCTTGATAGATTCTGATAGTAAGCAAGTTGGTGACTTTCGCCTTTCCTAATTGTTCTATATATTCCTCTCTTTTGTCCTAGAAGATCTAATAGTCTATTATTCATCCATTTGGGTTGGTACTGTGGTGATCTAAATTTTCTTTTGGGGATGTATTTATTTTGTGCATTGAATACCGACTCGATCAAATTATCGTATGTATCTACCAAGGTTGACGTCTCTTCCTGACTTAAGATGACAGGTGCCTGAGAAGGGATACACTCATTTGGACACCTGGATCGACTTAATTTTTTGACCATAGGGTCCGCTAATAGGGCTCTTCTTAACCCCCCATAATTGGCTTTCCTGAAGTCAGGTATTAATGTTGTATTCTCTCTGGTATTACCTTTCCATTGTATATTAAAATACACAGAATTGTGGTCACAATTTCCTAGGTGGTCCCCTATCTCTACATTATTTACTATATGTTCATTGTTACTGAAAACAAAATCGAGAATATTATTACCTCTAGTCGGCGTATCTATAATTGAAATAAAAAACTATCTTGTACTACCTCTATAAACTCCTCAGAATCAGAGTCTCCTATTTGATGCTGGCAATCTATATTCGGAAAATTAAAATCCCCCATAATGCACACATTGCTAAACCTTGATGCCATTTTAATTTCCTCCCATAATGACGTTCCGTCATTTCTACTCATATTTGGCGGTCTATACATAACTCCAATAACTATGGTCTCACTACCTTCGTTAACCTCTACCCAAACACTTTCATTATCATTATTTAGTCTAATACCTGATTTAATGCAGCTTTGTAATGTACTCCTGACAAACACTGCTATACCGCCACCCCTCTTACTTGTTCGGTCATATTTAAACAAACTATATCCTGGTATATCAAATTCTGCTAAAAAAATGCCTGGTTTCTGTATTAATCCACGTTTCAGTTAGCGCTATTATGTCTATATTTTCTTTGCTAACAAGGGCTCTAAGTTCGTTCATTTTGTTACATAGACTCCTACAGTTTGTGTAATATACTCTCAATTTACTTCTTTTCTTTATACCTAATTTACCTTTATTTCTAACGACATTTCCATCTTCCGTTGCACCATCACTTCTATCATTTGCAATATAGTCATCATTTTTATTATGAGACTGAATATCCTTATCGCTTTCGCCTGACGCTAAAATTGTACCATTTAACCTCTCATTTACACTCTCAATATTTCTGTTCAAAACCCCACAACCACCCTATCTAAAGAACTAGCTAATGTGGAAACCCCTAACCGTGAAAGATGAACCCCATCCCTTGCGTACATCCCATCTCTCCCATAGAAACTATCCCAGTTATCAATGAATGGTATGGCTTTTTCTTTGCAATATTTCTCCAACCGGCAATTGACACCAATCGCCCTGGATGTCCATTCCTTGGGAACTCCTCTTCTGGGTAGGCTACAATGTACTACAGGAATCCCTCCCTTCATCCTAACCTTATCTAACACATCCCGATACTGCTGCAGTAGTTCCTCACTTCTACCCTTACCAACATCATTACTCCCGGTACTGAGACAGAGTTTGACTCCAGATAATCTACTATCTTTTCTCTCAGAATTGTTTCCATAATTTTTCCTATGATTGACGTTAAACTGATTGGTCTATAATTATTTGCTTGGGCTTTATTCCCTTTCTTAAATATTGGGGTGATATTTGCAGTTTTCCAATCACTAGGTACGGTTTCCTGATTGAGCGACAAGTTAAATATGTTAGTTAAGGACTGTGCTATTTCTTCTTTCACGTTTTTCAGAATTCTTGGGTGAATATTATCTGGCCCAGGGGTTTTATTAATATTTAAATTGTTCAGCTTACATAACACTTCATTTTTGCTTATAGTAAAAGTTTCCTATTTCCTGCGTTGTTGCGTTTGTTTCAGGAGTAGTGTTATGTTCTTCTTTAGTAAAGACGGAACAAAAATATTAATTAAGCAAATTAGCAATGTTTTTATCTCCTGTTACTGTCTGATCATTATTTATTAATGGCCCTATTCCGTTTTTTATTTTTCTATTACCATTAACGTAACCGTAAAATTGCTTTGGATTTTTGTAACTTTAATTTGCTATATAAATATCGTAATTACGCTTCTCTGTCCTGATTAATTTCTTTACTTGTTTTCTACTTTGTTTGTATAGATAGCTGAAGTGTTCATTGTCTATGTCATTTTTAGTTAGTTTATGATATTTATTTATTTCCCTTAGCGCCTTGCAAATATTCTGATTGAACCAGGGAGGTTTGTTTTTGCTAGTATTTACTTTAATTTTAGTGGGGATTTATTTATTCTGGGCACTCATGAATATATCTTTAAACTTATCCCACAGTTTACTTGTTTTGTCAATATTACTTTGCTGAATATGCAAGTCTCTGAGGGCTTTCCTAAGTTCGTTGTAATTTGCATTTTTAAAATCTGGAATTTTCATTTCCTGTTTTTCAAAAGTATATTTGCAATTTATGTCGATTCTAATAAGCTTGTGATCAGAGGTAGATAAGTGCTCACCGACGTCAAGTTTATATATCAAGTTTTCATTTGTACTGATAAAGAGAGAGAGAGAGGTAGCGAGAGTAAAGTGAATATGAAATTTAGGGAATGTGTGTGAAAGAGAGAGAGAGAGAGAGAGAGAGAGAGAGAGAGAGAGAGAGAGAGAGAGAGAGAGAGAAACTGAAGAAATGTGTTATCATATACGAATATCACTGATTTTCTTTCTTCTTCCTCTATACATATCCTTATCAGGCGTTTCTCTCTCTCCCCTCCTTCCGTGTGTGTAATATATTAAGCGATCGTAAGCCTTCTAAGTCTTTGAATCCTCATTATTCCTGGCCTTTGTTTATTATCTTGTGTTACCGCTCTTCCCTTGTTCGCTTTGTAGAAGAATATATAATGGCTGTTTTTTTCTCTCTATTGGTTATGCTTCTCTCTCTCTCTCTCTCTCTCTCTCTCTCTCTCTCTCTCTCTCTCTTTATATATATATATATATATATATATATATTTATATATACCGGTATATATATATATATATATATATATATATATATATATATATATATATATATATAATATATATATATATAACTAAATTATATGTATCCTTTCTGATACTATGTACCTTATTCATGCCTTCTTAATATGCTCTTAGGATATATTCTCCCCACACGTACTTATAATAATAATCTGTAATTTTGGTTCCCCTTCATACCTCCTTAATTCCCTTCCCTTATGGTGATAATCATATTATACCTATCCCCTTATTCGGTCCCTGCTGGCTTAATCTCTCTCGCTCTCGATCTCGTTCTATGTCTGTTTTTATCTTCTCTCTCTCTCTCTCTCTCTCTCTCTCTCTCTCTCTCTCTCTCTCTCTCTCTCTCTCTCTCTCTCTTAGTCACCTCACCTTATAAGGGATGTTAAAAAATTGGAATCTGTGCAAAGGTGAGCCACTAAACTAATCCCTTCATTGAGAAATAAGTCATATGATGAAAGACTGAGAGAACTTGATCTGTTTTCACTTAAGAAACAAAGGATGAGAGGCCAATTGATAGTGTTTTTAAATTTTAAAAGGATTCAGTAACATTAACCTATCTAAGTTATTCAAAAAAGCCGAAGACACATCTACAAGAGGAAACAATTAAAAATTATTAGGTCGGAGAGCGAATCTAGATACAACAAAAATGTCTTCACTCACAGTGTAATTGATGAGTGGTACAAACTTACAAATAAAGTAATAGACAGCTCTTCTGTAGATACATTTAAGACAAATCTAGACTCATACCACAAAAAAATTGGTATGGAGTTGGCAGTAATTATCACCGTTTTATTTGTTCAGCTGAAGAGAGCATTAGAAAATAAAAGACAAATAAACAAATAAAGAATAATAATTATAAAAATCAACATTAAATATATACATACTACTAAGGGTGATGGGTTGGATGATTCCAATTAACCCCAAAATGTACATGCTGCTAAGGCAAAGGGTTGCATACATTTTCATTTTTTTTTTCCCCAATCTTTCCTGTAAATTCCTTCTGGGGATTTCGAAGCCCAGCAAGGTTAATCACTTCAAACTTTTTCATGTACGGCAATTGCCGGGGGGAACGGAGGGTGGGGAGAGAGCCTTCTTCTTTTCTATCCTTTCCTTCAACTCTCCTTTTCTATCGGATATGCCATCTCTACTAGAATTAAGTCCTGACCACCTCGTTTGGATCGTAAGGTCTGTGTGGCCAGTGTATCTATGTAAATATGTAAATCTCTCGCACACATTCCCTAAATGTTAACACAATCACCTGTCACATTCACTTTACTCTCGCTACCTCTATCTATCTATCTATCTATTTATCTATCTATATATATCTAAGTGCCTACTACCACCAATTTCCTCAGTCCTTCTCCCAACACAATGTCAATCTTCTTAAACTCCATAATTTCCTTCCTTTTATTTCCCTAATTTCGTTCCTATAATGTCCTCTAAACGTTTTTATTCATTATCATTATTATTATTATATATTATTATTATTACTATTATTAATATTATTATTATTATTATTTGCATTATTATTATTATTAATATTATTATGATTATGATTAATTATTCAATGGGGCTAAACATGAGGGAGAAAGGGGTTCAGGCAACCAAATATCTCCCCTTTAGAATAAAAGCGGCAGCCGATTTTGTTAACCATCCTTCAAACTATAGTCCGTTCATTCTAGGTTGGGCAGAAATCGTAACCCCTAACCTCTCATAACTCAAAAAGGACTGGAGTAATCGAGCTAATTTTTCTACCAAATAGGAAGACATGGCTAGGGAATTTGTGTAGAAATTACCAGCTCATTTGCTCTAGCGCATTTTGAGTTACAGAGGTTAGAGGTTACGACTTCTGCCCAACCTAGAATGAACGGACTATAGGACCCTGTTCCAAATAGGTAGGCCAAAAATCGTAAACTCTAATCTCTGTAATACTTTTAATTTATTTATTTCACTCCCAACACCAAACACCCCCAAATGCAATTAATGAAAGCATTATGCCATCCTCCAGGGATTCGAACTTGGGATACCATAAACAAAACTTAAACACTTCAACCATTACACCATCAAGACAGTTATAAGTACAGTACATGAGTACGATTAATATCCATTTATCGAATACTGGATATCAATCTATTCATGTACTGGACCCAACTGCACCATGAATAGCGTAATGCTTATGTGAGAGGAGAGAACTCATTATGGGGCACAACTCTCAAAGGACTGATCGCCTCGCAACGAAATTGTTCCCAAACCTACCCAAAAAAGGACTTGAGCAAATGGGCTGTAAACTTTCTAACCCATTCCCTGGCTGACTCCTCCCATATGGTAGAAGTATTAGCGCGATTACTCTAGTCCTTTGTGAGTTATAGAGGTTAATGTTCAAGAGTTATTAGAGTTTGTAGAGCTACGACGAAAAGCCAAAAAGTTAATTAAGCAAAGTAAAAAGACCTTAGAGTTACATATTGCGAATCAAAGTAAAACAAACCCGAAAGAATTCTATAGTTATATCAGAAAGAAAAAAGTAGTTACTTCAACTGTTGGACCGTTAGTCGATGAAAATGGAGAATACACCAAAGACGAAGTACAAATGAGTAATGCCCTCAATACCTTCTTTGCATCAGTTTTTACAACAGAAGACCTCAGTGATATCCCTACACCATCGCCGATTCAGATTGATAATTCAGATGTTCTAAGCAATGTCACCGTTACAGAGAGAGAAGTATTGAATTGTTTAGATAAACTCAAGGTAAATAAAACGCCTGGACCTGATACAATCTCGCCTAGAGTTCTAAAGGAAGCTAAGGATGAGCTCTCCAAACCACTGACATTACTATTCAATAAATCCTTGCAGTCTGGAACTATGCCCGATCAGTGGAAACTAGCCAACGTAACACCGATATTAAAAAAAGGCAGCAAATCCCTACCCAGTAACTATCGTCCAATTAGCTTAACCTCAGTTGTATGTAAAATGCTAGAAACGGTCATACGAGACAGACTCGTAAATCACTTAGAGGAAAATAACATACTTAAAGGTACTCAACACGGCTTTCGTAAAAAACGTTCCTGTTTAACAAACCTCTTAGACTTCTTCCACGATATCCTCAACCTCTACGATGAGAGTAAAGCTGTAGATATTATATACCTTGATTTTCAAAAGGCCTTTGACAAAGTTCCCCACAAACGTTTACTGCTAAAACTAAAAGCGCATGGAATACAAGACGGTGTGTTGAAATGGATAGAAAATTGGCTCAGCGACAGAAAGCAAAGAGTAGTCATAAACGGTAAGGCATCTAAATGGACCAATGTAAGTAGCGGGGTACCCCAGGGATCGGTACTAGGACCAATTCTCTTTCTAATTTACATCAACGACATAGATGAGGGTCTCACCTGTACAATCTCAAAATTTGCTGACGATACAAAAATTGCAAATAGCGTACTCTCAAAAGAACAAGTTGACGATATGCAACACAATCTAGATAAATTGTCATGTTGGGCCCAAATTTGGCAAATGAGTTTCAATGCGGATAAATGTAAAGTACTACATATCGGATACCTAAATGAGAAAGCAAACTATTCGATGAATGGCACTCAGCTTAAGAATGTAAACAGAGAAACCGATCTGGGAGTAACAATATCGAGTAACCTAAAACCGAGTCAACAATGTTCAGAAGTTGTTAAGAAGGCAAACAAAATAATTGGCTTTATAGGCAGGTCATTTGAGCATAAATCCAAAGAAGTTATCCTAACCCTTTACAATTCCTTAGTCCGCCCTCTTCTGGAATACTGCGTTCAATCCTGGTGCCCTTATTACCAAAAAGATATAAACAAGCTAGAACGAGTTCAACGTAGAGTTACCAAAATGATACCTAGCCTAAAGAACAAACCATACGAAGGGCGTCTTAGAGAATTAAATCTATTTCCTTTAACCCAGCGCAGATTAAGAGGTGACTTAATTCAAGTGTTCAAAATCATCAAAGGCATCGACAATATGAACTGTAGTAAGTACTTCACTATCGACCAATCTAATTACACGCGGGGAAACGGTTGCAAAATTATTGGTAAATCTTTTAACTCACACGAATCTAAGAATTTCTTCTTCAATCGAGTTGTCAACTTGTGGAATGGGCTTCCCCGAAACGTTATAGACTGCATCACCGTTGATTCATTTAAACTCCGCCTAGACAAATATCTCGCATCAAACCCGCGACTGACTGCGTTTGTAAATGAATAACTTTATTTTATCCCCCCCTCAGTTACTAACCCATCTGTCCCCTACTAACTTCCTAATCCTTCCACGGACATTAGTTCCAGGACAGTAATTCCCTTTCCAATGTTCCCTTACCCACTCTAAACCACTGTTTGGACACTTGATCCTCAGTATTTTGGAGGACGAGCAACCTAGAAGGGTCACTAGATCTGTTGTTGCTTGATTTCCTTTGTACTCCTTTGTACTTTGTACTCCTTTGAACAGGGTATAGGACCCCTTCTACACCTCATCGGATAATTGACGTCTCTCTTGCTCTCTCTCTCTCTCTCTCTCATCTATCACAAACCCACATAATGTTGATATTCATGCTATATATATACAATATATACCTGTATATATAATTATATATATATATATATATATATATATATATATATATATAATATATATATATATTATTAAATCAGTTTGTGTGTCTGTTTGTCTGTCTGTGTGTTCTTAATAGGCGGCCGCAGTTTTGGACCTGGGGAGCTGAAACTTTGCATGTGGGTGTCAATTGACCTGGGTCAGGTCATAGAGGGGGCGAGGCCACGATCGGAGGTCGTTTCGAGGCCGAAATTGAAAACAAATTGAAAACAATGGCCGTTTGGGGCAGAAGGAGGCCTCCGATCGAAAAGGTGTATGGAACGAAAGTTGTTCGCAGCCCCCCAAAATGGGGGTACGGATGAGGTCAGATCCAAAATCGGAGGTCATTTAGCGGCCGAAATCGAGTTTGCCGTTTTATGAGGCACAGGGAGGTCGAGGCCGGTGATTATGGTAGTAGTAGTATTGTGATGATTGTGGTAGTAGTGATTGATGATGGTGATTATGGTAGTAGAATTTAAACCCGGGCAACGCCGGGTACCCCTGATAGTATATATATATACAGTATATATTATATATATATATATATATCTCGATGTTTACGGCTCTAACTTCCTTATAGCCTGAATCTCGCCCACGTTCAGCATTGTTCCTCCCTACCTCCTCCCTTCCTCGCTTGGCAGCTTGAATCCCTAATAAATCTGGCCCTAAACCTTCGATAAATCCCCCTAAATCCCTCAATTGTCTGGTCTCATGTATCTATCTCTATCTATTTGTCTATCTATCAATCTATCTATATATTTTTCGGTCTGTCTATCTATCTATCTGCTTATTGTTATACGGGGTTGTAATCCAACTCGCTTTATTAGGTATTCTATTATAATCCGTGTTTCGGATACTTAGAATCAGATAATGCTCAACAGGAACATATCGCGCCTCATAAATGTTACTTCTAAATTACTCAATCACTCCAAAACACAATAAACACACGGAAAAATTACACTCGTTTTTATTACAGAAACAGAGGTACATGGAAATGGGGGCATCAAACTCTCCACTATATTGAGTAGGAGTCTAATGTAATTCAAAGGTGACTTATAAAGAGCTGAATAAGTTTTACTCTTTGATGAATAATATCGTCGCTTACAAAGCATCAAACATGAAACAACATTACATAAGATAAACACATAACATAAATATTTATGACAATACCTATACAGGTCAAGTGTATATCGAGAGGAATAATAATTAATATATATGTGCAGCTGAGATCATCTACTCAGATGCGCATAGGTATGCGCGGCTATAAATACAAATACGCGCCGGCCAAAGTACATGCTCAAAGGTACCGCTCAAGGGGGTAAAGGTCAAACGGACTGAGGTCAGGATAAATAAATATCCGATTTAGTGCAACGTTAAATCGAGTATAGAAGATATGAACTTCACTTTACTCTAGATGGGATGCTAATTTAATTTATGATTTAACTATTAAAGAATAATTGTGAACAATCTCTCACACGATATACGAAAAATAAATTCAATCGTAAATGAGTTAAAATCACACGGAATGAGGAAATCAGATTCACAGTAAATATAGTGAATAAATGATATCGGAATGATAGCTATAGATAAGTTGGTTTGAATGAATTAACAAACACGGCATAATAAGATTTGATACAGAACGAAGTAGTATTCAATAGAATAGCCGAAATGACGGCTAGGGAAGAAGTTTGAATGAATTAACAAACTGCTGAAATAAGATAAAAAGACGCAGAAGGAAGTAGCGACTTACTATAACTTGTATAGAAGTTAAATCGATATAGATACAGAACGAAGTAGTAACTTATCAATAGCCAAAATAATAGGCTGATGAATACAGGAATGTATAATCTGAATTCCTAAATTGGTGGTGAAAGAATTACATAAACCGGGTAACGTATATGATTAGATTATTCACAAGAACTAATATCAATTAGAAATCCTGAACTTAGATTAATTCTAACTCAACGGAACAGTTTTTTTTGTTTTACTTTCAGCAGTGGCGACTTTATACTCTAAGTAATCTCTTACAACAACTGTACGTAGCACGGTCCTGAGTTTAGGAATTTTAGGATTTAAGAATGAAAATAGGTCTCGCTACACACTTCACTTCGATTTGGACACATAATGAATAATAACACAACAGAATACAATCTGAGAGCATTCACTAAGTATCACGTATAGTATCGACTATGTAACGTAGGTAAAAATAGGTGAATAAATGCTTGAACATAAAATAGAAAGATCACAGACCGTACATATAAAATAACTGCACGGATACAAGTTCAATTGATATCACACGTGTACTAAATTGACAAGGGGAGTCCTAGAAGCGGATCTATAAGAAAAAGTTAAATTGAACACTCGCATATTTTATATTACCTTCACAATAATTCCCAAAACTTATTAACACAGAGACACTTAGGGTACGGGTGTAGAGGAGAAGCAATATCCATGAGAGAGAATCTGGACGACGTAGGACTCGTAGTTCTTCCTCTGGCTGGACATCAAAGGGAGCTGCCTCTCTCACATACACTAGAGCAGGGCACTCCTGGTTTCTCCAACACACTCTCGGTCGCCACCCTCGTTTGACTTGACTATAGGGAGAATGGCTTGCCCTATTGAGAAGGCTCGCCGACACGGTTATCTACCCACTAAAAGCTGAGCTAGTGGAAAGTATTACCTCGTGTTTGCATACCTTCCATCGATTTCAGTCAGGTTATATTTGGATGATAATTTGAACTCAATTTGACCTATCTCAGAATAGTAGGGACATGGGGATTTCAATCTTTTAATCATTGTGAAGGCAATTGTTGTTCTAAAAATACACTTACCCTAATAATATATGGACATCGTTATTCTCTATATCTTAAGATTACACCCTTAGTATAGAAAGTTTGTATGGCTGCAGGATAAATGTTTTTCTTATTTTCATCCTTCCTTGTTTTTTCAATGTTGCAGGCTATGCTTTCATTCTTCCTAATTTCTTTTCTATTATTTAAACACTCGATGTGAGGTACTGTAGAGGTTATTCTCTTGGTCCCATCTGTGTAGGTATGCCATTGGATTTTGATGGGGAATTAACATAAAATCCTCCTCATCGTAATCCAAATCTGGCTGCTGTTGGGTGCATGCCTTTCCTTTATGTCTCAGGCTCTGTGATTGGCTGGACAGGGGTCTCTGTGATTGGTCCGGGCTTGTACTTCCTGTAGGTCCCAGATGTCATTCACTTTGGTGGGTTGACTGCAGTATTCCTGAAGGTAATAGAGCACGGGTAAACAGGGGGGACTGTGGGGTTTCCCTTTCCACCCTTACCTGTGTCCTTTTCCTCGTCCTTTTCTTCTACTTGATCGCTGCTATTCTGACTCTGGCGGGTTGATCCTCCTTCTGATTTGTGAGGACCTCTGAGGGGGTTGCTTTGTCTATTGCTTGCAACCCCGTCATCTCTCTTATCTCTATATATCTATCTATCTATCTATCTGTTTTTTTCTGTCTGTCTGATTCTCTATCTATCTATATATCTATCTATTTGCTTATCTACATTACCGTATATCTATTTGACTGTCTGACTATACCGAAGGAAGAGTTAGAATATATATACTGTATATATATATATATACAGTATATATATATATATATATATATATACCGGGTATATATATATATATATATATATATATATATATATATATATATATATATATATATATACAGTATATATAATTATATATATATATATATATATACAGTATATAAACAGGGTGCCACTTGACAGACATCGGTGATTTGTATAGGTAAGAGATAGTAACAAACAATATTTTCACAACCATTACATACATTGCCTTTTATATTACCCCATTAAATGCAGAATAGATAGTAGAAACTAATGGTATTGATAAAGTTGTAGTACAAATATAATTTAATGAATAATGATGAGTATAAGACAAATTAGGCACAGCAATAGTTTATTCACCTTTTAATTTATTCAGGTTTTCGATTATTTTCCGAAATGTTCCACAGTTGAAAACACTTGTATGAAGTAGATAAATACAGTATGTTTAAAATGCGATAGTGTCTTTGAAATTGTTATACGTTTCTTAATTTCCGATATGTCGACCTTATAAGCGAGAGAGAGAGAGAGAGAGAGAGAGAGAAGGAAGAAGGGTAGTGATGTAAGAGAGAGATAATGGGATATGGAAGGGGACTTAGAGAGAGAGAGAGAGAGAGAGAGAGAGAGAGAGAGAGATAAGGGAAAAGGGTAATGATTTAAGAGAGATAATGGGATATGGAAAGGGACTTAGAGAGAAAGAAAGAGAGGTGTATACTAAGCTAAAAAAAAAGTCAAACAAGGCAGAACAAAGACTTCCATACAATACACTAGCTTAACAAGGTAGAACAAAGACTTCCATACAGTACACTAGCTTAACAAGGTAGAACAAAGACTTCCATACAGTACACTAGCTTAACAAGGTAGAACAAAGACTTCCATACAGTACACTAGCTTAACAAGGTAGAACAAAGACTTCCATACAGTACACTAGCTTAACAAGGTAGAACAAAGACTTCCATACAGTACACTAGCTTAACAAGGTAGAACAAAGACTTCCATACAGTACACTAGCTTAACAAGGTAGAACAAAGACTTCCATACAGTACACTAGCTTAACAAGGTAAAACAAATACTTCCATACAGTACACTAGCTTAACAAGGTAGAACAAAGACTTCCATACAGTACACTAGCTTAACAAGGTAGAACAAAGACTTCCATACAGTACACTAGCTTAACAAGGTAGAACAAAGACTTCCATACAGTACACTAGCTTAACAAGGTAGAACAAAGACTTCCATACAGTACACTAGCTTAACAAGGTAGAACAAAGACTTCCATACAGTACACTAGCTTAACAAGGTAGAACAAAGACTTCCATACAGTACACTAGCTTAACAAGGTAGAACAAAGACTTCCATACAGTACACTAGCTTAACAAGGTAGAACACAGACTTCCATACAGTACACTAGCTTAACAAGGTAGAACAAAGACTTCCATACAGTACACTAGCTTAACAAGGTAGAACAAAGACTTCCATATAGTACACTAGCTTAACAAGGTAGAACAAAGACTTCCATACAGTACACTAGCTTAACAAGGTAGAACAAAGACTTCCATACAGTACACTAGCTTAACAAGGTAGAACAAAGACTTCCATACAGTACACTAGCTTAACAAGGTAGAACAAAGACTTCCATACAGTACACTAGCTTAACAAGGTAGAACAAAGACTTCCATACAGTACACTAGCTTAACAAGGTAGAACAAAGACTTCCATACAGTACACTAGCTTAACAAGGTAGAACAAAGACTTCCATACAGTACACTAGCTTAACAAGGTAGAACAAAGACTTCCATACAGTACACTAGCTTAACAAGGTAGAACAAAGACTTCCATACAGTACACTAGCTTAACAAGGTAGAACAAAGACTTCCATACAGTACACTAGCTTAACAAGGTAGAACAAAGACTTCCATACAGTACACTAGCTTAACAAGGTAGAACAAAGACTTCCATACAGTACACTAGCTTAACAAGGTAGAACAAAGACTTCCATACAGTACACTAGCTTAACAAGGTAGAACAAAGACTTCCATACAGTACACTAGCTTAACAAGGTAGAACAAAGACTTCCATACAGTACACTAGCTTAACAAGGTAGAACAAAGACTTCCATACAGTACACTAGCTTAACAAGGTAGAACAAAGACTTCCATACAGTACACTAGCTTAACAAGGTAGAACAAAGACTTCCATACAGTACACTAGCTTAACAAGGTAGAACAAAGACTTCCATACAGTACACTAGCTTAACAAGGTAGAACAAAGACTTCCATACAGTACACTAGCTTAACAAGGTAGAACAAAGACTTCCATACAGTACACTAGCTTAACAAGGTAGAACAAAGACTTCCATACAGTACACTAGCTTAACAAGGTAGAACAAAGACTTCCATACAGTACACTAGCTTAACAAGGTAGAACAAAGACTTCCATACAGTACACTAGCTTAACAAGGTAGAACAAAGACTTCCATACAGTACACTAGCTTAACAAGGTAGAACAAAGACTTCCATACAGTACACTAGCTTAACAAGGTAGAACAAAGACTTCCATACAGTACACTAGCTTAACAAGGTAGAACAAAGACTTCCATACAGTACACTAGCTTAACAAGGCAGAACAAAGACTTCCATACAGTACACTAGCTTAACAAGGTAGAACAAAGACTTCCATACAGTACACTAGCTTAACAAGGTAGAACAAAGACTTCCATACAGTACACTAGCTTAACAAGGTAGAACAAAGACTTCCATACAGTACACTAGCTTAACAAGGTAGAACAAAGACTTCCATACAGTACACTAGCTTAACAAGGTAGAACAAAGACTTCCATACAGTACACTAGCTTAACAAGGCAGAACAAAGACTTCCATACAGTACACTAGCTTAACAAGGTAGAACAAAGACTTCCATACAGTACACTAGCTTAACAAGGTAGAACAAAGACTTCCATACAGTACACTAGCTTAACAAGGTAGAACAAAGACTTCCATACAGTACACTAGCTTAACAAGGTAGAACAAAGACTTCCATACAGTACACTAGCTTAACAAGGTAGAACAAAGACTTCCATACAGTACACTAGCTTAACAAGGTAGAACAAAGACTTCCATACAGTACACTAGCTTAACAAGGTAGAACAAAGACTTCCATACAGTACACTAGCTTAACAAGGTAGAACAAAGACTTCCATACAGTACACTAGCTTAACAAGGTAGAACAAAGACTTCCATACAGTACACTAGCTTAACAAGGTAGAACAAAGACTTCCATACAGTACACTAGCTTAACAAGGCAGAACAAAGACTTCCATACAGTACACTAGCTTAACAAGGTAGAACAAAGACTTCCATACAGTACACTAGCTTAACAAGGTAGAACAAAGACTTCCATACAGTACACTAGCTTAACAAGGTAGAACAAAGACTTCCATACAGTACACTAGCTTAACAAGGTAGAACAAAGACTTCCATACAGTACACTAGCTTAACAAGGTAGAACAAAGACTTCCATACAGTACACTAGCTTAACAAGGTAGAACAAAGACTTCCATACAGTACACTAGCTTAAGGGGAGATTGGTCGTTTTTCTGGTCCCCCTTCTTCCTTATGTTTAGCCCCATTAGTGTTCAGGTTTTATGACGTTCGTTTTATGACGTTTAGTTTGACAATTTCAACACCTTTCACCCAATTTCTTTGTCAATTTTAAGACCTTTCGTGCCATTTAGGTGTCGATTTTATCCTGGCGAGCGATAGCAATCATACGTGTTAAACTAGATGATAATGTAAATGGTGATCGTGGAGGCCAAACTACACAAGTTCCAAGGTTACCAAATCAAGTCCGCTAGATAGTAAATAAATGCCGAAAATCTCTACAAAATTGCCACAATCTCTATAATATCGCTCTAAAATGGCTCAAATTCCCCGATTATTGCTAGAATTCATGTCGCTTAAGTAAAGATTTGCCCCTAGATCGAAGTATATACCTCAGATCGAAGTATATACCTCAGATCGAAGTATATACCTCAGATCGAAGTATATACCTCAGATCGAAGAATATACCTCAGATCGAAGAATATACCTCAGATCGAAGAATATACCTCAGATCGAAGAATATACCTCAGATCGAAGAATATACCTCAGATCGAAGAATATACCTCAGATCGAAGAATATACCTCAGATCGAAGAATATACCTCAGATCGAAGTATATACCTCAGATCGAAGTATATACCTCAGATCGAAGTATATACCTCAGATCGAAGTATATACCTCAGATCGAAGTATATACCTCAGATCGAAGTATATACCTCAGATCGAAGTATATACCTCAGATCGAAGTATATACCTCAGATCGAAGTATATACCTCAGATCGAAGTATATACCTCAGATCGAAGTATATACCTCAGATCGAAGTATATACCTCAGATCGAAGAATATACCTCAGATCGAAGAATATACCTCAGATCTAGCGGGGAAGTAGCTAAATTGGCAACACGGTTAATGGGACGTTATTATATGTGTTTGTTTTTTATTCTAAAATATTGCCGGTATTTATATGTGTTTTAGTTTGCTCCCTAGACCTCTATCAAGCTTAAAGAAACACCATCTCAAAGACCCCCCTTTGAGATAAATTTGTAAATTTTTCGGTAGAAAAATGTCCCAGCCGAAGGCCGGTTCCTCGTAAAATACAGGCTCGCTATCGCTCGCCAGGAAAGTAGGTAAATTGGGAACACTGTACTTAACAAGATCCTGGATATTGTGCTGCAGTTACACACGACGAACACCTCGTCTGCTTTCCAACGATAATTATCCATTGTACAGTCCAAGGTATAGACTACAAGGTATAGACACGCGCAGATCTTGTGACGTCAGATAGACCGTCTGACCTCACTCTTTCTTTTTTTCTCCCTTGGGGTCATAAAGATTGTCCAGGCCAAGGATAGTAAATAATAATATTCTATAGTGTCTTTGTCAAGGCTGACCCACCAAAACTACCTGCTTCTCTCTCTCTCTCTCTCTCTCTCTCTCTCTCTCTCTCTCTCTCTCTCTCTCTCTAATAAATATATTGTATCATCGTCTCCACTTTTGTCATGTGATGGCCTTGCTATTTTTCTGTTGTCAACATATTAGGGAGCAAATAAGTTAAATTATTGTCACCATTGTATTGTATAGACTACACACAAACACATATTCTATAATATATATATACCGGTATTATATATATATATATATATATATATATATATATATATATATATACCGGTATTATATATATATATATATATATATATATATATATATATATATATATATACATATATTTATATGCATGATATTATTATGTGATAATGTTATAATCTGTGATAGCCTACATACTTTGGCAGTGAAGTATGATACACAAATATACTATACCGCTATCTATCTATCTATCTATCTATCTATCTATTTACTTATCTATGTCTAGTTATCATTCTATCCATCTATCTCATGTTACGCTGGCCAGCTTGCCAGAATGCACTCGTAACTCGCTAGTGCTCGCCAGGGCAGTGAAAGGGGCTATAACAATCGTAGAACAATGTTCTTTCTTTCATAGTGTTCATGTTGTCACAGACAGATCAGTGGTGATCTTTATTCTTGTCTCTGACACTTGGAAGTATTTTATATCATTGCTAGAATATAAGATATGTTGTGTGAAGTCTAGGGAGAAAGAGAGCGAGCAGTGAGGTGGTATTATGTGCGTGTGTATGTGTGTATGTACGTGTGCCTCCCTCGCTCGGAGGAGTTTCCCACGCTCGTGATTGGCTGGCAGGCCTGGCGCGTCATATGACGCCTGCTTCTCATGACATAGTCGTCTGTGATTGGGTGCCGCTGCCTTTGTTAGTGCTGGGGGGCTCCTGCCCGCGTTTCTCCTACAGAGCTTGGCATAGCGTGCTTGGTCCTACATGTCCTTTGCAATCTGTCCCCAATATAACCCCCTATACTACTGTTTCTCTCTCTGAACTTCTTCTTTTTCATACATCTCTCTTTATTCAATTACTTATCCCTTCTGGTTCTGCATACGACTTCCATTGTCGGCCAGTCGTATTATCAGCACCAGCTCTCACATTTATGTTTTGCCCTAGCTTTAAGGATTAGTAGAGTCATAGTCATATGGTAGCTTAGTGTTGGGGTGCTTCTAATTATTGAGCTGTTCTTTCCCATTATTTAATGCTAGACAGTGGAAGGTATTTTTGGTCGTTGTCTGAGTTATGTATGTGGCAAGTCAGAGCTTGTACAACATCGACGAAGCTAAGTAGCCTGTAACCCTTGTGCATATTTTCCTTTGCGAGTGTAGCAGTATACAGGTGAAGGGCTTTTGCCTACACTTACCTGTATGCTTGCTACCTCATTGTGTTGACCTTTGTGGAGCGCCAGGGTAAGACCAGATACTTGAGATCTGGACTTACCAAGAGAGCCTCCAAGTCACTTAACGTAACATAAGGGAAATCTGTTCAAGGGGAGACAGTAGTCTACGAGCATGCTTGCGCTCTGCCTAGTTTCCTAGTACCTTTTATGCCACTGCTAGACTTTATTAGTGAGAAAGACAGCATTGTGTTTATTAACTTTAATTGTGTATGCTTTAGGAATTATTCACGCCTTATTTTAGCCTAGGTTGATGCATAGTGCACAACCCAGTTTGGCTGTTACGTTGGCTAAGGAAGTACTGTTTTGAGTGGCGATTATTAGTGCTGTCACAGAGTTGTTGCACTCCCTTGTTATATATATGTATCCTACTTTTTGGTGTATTTAAGATACACACTTTGGTGTCCTGCCCCTGCATTATTTCTGTTCTATATTAACGAGCATCTTAGAGCATCAGACGTTTTCAGAAGATTCTTTATCTGATTGCTGTAGGACTAGACTTGCAGTGTTTTCATAGAGCATTGTAGAGTTTAGTGTTGAGTACAGACTCACACTAAAGTTAACGTAAGCATATACTCCTTTATTAAATCTTGTTATAGTTTATTCAAGCATTGTTATTACTTAAAAGCATTTTATTAAGTAAAGTACTCCTGTTGTGAGTAGGCTTTGCCATCATCGGAAAGCCTTTGTAGAAGTGCACTAAAACCCAGTTAATTGATACCCCGTTATCCAGTAGATTAACTCTGGAGGGTTTAAGTGTTTTTGTTCACCGGCGTAATAGTTCGAGGGTTTGGAATTAGCGTACCGTTGTTGCAGATATAGCCTATCATCTAGTCCATTCTTAAGTGCCCTTGATTATTTCGTAGTGCCGGTCGTAACAAATGGCGACCTTTGACTAGTATATAGTGAACTGAATATTGCATTTTTTTTTGGAGAAATCTTATTGCCATTTGGGATTGAATTTATTTCTCGCATTGTTGGCAGCAGACATTGGAAGCCCTCCGAATCATAAAGGGACCAACCAACATTTTTTGAATTTCCGCACCAAGCACGTGGCGCCATAGCCCAACTTCTCCCCTACACACTGGTAGTCGTTTGGTACCCTTAAGACTAAAACTGTAAGAGTGAGAGTCCTGGACGTTAAGGTAACTTTTTCGCCTTTCGGGAACACTCACCAATATCCTTGGAAAAATATAACATGACACAAGGGGTCCAAACGACACTCAGTTAATTCCTCCATACTCTCACTCTCCCACGCGGGCGATGGTGCGTGAACCAATGAAAACTCGCCGCCAACCCACCTCGCGCTCGGCTCTGCTCTCCCATTGGCTGGCCAGGATGCGGGGTGGCAGCCTTCACACAATAACATAGTCTCCTGCAGTTTCTGAGGAATACATGGTGGGGCGGGTTCAGTGCTCATATTATCGCTTATTACACCTTTATTTCTTACAGCACAGTGTTCTAAATAACCAATAAGTATCCGCCAACAATTAGTGACCATGCAGAACAAAAATGAGGACCCAACGAGCCCAAACCAGGTCCATCGGGAGTGACAACTATTAGCCTACGTACATTCTAGGCCTATGGTGCAACAAAAAGACGCAACTCTTTGATAGGAATGGACACCACCGTTCATTCCAGTGATGACAGTGATGAAGACTACATACCAACATTGTGATGAAAAGACGTGGCCGGTACAGAAGGGCTTAATATAGCCTGGCAGTGATCACTTAAGGGCAGATTTACGCTTGAGGTTTTTTTCTGGACCCATCTCTCTAGTGAATGCATGGTGCGGCGGGTTCATTGCTCATATTATCGCTTATTACACCTTTCTTTATTACAGCACAGAGTTATAAATAACAACATTTTTAATAAGACAGTATCCGCCAACAATAGGCTAATTAGTGACTATGCAGAACAAAAATGAGGACCCCGAGCCAGAACCAGGTCCATCAGGAGTGACAACTAGGCCTATTGGCCTACGTACATTCTATGGTGCAACAAAAAAACGCAACCCTTTGATAGGAATGGACACCACCGTTCATTCCAGTGATGGCAGTGATGAAGACTACTTACCAACATGTGATGAGGGGTCAGATTCGGATGCTAACATGAGTGATTTTGAGACCCAAGATCCTCATAAATTAGGTTCTGTTGGGGCCAAGGTTGGGGGCAGTGAGGTGGCTGTTAGTCCTATGGTGGGGGACACTGCGGTGCTTGTTGGGCCTCTCCCTGAGGTAGAAGTCCGTGATAATGAGGAAAATTATGTTAATGAGAGTGATGGGGATAATTCTGAGGCTGTGGGTGAAGTTGTTCATCGGGCTAGTGGTAACCCAGCATGTGGAAAAGTGGCTAAGAGAGTGCCGAATCCTCAGTGTTGGAAAAAAATTATGGCCAACAAAAAGCGTAATCATGGGGAGGCTTATGTGTCTTATAACACAAAAACATTTATGGCTGCTAGGAAAATTGGTGATAGATGCAATGATGGTTGCTTTGATAAAGTAGGTGAAGAGAATGTTCTAGCTATATTTTCTGGTTTTTGGAGTGTTGGGGATTACGATATTCATAACCAATATTTGCAAGGGTTAATTAGGGAAGTACCTGTGAAACGTAGGCGCACAAAGGTAGAGGCCAATGCTAAGCCTCACATGTACAACTATTTTGTGAAAGTGAACAATGTAGATGTTCGTATATGTCGCAAAGCCTTTATGGCCATACATGGCATAAAAAAAAAAAAAAATCTTGTACTCATGAAGAAAAGATTGGCGAACCCAGCAGGTACCCCCAGTCGTGATAAGCGTGGCCGCCACGCTAAAGGCCGCTAAAATCAAGGATCTCCGTGTACTGTGGAGTTACCTGGATGTGAGAGGTCGAGCATGGCTGGATGAGGTATTCGTGAATCAGGGGCAGGCTCCAGAGGAGGACACACTCGTCATGGAAGTGGATGATCCGGACGACCCGGATCCAGATGACAAGGCTTGGGAGTACGCGCCTGCGGAGCGTTTGCCGGACGCTCTCAGGGACGAAGATTAGCTCTCTCTCCTCTCTCTTTCTTTCTTTCTCTCTTTATTCTCTCTTACAATAATAAAGGCTAAAAATAATGAACTCATCTCTCGTTTGACATCCTGTTAATCTCTATGGATTACACCTTGTCCTGGATTATTACATGACTCAACCTGACTATATCAAACCTCATTCAACCTACAATGTAAGTTGTGCACGCTGTTATTCTATTAACACTGTTTTATTATGTTTAAACCACAAAAGTACGTTCACTTACCCATAACCTTGGACTTACCTGTTAATTATTAACTACTTACCTGCCTTACCTTGAGTATGGAAATTGGAGGCTTGTGGGTGTGGGAATGATGGAAAATTACGTACACTACCCAATAATTATCAGTGCATTATTATCTTTAAAAGAAAAAAATCGTGGTCAAAGTGCTGTTAATGTTAGATTTTGGCCATTTTGGCCATTCAAAGAAAGAGGATAATTTTGGTTTGGGTGTTTTTACTAAAAATATAGACGTGGAACCCCCTATTTTTACATGCTGGGATGAAAGAGTAGTGTTTCAGCTACCTTCAGTAAAAATATGAAGAGAGCACCTTACCGGGTTAAAGAGTTACACATATTTTGAACATTGCCAAACTTTGACCTTGATTTTCTCAGAAGTAAGAAAATGTCGGTTGGTCCCCTTATGATTCGGAGGGCTTCATTAATTTGTTTTGAGGATATATAGAACTTAAGTTATTGGTGACCTAGTATTGCACTCAAGAACATCTTCGAATATTTTTTGGTGAATAAAGCTACGCGAAAGTTTGGCTATTATTGTCTTGACTTGAGATTGTTTTTGTTGACTCCATCATGTCACTGGACGGGTCTGAGCATAGTGAGGGCACAGTGCGAGAGGCAGGCGAGGAGGTGGAGAAGGTGGAGTTGTTTAATGGCGTTCGGGTGGTGAACAATGAGGAGGATGCTCGGAGATTTTTGGAGGAGCCTGTGTCAGCGGATCGTGTGTCGGGGCTAGACCGGTACGGACTGCAAGTGTGTGGCCACGGTCTTAGGGTTTCCCGGTACTAGCGGTTTGTCGAGAGGTGAGCTGGTTACCTGTGTGCTCGGTGGGGTGCATGGGGCTTCGGGTGGAGCGGGAGCTGGGGCACTTTCGGCCCAGCCCCCATTCCACTCGACTCCTATCATGGCGCCCCCTCAGGTTCCAGAGCCGGGTACGTTCCCGCAGGCCGATGTCCGCTGGCGGTTGGGTATGCCTCTAGGTGATTCATGGGGTGGGTCCCCAATAGTAGCACCCCCTCCTCAGGGTTTGTCTTCCGAGATGTTGTTTCAGCTCGAGCTCGCCAAACTTAAGCAGCAGGAGCGACAGGCTGAGCTTGAGCTCGAGCAGCGGAAGCATGAGCGTGAGCTCGAGCAACGAAAGTATGAGGCTGAGCTCGAGCAGCGTGAGCGAGAGTCTGAGCGCAAGTTTGAGTCTGAAAGGTATCGTGCCGATGTTGACCTAGAGAAAACTCGTGTAGAGTTGACGAGGAACCGGGTCGTCCAGGGGGGTCGAGCCCATGACCAGTCCCTGTCGCATCTACTTAAGTTGGTTCCAGTGTTTGATGAGTTAGGAGTTACAGAATGTTTTCTCCGGTTCGAGAAAAAGTGCCAGGAGCACCAATGGCCCGAGGAGAAGTGGGCAGCCCTTGTTTCTTCACGATTGACGGGGAAAGCACTCAAGGCGTACGATGCTTTGCCCCTAGATTCCTGTGTGAATTACGAATTGTTGAAAGAGGCTGTCCTGAGGGCGTATGAGCTACAGCCAGAGACCTATAGGCTGAAGTTTAGGGCGGTTCCAAAAAGAAAGGAGAGTACTTTCCAAGAACACGCTAGAGAGCTGTCAGATGCACTTGAAAATTGGTTGAGGTCGGAGAAGGCAAATACTTTTGATGCAGTTAAGCAATTAGTGTTGCTAGAACAATTTTTTAAGTGTACTGGCAGTGACTTGACTCTTAACCTGAAAGAAAAGCAACCAAAAACTCTGCAGAAGGCGGCTGAGCTGGCTGACCTTAGGGTGTCATTGATTCGTGGGTGTGGGTCTGCACAGAGAGCTGAGGCAGGTAACCAGGGGCGTACCACTCCACACACCCCCCCGAATTAATGACACAACTAATTATCCATTTAAGAGTACTGTTGCCAATTATGAACCCAAGTCGAAAACCTTCCCGTTAAAGAAGGGCCAGGGCCCTTCCTCACCTCAGAGGAAGTCTAAGAGCAAAGTGGAGTGTTTCAGGTGTCATGAGAAGGGGCATATTGCGCGCTCATATCCGAGCGCACCGCCTACAGCAGTGGTGTCACTAGTGAGCAACATCGGCGTTTCTTTGAGGTCTTCCGCGTTTGCCCGGGGTAAACAGTCGGTTGCGAAGTCATCGCCGGTGCAGAAGCAGGAGGAGGGCTCGTCACCCGTCTGTGATTTTTTTTGTGGTCATAGGGGGCACGGCACTGTGAGGTGGGCTGGTGTGGAGCATAGGCTTGAGTTGCTGCGTGATACGGGCGCTTCCCAGACACTGATTCAGAATTTCACTGGCAAGCCTATTAACGCGGCTCGGGTTGTGGTGGTTCAAGGTATCAATGCTACGCGGTCTTACCCGCTGGTCAGAGTAGAGCTTGAGGTGGATGGTGTGACACGGGAGTTGGATGTGGGTGTGGTGGAGAAATTGCCAGTTGAGGGGGTCGACCTTCTTCTCGGCAATGACTTTGCGGTGCCCACTTCCGAGGTTCCACCCTTAGTCGTTGCCGAGAGGGCGGCCGACACGAGTAGGGAGGGGCAAGAGGGGCTCGAGAGATCTCAGTCTGCTCAGGTGTCACAGCCTAGTACCCAAGTTGCAGACCAGCGGAGGAAGGGTCGGAAGGAGAAAGTCGAGGCTGGTGGTCGGGTTGAGAGTTTGGACCCAGCGACACTCCTTGGTGACTCGGTACTTGCACCCATTATAAGCTCTGGAGTGGCCCCAGAACCTGTCCCTCCTAGTGACACGGTAGGGCGTGATGGCACTCCGCGACAGAGTAGTTCCCAGGTGCAACTAGAAGATCTTAGTCTTGAGAGTTGTGGGAACGGGGCTATTGAACTCGAGGACGGGGAAGCATGTCATGTGAACCTGTTAAAGGAGTTTGTGAGGCAACCACCTGAGCAGCCTACTGTCCCTGTGTTGGTCTGCAGCGGCCAAGGTGGAGAAGGAGAGGGGGGCAGTGGGCCACAGGTGGAGGAGAGTTGGGATTGTCATGTCTCGGCGGAGAAGTGGGCGGGAGACACGAGTCAGGTGGCTGTGGAAGCGCTTGAGCACCTGCCTGAGCAGCAGTGTGCAGCGCTCCAGCACCTGCTCTTTCCATACCCCACTGCTTGTGCCGAGCACCCAGGCCTCACAACTCATGCGGTGCACGAGGTTCCGCTGGCAGGTCATTCGAGTGTTAGTTAACCGTTGGCCTCGTTGTTTCAGTGGTTCAAGGTGGGCGACGAGGCTTTGGCATGGTTGTCAGGTCAGGGTCGACCCATGGCTGCTAAGGGTGGTGGTCAGAATCAGGACATTGAGCAGATTGGTGAGCTTAGCTGTGGAGTGGATGCGCCCGGTCGTCGCATAGCCTCCCAATGCTGCTCTAGTAAAATGCAACAGCCCTACCATAGACCGACTGTATCTGGCCGTGTCGCTGAAGGCGGTGATGCTGCGCAGGCAGATGTAGTCGCAAGGAATGCGGGGGTGCGCATGTACGGTATCGGCGGGGAAGCCTTAGCAATTATGAACTATGGGAGTGACTGCACAGGTGGTACAGATTGTCCCTCTCATGACCTGGCTGTTCTAGCGACAAAGGTGGAGAAGGAGGGAGACTATAGTGTAGAAACTATGGTCCCGGCTGGGTTGTGGGAGGGCGCTAGACATGTTGTTCTTCGAGATAAGTTGCAACCTCTTGTTCCTAAGCGCCGAGAGAAGTTGTTTACTAGGCTGTGCCAGTACGTCCGCATGTTTGTTGATTCTCCAGGCCTGATGTACGGGGTAGAATCCGACATGGAGGCTGGAGACAGTGCAAGGCTCAAAGTGGCTCCCTACCGTATACATCCTGCTCGACAGCCTGTCGTAAAAGTAGAGCTCGACTACATGTTGGAAAAGGGTCTGAGGGATAAGGGATATCGTGAGTGGTCGTTGCCAGTAACTTTGCAACCTTAGTTAAGTGGCTAGATCCGTGTTTGTGTTGATTTCAAGAGTGTGGAAGCATTATCCCTGACAGACGCCTATCCATTACCCAGAGTTGACGACCCCATAGACCGCATCGGGGCGTCCTCGTTTATCACTAAGGTGAAAATAGTGAAAGGTTATTGGCAGGCCCCGTTGCCGGAGAGAGCGAAGAGAAGTGCCAGTCTTGTGATGGACTGGGCAGTTTATCAGTGTCAGGTGTGGTTTTGCTGCCGGAACACAAGTTGGATGTGTGACATGTTAAGGGCACTGATAATGATCTAGCTGATTGTTTGTCACGGGAGGGTATGTTTGCAGGAGAACCCTCGCAGTTCAGTCAGTGTTGATTGAGAGTGGAGAAAAATTAGGCTTGCCCCTGTAGTGCAACGCCGCCAAAAACACTATTAAAAAATATAAAAACCTCACATAAAAACTCTTTCTTTTTGATAGTATATAATTGCAGTATATTTCAGCAAGAATCTAAGACACTCCGAGGTGCTGTCTTAGTAGGCTAGGCTTGGTGAAGCTTGCTCGTTGAGCGTGATATAATTATTATTATGCTATTATTTTGGGGAATTGTTTTGTAGATTTTTTTTATATAATGAAGTGTTTTATGTTTGTGATTGTGCCTTGTTGTCACAACTTGGGAGAGTAGCTGGGTGATGCGGGGTTGGTGGGTATTCTGTCTGGTCAGATGTGAAGTTCACCTAAGGCTGAAACGTCCCACATCTTGGGTGGGGTGTTATGCTGGCCAGCTTGCCAGAATGCACTCGTAACTCGCTAGTGCTCGCCAGGGCAGTGAAACGGGCTATAATAATCGTAGAATGATGTTCTTTCTTTCATAGTGTTCATGTTGTCACAGACAGATCAGTGGTGATCTTTATTCTTGTCTGTGACACTTGGAAGTATTTTATATCATTGATAGAATATAAGATATGTTGTGTGAAGTCTAGGGAGAAAGAGAGCGAGCAGTGAGGTGGTATTATATGCGTGTGTATGTACGTGTGCCTCCCTTGCTCGGAGGAGTTTCCCACGCTCGTGATTGTCTGGCAGGCCTGGCGCGTCATATGACGCCTGCTTCTCATGACGTAGTCGTCTGTGATTGGGTGCCGCTGCCTTTGTTAGTGCTGGGGGGCTCCTGCCCGCATTTCTCCTGCAGAGCTTGGCATAGCGTGCTTGGTCCTACATGTCCTTTGCAATCTGTCCCCAATATAACCCCCTATACTACTGTTTCTCTCTCTGAACTTCTTCTTTTTCATACTTCTCTCTTTATTCAATTACTTATCCCTTCTGGTTCTGCATACGACTTCCATAGTCGGCCAGTCGTATTACCAGCACCAGCTCTCACATTTATGTTTTGCACTAGCTTTAGGGATTAGTAGAGTCATAGTCATATGGTAGCCTAGTGTTGGGGTGCTTCTAATTATTGAGCTGTTCTTTCCCATTATTTAATGCTAGACAGTGGAAGGTATTTTTGGTCGTTGTCTGAATTATGTATGTGGCAAGTCAGAGCCTGTACAACATCGACAAAGCTAGGTAGCCTGTAACCCTTTTGCATATTTTCCTTTGCGAGTGTAGCAGTATACAGGTGAAGGGCTTTTGCCTACACTTACCTGTATGCTTGCTACCTCATTGTGTTGACCTTTGTGGAGCGCCGGGGTAAGACCAGATACTTGGGATCTGGACTTACCAAGAGAGCCTCCAAGTCACTTAACGTAACATAAGGGAAATCTGTTCAAGGGGAGACAGTAGGTTACGAGCATGCTTGCACTCTGCCTAGTTTCCTAGTACCTTTTATGCCACTGCTAGACTTTATTAGTGAGAAAGACAGCATTGTGTTTATTAACTTTAATTGTGTATGCTTTAGGAATTATTCACGCCTTATTTTAGCCTAGGTTGATGCATAGTGCACAACCCAGTTTGGCTGTTACGTTGGCTAAGGAAGTACTGTTTTGAGTGGCGATTATTAGTGCTGTCACAGAGTTGTTGCACTCCCTTGTTATATATATGTATCCTACTTTTTGGTGTATTTAAGATACACACTTTGGTGTCCTGCCCCTGCATTATTTCTGTTCTATATTAACGAGTATCTTAGAGCATCAGACGTTTTCAGAAGATTCTTTATCTGATTGCTGTAGGACTAGACTTGCAGTGTTTTCATAGAGCATTTTAGAGTATAGTGTTGAGTACAGACTCACACTAAAGTTAACGTAAGCATATACTCCTTTATTAAATCTTGTTATAGTTTATTCAAGCATTGTTATTACTTAAGAGCATTTTATTAAGTAAAGTACTCCTGTTGTGAGTAGGCTTTGCCGTCATCGGAAAGCCTTTGTAGAAGTGCACTAAAACCCAGTTAACTGATACCCCGTTATCCAGTAGATTAACTCTGGAGGGTTTAAGTGTTTTTGTTCACCGGCGTAATAGTTCGAGGGTTTGTAATTAGCGTACCGTTGTTGCAGATATAGCCTATAATCTAGTCCATTCTTAAGTGCCCTTGTTTATTTCGTAGTGCCGGTCGTAACACTCATCAATATACGCCGTAATCTATCTATATATCTTTTTTATCTATTTATGTAATCTAATATGTGTATCTATATATTTTTCTATTTATATAGCTATGTGTTTTTTTTTTTTTTTTTTTTTTGAGACAATGAACGGAGGAAGGAAAAACACAGATAAAACAAAAAGGTCCATGTGCCTAAAGGCATCCTCCATTCATAAATTTTTTGTAACAACTGGATTTAAACATTTGTAGATTGTAAGTTTGTGGAAAGCATTTCGAGGGAAGTGAATTCCAAAGAGTAGTAGCTCTGGGGATAAATGAATTCTGATAAGCAGAAGTTCTGCATTGTGGAGGAGAAAGTGTAAATTCATGGGCGCTCTCAGCTGCCCTAGTTCTACGGGGAAAGATGTGGAGAGGCGGCACAATTGAAGCAAGTTCCTCGGAACAATTGCTGTGAAAATATCTGTAGAATAATGCAAGGGATGCAACGTATGGATAATGTAGGAAGGTCCTGTGTGATTGCAGGGTTATTGATTAATCTAATAGCTTTATTTTGAATTTTGTCCAACTGCCTCAATGCAACCACTCCACTTCCACCCCACAGAGGTGAACAGTAATCCATCTGAGAACGCACATGACTTTTATATATCACGGCCAACTGCTCGTCAGTGAAGAATTCTCGAACTCTGTACAGGAGTCCCAGTTTTTTAGAGGCATTCTTAGCAATGCTTCTAACATAATGTGTCCAGCTCAAGTTAGTAGTTAATGTTACACCGAGAATGTCAATACTAGGGGAAGTGGGAATATTTACATCATTAAAAAATATATGGGAGTCAGTGAGATTCTGTCGGTTAGAAAATTGAATGTACTTGGTTTTCTGTGCATTAAAGGAAACTAGATTCTTTTGTCCCCATCCATTAATTCTAGAAAGGTCCTGGTTCAGAGAAATTGCAGTGTTTATTTTTGAATTTATAAGATCGGGTTGGGTGAAAGAATTGGTAAATGTGAAGGAACTGTGGAGTGTTGAGTCATCTGCGTAGGAATGTATTGGATTATGAGTGGTAGATATGAGATCATTGATATGAATGAGGAACAGAGTTGGGGCCAAAACTGATCCCTGGGGAACACCAGCATTTATTGAGTGAAATTGAGAATAAAGGCCATCTACCATTACACGTATTTTTCTGTTATGAAGATAAGAAGAAATTAGTGGAACTAATGATGCAAGGCCGTAGTGTGACATCTTCGACAATAAGGATTGATGCCAGACTCTATCAAATGCCTTTGATATATCCAGTGCTATTGTATGTGTTTCACCATGTTGGTCTGTAGCTTGGTTGATTTGATGCGTAAGAAGGCAAAGCATGTCTGCAGTTGATCGACATCGTCTAAAACCATATTGCCTATCACTGATTAATTTATTATTCTCAAGATGCTTAATTATGTGATTATTTAATATAATTTCAAAGACTTTACCAAGAGTGGAAGTTATAGCTATTGGTCTGTAGTTTGATGGATCTGAAGAGGCACCTTTTTTAGGAACTGGATGGATGTTTGCTTCTTTCCAGGGTACTGGGAAGCATGAGGAATGAGTACACAGACGGAAACATTTTGCCAATACAGGAGCGAGCACCAAGGAGCAATTCTTAAGTACTATTGGAGGAATTTCATCTGGACCAGGAGCCTTATCTACCGAGAGATTCTGCAAAATAGTTTTGACATGTCTGGTGTGGATCTTAAGTGAGGGAATTTCAGGCGAATTAAAATTAAGTACAGGGACATCTTGATTTATTTCATCTAAGGTTGAGTTGGTGGAGAAAATATCCGCAAGAAGGTTAGCTTTACCTCGTGGGTCACTTACAAGATTGCCAGTCGGAGATTTTAATGGTGGAATGGATGAAGCAGTAGTGAAGTTGGATTTAAATGAGTTAAGAGTAGACCAAAATATTTTGTTATCATTTGGATTATTTAGAAGTTTATTTGCCTGCTTGTGGAGAAAGTTTGATTTAGTTAGGTTTAATACAGTTTTGGCATGATTTCTGATGTTTCTAAAGTAATTAAAGGCTTCATGTGTTTTTGATCTTGTGTATGCATTGTAGGCTATTGCTTTTTGTTCAGTTACTCTAGCACAATTATGGTCAAACCATTTAGGTGAATTAGATCTTTTACTGTACTTTTGATGAGGAATAAAAGTTTCCATTCCAATTTTTACAAAATCTTGTATGTGGCTCAAGGTGGAGTGTGCATCATTAGAAAAGAAAGAGGTCCAGGGAATATCAATAAAGAAACCTTGAAGACCCTCCCAGTCTGCCCTATCGTAATGCCATTTAGTCACCAAAACAGGTTCAGAGTGGGAAGGTGTGGTAGGTGATAGACAGGTGGCCTGTATCAGACAGTGATCAGAAGATCCAAGCGGGGACCTCACTGTAACATCATAATTTTCTGAATTGGTTGTTAAAAATAAGTCCAGTAGGTGGGAATTATGATTAGGATTATCTGGTACACGGGTGGGTTGGTTGACTAGTTGAGTGAGATTAAATGAGTCTGCAAATAGCTCACATTCAAGACCAGCATCATCAGTCCTGGCTGAATGAGTGAGCCATTCAACATTATGGACATGAAAATCACCCAACACAGTGATTTCAGAAGAAGCATTTAAGTTGAGGACACTGAGTTGTGAGGACAGAGAATCAAAAAGACTTTGCTCTGGAGGAGTATTTGGGGAACGGTAGATGCAACATATGTATTTAAATTTACCAGCAGAAATTAATTTGTATATAGAATAATCAAAATAGGGACAATTGAAACTAGTAACCTCCTCCAGGGCAATTTCAGATTTTGCGAAGCAACATACACCTCCTTTAGGTCTGAAATTTTGGAGCAGTTGATAACCTGGAAAATTAAATCTAGACGTGTCAGATGTGGATGTTACTTGAGTCTCTGTCAAAAAAAGGAGAGTAGGGGATTCTGCTTGAAGAAATTGGTGTACAGAATTCATGTTAGAGTGAAGTCCCCTTATATTGCTAAAGAAAAAGCTGCACCGACGAGCAGCTTTGGGACGTTGCAATGCTCTTGACACAGTCGCATGATGACGACCGGGAGGGCCCTGTGTCAATGACCCAACCCTGCCGGGGGTGGATATCCGAGGGACCACCAGGTTTGCTCTTAACAATTGTACTGCCATGTTTATTGGGTAAGGTGTATGGTGTTACATGTATGATATGTAGTGGGAAGAGTAGTGTTTTATGGATAGAGGATAGCAATGTAGGGCAATGTCGTGAAGTTGGATGTGTATGTTATATAAAGAGGGTTTTCCTGATACCCCTGATGTGTGAGGCAGAAAGATATGTATCCAGCTACCAAGGCCTGGGAGAGAAAATGGAATTCAGGCTATTCCCTGGGTCTCCCGAAACCTTGGCGGTAGTACTTCCCTGGGCGGGGCTGCCTACCCCTACTACCTACAATGTAATCTCTATCTATCTATATATATTTCTATTTATCGTTCTATCTATCTATGTAATATAATATGTATCTATATATCTTACAGTTTTCTATCAACTGTATCTATGTAAACTTATCTCTATACATCTAGACCTATAATGCACCTATCAGCCCTCCTTTCCTAATCTATCTATCCTCATCCCCTTGTATACACCCCTATGTTATCTATCTGTCTATCTATCTATCTATTATACCCCTATACCGCCACAACCTATTCCAACTCCCTCCATCACTATCCTCTGTCTCTCTCCTCTATCCTTATCTACCCTTATGTTATCTATTTATCTGTCTGTCTATTGATGTATGTATCCATATTGATCGATCTATCTACTCTATCCTTCCTCTTCCTATCCCTTCCCCCCTCCATCCCTACCTTACCTAACACTCCCTCTCCCCACTCCCTTCCCCTACTTTACTAACCCTCCATTCCCTCTCCCTCCTTCCCTCCTCTCCCCCTCTCTCTCTATCTTATCTAACCCTACCCTCCCCCCAAACAAAAATACAAACCCAGCCTTTATCCTGTGCAGTAATTTGGGTAATGGGAGGACTAGTAATTCATATTTAAGATTGTTTTCATATTCACTTGTCTCAAAATGTAAACTGCATATCCTTGCAATAGCATCGTTAATACAGTCTGATCTCTTACAAAGGTGAATCCATTTCCTCTTTGTATCATCGTCTTTAGGAAAGTGGTGAACAGTTAGATGCTTATCACTTGGTTTTTTTCCTGTTTGAGAAACACCCAAACACTGCACAGTTGCTGGGCATGTCTGCACACTTGCTTAAGCAAAGCAACACAGCAGAACATCGGGGCTATGCAAAAAAACTTCACTTTATACAGGAGAGATGGGCGCGACCATCACAAATCAAAGGGGGAAAATAATGAGGGAGCGCGGGATGGGGTCTATTTCACGTCACTGCGCGGGAAAAACATGTGTGAGGACTCTGGTGTCTATACCTTGTACTCTATACCTTGGTACAGTCGACCTAATAAGTGATGTCTCGGCACCAATTATGTTTTGATCAATCATTTGTATCGGCAATATTGACACATGATTTCTTCTTTTTGAGTGAGCTATACAAACATGTTCCTACACTTACCTACCCTATTCAACATCTGACAGACATTAATACAGCACAGAGAAAGCCAAACGTAATGACAGCTTGGACATGACTTATTAGCGCGACCGTACAGTCACGTATACAAATTCGTAAACCCCCTATGTTTTTCTGTATGCAATTATGATTTATGACTATATGGATTGCTTTTTGGATGTAACTCGCATTTCAATAAATAGTATAATTATAACGTTTGTACTTGAGCTAAAGACAATTGTATTCATAAATTCGTTTCCAAAGATATACTGTACTTCCATAATTATAAATAGGTGAGGTCCACGAATTTGTCTGAGTGACTGTACCTACAAGTTGGCCAGTTAGATAGGGGAAGGATAATTTTGAGGAGGGCGTTACCAGACAATCCCTCTAAAAAAACAAAAGTGGGTTTCATAAATAACTTGGGTACCATTTGAAGAGACCCCGGACAGCCTTTTTACTAGTTATGTTTTGTTGTTTTGTTAGGTTAGGTTAGGTAAAAAGGCTGTCCGGGATCTCTTACATTTTTACTATAACTTGCGCTAATAACGTCAATCTTAACCACGTGGATTTACTTTCCTGATAATATACTTTGCCACAGTAGAAATTATGATTGTTTATAAATTTAAGGGAGAAAGTCCAACCAAATATAAAGCTAATGTCTATAAATTTAAGGGATACAGTACAACCAAATATAAAGCTAATAATATCAACCTTTGTTTTCAGATTTACCGATTTAGTGAAGGAGTCGACCTCGAACCGTAAGTAAATCATACATTCAAACAAAGCCCGTTAATAGACTTGTGTGATGATTACTATCAATCAAGGAGCGGCTAGGGCGGTCGTATTAGTCAATTTTCACAACAGCAATAGTAGAAGTAATAGTAGTAGTAGTAATAGTTGTAGTAGTATCAGCAGTTGTAGTAGTTGTAGTAGTAGTAGTAGTAGTAGTAGTAGTAATAGTAGTAGTAGGAGGGCTTGGAATCATCAATCCATTGAGGAGGGCGACAACGGAACACCAGAACTCACTAAAGATAACAGAATCTCTCACTGAACGCATCGTAGCGCAAGATCCTGATGGTGAAGTGGACCAGGCGGACATCTACAACATCAGAAAGACCATCACGTCAGAGAGGCAAAACTCACAGAAAAATTACCTGGCACAATTGATGCGACAACTTTCCCTGAGACTAACAAGAAAAGTACAAATAGCACAAGAAACGGGTGCTTCAAATTGGCTGACAACACTACCAATCAAGGCAAAAGGCTTCAATCTAAACAAACAAAAATGTAATGATGCTATTGCACTGAGGTATGATTGGCCGATTGAAGGACTGCCCGATTGATGCGTTTGTGGAATCAACAACGGTGCAGACCACAGCATGATATGTAAGAAGGGAGGATTCATAAGCATCAGGCAAGATGAAGTAAGAGATGTAACGGCGAACATGCTCAAGGAGGTGTGTCGAGATGTGGTGCGCGAACCATCACTCATTCCCTTGGAGGGAGAGAACTTGCAGCACAGGATGGCCAACACATCTAACGAAGCACGAGTGGACGTTAGTGCAAGAAGTTTTTGGACAAGAGCACAGCGAGCATTCTTTGACGTAAGAATAGTTGACCCAATGGCCCATAGCTACAGCGGACTGTCTCTGGATGCTGCACACAAGAGGAATGAACAAGAGAAGGTCAGGGCATATGGGGAAAGGATCTTAAATATCGAACATGGCAGCTTTACCCAACTAGTCTTCACCACATCTGGAGGGATGGGACCTATGGCCCAGTGCTTCTATTCAAGTCTTGCAGAGATCATCGCAGAGAAGAAGAAACAGCCCAGGAGCCACGTTGTAGCCTGGATGAGGTGCCGTCTATCTTTCTCATTGCTCAGATCAGCACTACTATGCCTGCGGGGAACAAGACTGTCTGCACCACAACCAGCGACGGTGGCAGAAGTGGACTACGAGGCAGCGGTGGCAGAGGGTCGCATAGGGAGGCGACTGGATAGAAGTTGCATGGTGTAGAGTAGTTATATAGTAGAATAGTAGGAATAGACTAATATCTGATGTTTGTAAAATATAATGTATGCACAATATTAAATAAAAATCAAAGTAGTAGTAGTAGTAGTAGTAGTTGTAGTAGGGGAGGTGTGGTGGAGTGGTCTTGCCACTGGCCTGGTAATCCAAAGGTCCCGGGTTCAAATCCCGATGTATCAATGGGAAGATATTATTGGGATGGAATTTGTGCTGTACCTAGTATCAGTGCATTACCACAAGCCCACCGAAACGTCAATAAAATACCCTCATTGTTCCCTGATTAAATAGCACTGTATGAATATTCCCATATTCAAAATATGCTATAGGGGTGCAATGCCTGGTGAGTTATCTGCTCAACAGGTGGCGTTGTGTGTGTGTAAGTGTGAGAGTCCGAGTGTAGGGGGTGAGACAGTGAAGCACGGGAACGAGGTGGCTTCAGAGATGGGGTCGTTTCGGGCCATGAGTGAGCACCGTGCCTCATGTGAAGGCAAGATGGCAGGTGCTCGTTGTACTCTACGTGCTTCACATGTCTCACTCCCTAGACTGGAACAAGACCTCACGGGCTTCACTGTTCATTGTAAAGCGGTGAATGTTAAGGCTCTCAGCCTATGCCCGAGAGAAAGTAAGTTGGAATATAGAAAAAAAAAAAAAAAAAAAAAAAGTAGCAGTAGCCTAGTAATATGACATCCTCTTACCATAAAGAGAAAGTTAACCCGGGAGCTGCAGGGAGACTCATAAGAGTTCCCCCGGCGCACTGCGGGGAGACTCTTAAGAGCAGAGACTTTGAACACGTACCAAAACCGCGCGTTTATAGCCAGGCGGCTGAAAATTGGTGTGGGTATAGTACTACATGTCAACTCTCGATACCACCCCGCCAAACGCTCGCCCCGCATTTGTGCAAGCACCACCGCGCCAGTAACCACGCACTAGTCATGGAGCCCACACGTCCCTCACGCTCGCTCCCTGATGACACAACCAGCCCTCCTTCTGGTGGTGTTAGCCGCCGTGGAAGGCAGAGGGTGGCTGCCAAAGACCCTAGCTACCAGTACGACATGCCCTACAGCTCAGAGGACGAAGCACCAGCACCCAAAGCACGAAAAACACGTGCAAGCAGGGCAATGGCACAGAGGTCATTGGTCTTTCGGGACACTGCCACCACGACCCAGGCCACTGCAACAACCACTACCACCACCACTGCCACCACTGCCACCCCTGCCACCCCTGCCACCGGTACCAGCGACACAGGAGGCCGCCCTAGGGCTGCATTACCTGCGGGGGCAGGAAAAATGAAAGGCACGGGCGTAGGGAAGAGAACCCGTACGCCAGCCACAGTGCCCCTACCACCACCACCACCACCAGCCGCCCCTGGCCCGGCTGCCCCTGCCGCCCCTGCTGCCCCTGCCGCCCCTGCCGCCCCTGCTGCCCCTGCCGCCCCTGCTGCCCCTGCCCAAGGAACAGGGAAGGGGAAGGGGAAAGGGAGAGGGAAAGCGACTGGGAAAGCGACTGCTGGCCCTGGTGTCCCTGCCGGCCCTGCTGCCCCTGTTGCCCCTGCCGCCCATGCCGCCCCTGCCCAAGGAACAGAGAGAAGGGCGACAGGCACCACCATCATCTTGCCATCAAGGCCACGCACCACTGCTGCCCCTGCCGCCCATGCCGCCCCTGCCCAAGGAACAGAGAGAAGGGCGACAGGCACCACCATCATCTTGCCATCAAGGCCACGCACCACTGCTGCCCCTGCCGCCGCCGCTGCCGCCGCCCCTGCCGCCGCCCCTGCCACCGCCTCTGCTGTCCCTGTCCATAAGACTCCCGCACGTGCCAAAGTGACCCGAAAAACTCTGACACCATCTAAGTATGCCGCCCTGCTGTTTGCTGGTGATTCGCAGGACATTGGCAGCCCGGGTTTCGACGACGAAGCCCTAGCACGGGACCAAGGGTGGGGGGATTTGGGAGTGGACAGTGGGAGTGAGTCCGACGTCGGTGACGAAAATGAGGAAGGGCATCGTCTGTCAAGTGAAGAGGAGGGTAATGATGATGAAGTGCTGTAGCGCGACCATGGAAGCGATATTTCAGACGATGAAGCAGACGCAGACGACATTCCGATCCCTGAGCTGCCTTCGTTCGATTGGTCTGACGGGGTCAATTTTGTACCTGACGTGCCCCAGTTCAATCCTGGGACGTCAGGAACAACTGACGACTGGCCCTGTGATGATCAAGCGAACGAAAGCGACTTCTTCCTCGCTTTTTTCGACATGGAGGTAATGACGTACATCGTTGCCCAAACAAACGCCTACTACAGGTGGGTGTTTGGCAGATTGGACGTCCTTTCTCCAAAAGCGAGAATACGAGGCTGGGTGGATACGACTGTGGAAGAATTTATGACGTTCTTTGCCTTGTTGTTCCTCATGCCTCTGATCAAGAAGCATGTGTTGCAACACTATTGGAAGCACGACCCTCTCATCGCCACCCCAACTTTCAATAAGTTCATGACTCGTGACAGATTTTTGTTGCTGCTAAGATTTATGCACTTTGCAGACAACGAAAATCCTAACAGGATTGACAGGATATGGAAAGTTCGGGATGTGTTCACCATGTTGTTGGAGAGGTATAGGAAATACTTTTACCCCTTCCTCAATTTGGTGATTGATGAGTCGCTCGTGCTCTTCAAAGGACGTCTTGTTTTCAAGCAGTATATCCCCTTGAAGAGGCATAGGTTCGGAATCAAGCTCTTCGTGTTGTGCGACTGTGAAACTGGAATAGTGCTTGACATGATCGTGTATACAGGAACTGACATTGACGTACCGAAAGCCGCTGCCAATGACCCCATGGGCATGTCAGGTGCCATCGTCAGGAAAATGTTGGCACCTTACCTGGGCAAAGGCCACATCATCTACACTGACAACTGGTATACTTCTCCTGCTCTCTGCCAGTTTCTTTATGACAACCAAACGGGGTCATGTGGGACTGTCAGAAAGACAAGAAAGTTTATGCCAAAGTTCACAGGTGATGTCATTCCTCTCACAGATGCCTCCTCCAGTGACACACCTTCAGAAGACGACCTGGCCCAGGAACACCGCGAAGAGGCATGTGCGAAGAAGGCGACGAAAGGGGCAGAAATACAAGCAGCTCGAGAAGTGTGGGAAACTGATAGCCCTGAAGTGGAAGGATAAGCGAGACGTCCACCTGCTTTCCACCGTCCACACAGGTGCCCAGGTGGATTCTGGCAAAATCCACTACCGAACCAGGAAGACAATCTACAAGCCCGACATGGTAGTGGACTACACAAAAAACATGCGCCTGGTGGACAAGTCTGACTGTCAGCTGTCAGGCGTTGAGTGTCTGAGGAAGACTGTGAAGTGGTATCACAAGCTCTTCCTCCACCTAGTTGACATAACGATGCTGAACGCCTACAACTTGTGGTTGGTGAAAAAGGATATGGCCCCAAACCAGAAGCTGAAATTCCGGGAGTTCGTGTACAACGTCTCCTACCAACTCCTGGAGAAGTATGGCACCACCACTCACAGACGTACGGCATGGCGTGGGGATCACGTTCCTGACCGCATCCAGCTGGGTGTCGAAAGACACTACCCCATCAACACTGAGATGCTTGGCACTCGCCACAGGCAGGCGCAGTGCACCGTCTGCAGCTCCAGTGTCAGGAAACCCCATGTCACGAAAAGAGTCACCTCAATGTGCGCCGAGTGCAAAGTTCCACTCTGCCTGGGTGACTGCTTCAGGGACTACCACACCTTCAAGAACTACTGAGTGTCGGCCCCTGCCCTGCCCTGCCCTGGACTCGCCCCGTGCCCTGCCCTGGACTCGCCACCTGCCCTGCCCTGGACTCGCCCCCTGCCCTGCCCTGCCCTGGACTCGCGCCCTACCTTGCCTGACCTGACCTAATTGATCACGCTACCTCATAATGTAACATATATATTATATAATGTATAAGTTCCAAAGATGTCCCTGTGATATAGCTTTTACATTATATAATTGTATGTTTCATTATTTAGTTTATAAGTTTCAAAGATTTACATGTAATATGCCTTATTTTTTTAGTATATCAATATATATGTTTGTTATTAGCCAAAGTAATGTGTATATAATTATTTTCTTACCTCAAATGAATTGTACAAACATAAATATGTTTCAATAAATCCTGTCAAACCTACTAAGATAAAAAAAAACAATAAAAAAAAAAAAAAAAAAAGGTCATGTCATTGTATTCTTACAATATGATATATTCTATGAATATTTCATATTGTTTGAATACAATGGCATGATCTTGTAAAAAAAAAAAAATTATCAAAAATGTTCTAGACAATATAAAACCTTCCCCATAACCCCCTCCTGGATTCGATCCCACTACCCTACGACACTTTGAGTTTTCCAGTCCGCAACCTTACCAACCATGCCACAGGAGCTCATACCAAATATCACTCAAAACTTTGTGTCTACAATCGAAATGACAATATACAAAAAAAAATGAATTATCCCACCAGTTTACGTTTGTAAATTGATGGGATTATCAATTATATCATGCCAAGGTTTATAAAAGTTTGTCTCTGTCAAGAATTAGTAATTATATAACTTTATTCTGTCAAAAATTGCCCAAACACTCAGCAAAATTGCCCCTCTCAGTGTGACTCCACTCATTTTCACACGGTCAAGCGGTCACGAGGTGACCCTTGCCGCTCCTTGATGCTCCAGCTACAGCAGCTCTGTCTGGGAACAAAATTGGTATAAATACAATAATGGATAAAATACTCTTCACAAATACATTTGTGTTGTATAATATTGTAAATAAAAATGAATAATAACTGTGTGGGTGTCGAAAATTGGTCAACCAGCTTTCTTATGTCTCGCCTACGCGCGTATATTGGATTATACATAGTCATGACTGTCATACAAATAATTGCAGTAGGTCTCGAATATACATTTAGATTGCATATTACTTCGAAATAAATAAGTAAACGTTTCTCTGGTGGCAATCTACCCTTTCGCAAGTGTAAGGAGACACCAGTCTATATTTAGCCCTCTATCACAAAAGGCAATCTGCCTGTGTTGACTCAGCACCATCGCTGGTGGTCTATAATATAGTACTTTATTTACAGTCAATGGCCTACATGTTTCTGTGGTACTTCACATGTGTCTAAAATGCAATGTCTGCTTGCATAAAAATGCAATTCTGAAGTCCATTTATACGTACGACATATGCATGTCTCAGTTTCTCTCTCTCTCTCTCTCTCTCCATTCCTGACTCATGTTATTGTAGACCTGTTGATGGCAACGAACACCAGCCATCTGGTAGACATAAGGTTCAAAATACCAAACATCAATACGCCTGGGGCGCCTCCACAATTATCACAAAGCTGGTTATCTATCTAGAGATCTGCCTGACTTCCATCTCTCCACGACTCACTCACTCACTCACTGCACCCCTGCATGCCTCCCTCCCACCCACCCACCCCCAACCCACCCTTTCAGGCTTCCGTCTGCTAAAAACACATTCACAATTTGCGTAAATATCGCATCAATTGGGCTATATGCGGTATATTCCTTGTTATATGGGACGCCTACATATGTACACGTCTTTATTATAGCATGAGAGTGCTCTAAATACAAGATTTACGTGATATTTATGGCGTAACACACCCTCTCCCCCTTTCATTCCCACCACAACTCACTCACACCTTGGTTCACGCATAGAAACTCATTGATAATGTGCGTAAATATCGCATGAATTGGTCTATATGCGGTATATATTTTGATATATGGCACGTATACATACGTACAAGTCTGTATTATAGCATGACAGTGCTCTAAATACAAGATTTACGTGATATTTATGGCGTAACACACCCTCTCCCCCTTTCATTCCCAGCACAACTCACTCACACCTTGGTTCACGCATAGAAACTCATTGATAATGTGCGTAAATATCGCATGAATTGGTCTATATGCGGTATATATTTTGATATATGGCACGTATACATACGTACAAGTCTGTATTATAGCATGACAGTGCTCTACGTACAAGATATATGTGATATGTATGGCGTAAACCACACTCTCAGCTCATAAATTGCCGCCAAACCTCCAACACATCTTCATTCTCGCCTAAAAATTATCTTATAATTCCCTTATATATTGCAATTTTTGGTCACTATGAGGCATATTCATTGTTATATGGGTGCCCTACACACATATACATTCTCTACATAGCCTAAAAGGGCTCAAAAAAGGACATATACGTGATAATACGCGGTAACCCACCCCCTCCTCCCTCTCCTTCTATCCCCTGCGGGCGTAAATATTCGGCAGGGAAATCTTGCCGCTCGATGACAATCTAGCCGCGCGGTGCCATTCGCTCCACATTTTTCAACTACGGACCGTTCCCCTACCCCCCCCAGACATTTTTTGGGGGGTCAAATATATATGGGCCGATGCACGCAAACATTCCCTACACGATGATGTACTTTTTATCGAAATTGGCAATAGGTCCCAAAATCATCATAGGTGCGCACAGTCTTACCCTGTAGAAAACCCCCTGTGCGCCGCGGAGAGGTTAAGGAGGCACTGGGACAGGATTGGAACTGCTTCAGGGTGGTGCCAGAGCGAGTTGTTCCTCATATATGGACACAGCGCGAGGAGGGGAACTTATTGACTTACTGCCAGGTTTTTGTGTGAGGGGGAGGAGAGTACGAGGGTTAACCCCTTCTGTACCGGCGACGTCTTTTTCATTATATTCCAGCTATATTTAGACGATTTTGTGCAGTTTAAGATGGATATGTGGTAGTCAAAAGGGTTAAGTGAGGTAGTTCAAAGCTTGTAAAGTTCTGGAGACCCTATGTAAACTGAATACAATCGACTCCATGGTAAGACATTTAGTTAGGGCTACCCGCACTAACTTAGGAAGGTTGTGTGTCTGCCTGGCCATGGAGTTGGGAGGGTTTTAGAGAAGATGGACCACATCTTGGAAGATAGTGGAGATAACCCCATTATCTGTCTCAGTGCCGGGAGTAACGATGTTGGTAAGGGTAGAAGTGAGGAACTGCTGCAGCAGTATGGGGATGTGTTAGATAAGGTTAGGATGAAGGGAGGGATCCCTGTAGTACATTGTATCCTACCCAGAAGAGGAGTTCCCAAGGAATGGACATCCAGGGCGATTGGTGTCAATTGCCGTTTGGAGAAATATTGCAAAGAAAAAGCAATACCATTCATTGATAACTGGGATAGTTTCTATGGGAGAGATGGGATGTACGCAAGGGATGGGGTTCATCTTTCACGATTAGGGGTTTCTACATTAGCTAGTTCTTTAGATAGGATGGTTGTGGGGTTTTGAACAGAAATATTGAGAGTGTAAATGAGAGGTTAAATGGAACAATTTTAGAGTCAGGCGAAAGCGATAAGGATATTCAGTCTCATGCTAAAAATGATGACTATATTGCTAATGATAGTAGTGATGGTGCAACGGAAGATGGAAATGTCGTTAGAAATGAAGGTAAATTAGGTATAAAGAAAAGAAGTAAATTGAGAGTATATTACACAAACTGTAGGGGTCTATGTAACAAAATGAACGAACTTAGAGCCCTTGTTAGCAAAGAAAATATAGACATAATAGCGCTAACTGAAACGTGGATTAATACAGAAACCAGGCATTTTTTAGCAGAATTTGATATGCCAGGATATAGTTTGTTTAAATATGACCGAACAAGTAAGAGGGGTGGCGGTATAGCAGTGTTTGTTAGGAGTACATTAAAAAGCTGTATTAAATCAGGTATTAGACTAAATAACGATAATGAAAGTGTTTGGGTAGAGGTTAACGAAGGTAGTGAGACCATAGTTATTGGAGTTATGTATAGACTGCCAAATATGAGTAGAAATGACGGAACGTCATTATGGGAGGAAATTAAAATGGCATCAAGGTTTAGCAATGTGTGCATTATGGGGGATTTTTCCGAATATAGATTGCCAGCATCAAATAGGAGACTCTGATTCTGAGGAGTTTATAGAGGTAGTACAAGATAGTTTTTTATTTCAATTCATAGATACGCCGACTAGAGGTAATAATATTCTCGATTTAGTTTTCAGTAACAATGAACATATGGTAAATAATGTAGAGATAGGTGACCACCTAGGAAATAGTGACCACAATTCTGTGTATTTTAATATACAATGGAAAGGTAATACCAGAGAGAATACAACATTAATACCTGACTTCAGAAAAGCCAATTATGGTGGGTTAAGAAGAGCCCTATTAGCTGACCCTATGGTCAAAAAATTAAGTCGATCCCGGTGTCCAAATGAGTGTACCCCTTCTCAGGCACCTGTCATCTTAAGTCGGAAAGAGACGTCAACCTTGGTAGATACATACGATAATTTTATCGAGTCAGTATTCAATACACAAAATAAATACATCCCCAAAAGAAAATTTAGATCAACACAGAACCAACCCGAATGGATAAATAATAGACTATTAGATCTTCTAGGACAAAAGAGAGGAATATATAGAAAAATTAGGAAAGGCGAAATTCACCTACTTGCTTACTATCAGAATCTATCAAGACAGGTAAAAAAGGATATTAGGAAAGAAAAAGAAATTATGAAATTAAGGTTGCCAATGACTCAAAAATTAATCCTTAAAGCTTTTTACCAACTATATAAATCCAAGGTTAGAGATGTAATTGGTCCCCTTAAAACTTCGATAGGAGAAATGACAGAAAATGATTTAGAAATGTGCAGTACATTAAATAGTCAATTTCTTTCCGTTTTCACTAATGAAAATTTGGCACAGTTTCCAGAAGTCCGTAAGGTATATAGCGATAGTATAGAAAATAGGTTAAGTACGGTTACTATAAGTAGAAATGATGTGCTTAAGGAAATTGACAGACTGAAACCTCATAAATCGCCTGGTCCTGATGAGGTATATGGTAGAGTATTAAAAGAATGTAGGGATGAGTTAAGTTACCCATTAAAATTGTTATTTAACAAGTCATTGGAGACAGGTATAGTTCCAGAAGCTTGGAAGCTTGCAAATGTAGTTCCGATCTTCAAAAAAGGTGACAAATCAATAGCATCCAATTACCGTCCCATTAGTCTTACATCAATCATAGGAAAGCTACTAGAGTCAATTATTGCTAGTAAAATTAGAAACCACTTAGATACATTTAATTTAATAAATTCTTCTCAGCATGGATTCACTCAGGGACGTTCTTGCCTTACTAATTTGCTTAGTTTTTTCTCAGAGGTATATGAAGCAGTAGATAATGACAAGTCATATGATAAAATATATTTAGATTTAAGTAAAGCTTTCGACAGAGTCCCCCATGAGAGATTGATGAGAAAGGTTGAGGCGCATGGAATAGGTGGGGCGTTGTTGGGATGATTAAGTCATGGCTAATTGGTAGGAAGCAGAGAGTCAGCATAAATGGTACGAAGTCAGAATGGGGAGCAGTCAAAAGTTGTGTCCCCCAGGGATCTGTATTAGGTCCTCTGTTGTTTGTTATATACATAAATGACCTTGATTTAGGTATAACTAGTAGGATAAGTAAATTTGCAGACGATCCCAAAATGGGGAGAACAATTGATTCAGATAGAGATATAGAGTGCCTCCAAAGGGATCTAGATACCTTACACGAATGGTCAGTAAATTGGCAGATGAAGTTTAAACATTGAAAATGCAAGGTATTAAAGATAGGGAAGATGCATACAAATGTTAAATATAAACTAGCTAATATGGAATTAGAAAACTCGAATTGTGAGAAAGATCTAGGTGTGTTTGTTAGCAAGGATTTGAAGCCTAGACAACAGTGTATAAGCGTTCGAAACAAGGCAAACAGGATTCTCGGGTTCATCTCTAGGAGTGTGAGTAACAGAACTGCTGATGTTATCTTAAAACTTTACTTGTCATTAGTGAGACCCCATATGGATTATGCTGTTCAATTTTGGTGTCCTTATTACAGAATGGACATAGATTCATTGGAGAGAGTACAATGTAGAATGACAAAAATGATCAATAATATTAGAAATTTTCCGTATAAAGAAAGGTTGAAGAAATTAGGCTTACATTCGTTAGAGAGACGCAGAGTTAGAGGGGATATGATAGAGGTGTTCAAGTGGGTTAGTGGGATTAACAAAGGGGACATGACAAATGTACTAAAGCTCAGTGATAGCGAAAGAACTCGTACCAATGGTTTCAAATTAGATACATTTCGTTTCAGAAAAGATTTAGGCAAATATTGGTTTGGTAACAGAGTTGTAGATGGGTGGAATGGACTACCAAGTGCTATAGTGGGATTAAAAACGATAGGGAGCTTTAAGATAAAATTGGATAAGCATATGGACGAGAAGGGTTGGGTGTGAAGGGGGAATCAGCAGGGTTGGGCCAATCAGCGCTCTGCAGACCCCCGTAATCCTGCGTTAATCTCTAACCGTTTTGGTAAGATGATCCTCAGGGTATTAGAGTGTTGAGCCTATAATTGGGGGTTGTTGTGGGACAGGGATCTGCCTTGCTTAGGCCAATCGGCTTTCTAACAGACTCCCATTTTCCTTATGTTTATTAGGTTCTTAGGTTTCATAGTATCCAGAATAAAGATAAAAACAAACGTTGGAACGGTAACAGAAAGTGTTAAAGGGCTGTGTTTGTCTCCCTCATGTTTCGGCCCCAAATAATGTTA